>WOXC01000553.1:0-527597 GCA_011680675.1 Gymnobelideus leadbeateri
GCCAGGTCCTGGGCATTCTGATTGTGTTTCCACAATATTGAAATTGTTTCTTCCTGGCTGCTTGTAGTATTTTCTCCTTGATCTGGGGATTCTGGAACCTGGCTATAATATTCCTGGGAGTTTTCTTTTTGGGATCTTTTTCAGGAGGTGATCTGTGGATTCTTTCAACCTCTATTTTGCCCTCTGGATCTAAAACATCAGGGCAATTTTCCTTGAGAATTTCTTGAAGGGTGATTTCTAGGTTCTTTCTTTGATCATGGCTTTCAGGTAGTCCAATAATTTTTAAATTGTCTCTCCTGGATCTATTTTCCAGGTCAGTGGTTTTTCCCATGAGATATTTCACATTGCCTTCTAATCTTTCATTTGTTTGGATCTGCTTAACAGCATCTTGATTTCTCATAAAGTCATTAGCTTCCAATTGCTCCAATCTAACTCTGAAGGAATGAATCTCCTCAGTGAACTTTTGAGATTCCTTTTCCATCTGGCAAATTCGACTTTTTAAGGCATTCTTCTCCTCATTGCCCTTTTGGGCTTCCTTTGCCATTTGAGTTGGTCTGTTTTTTAAGGTGTTATTTTCCTCAGTCAGGCTGTTGACCCTCATTTCATACTTTTCCTGCATCCTTCTCATTTCTCTTTCTAATTTTTCCTCCACTTCTCTTATTTGATTTTTAAAGTCCTTCTTAAGGTCCTCTATGGCCTGCAACCCATTCATGTTTTCCCCTGGGGCTTTTGGAGCAGGACTTCTGACCTCACAGTCCTTTTCCTGCTCTATGCCCCCAAAATAGGAGTCTAGGGTTGCATTTTTCTGTTTCCTTTGCCTTGGCATGTTGCCACTTAATTACTTGACTTTTGGGCTTGTTGCCACACTATGGCTTTAAGGCCAGATAGAGGAATTTTCATCCCGAACGTGTGGGGGGCAACTTCCGTTTCTGGCAAGCTGTAAACCCACCCACGACTTCCACCCTAGATCACAATCCAGATCCAGGGAGGTTAAAGCAAGAGCGATTACCCCCCAAGACTGATTGCTGGATCTCCCTACAATTAATTGCAGGCCGGGAGCTGGAGCCGCCTCTGAAAACTACAAAATGGTGTGTCTCCTCAGTGGCTTCTGGCCCCCAGGGGAGGGAGCTGACGCATTCCCCAAATACAGGTCCCAAAGTCCATAGGACACTAACCTCTTACTTTGTCCTAGGCATGTCTATGTTGATTATTCTGGAGTCGCCACAGCTGCTGGTGTTCTGGGGTTCCTCCAGCCGGCTGCTGGCACTGCCGCCCTGGGGCTAAAACCTCGGCTCACGGGGACCTGGGCTCAGCTCGGCTCCCTGCGCTCTGCGCATTCGCGCTGCCAGGTCCCAGACCACTGTGCTGGTCCTTCCTGCAGGGCTGCTGGGCTTTCCTCAGCGGGAGGTGTAATGGAAATGCAGATTTAAAGATCTTCCCTGCCCCTAGCTTAAGTGCACCTGGAGCCTGTGGTGGGAGGCTTGTTTTTCAGGAAAGTCCACACCTTGATACTTTGTGATTGGGCAGTGGGTCAAGGAGGTTGTTACATTCTCTGAGCCAAGAGAAGGCTATATAAGCCCTGAGGAGAGGCTTTGCTTTGGGGCTCACTTTGAGAAGTGTTGTGTGATTTGACCAGATGAGACTCTGGGAAGCCGTTGTTGAGAGCCCCCGGCTTTGAAAACCCAGATGTTGATGCTTCCCTCTCTGGTAACTGTGATTTGGTATTGATATAATGGTTGGACAGTTTGGAAGCCTGTCTGTTTGATCTGTAAGTTCTGTAACTCTGAAGTTTGGGGTGCTGGCCTTTTTCCCCTGAACTAGGTAATGTATGTTTGTTTGATTAAAGTAAGCTTGTTAACCCATTTTGAGTTGCTTTCCTTTTGAAAAGCAGATCTAAGAACCTGTGTTGGCAGTCACCCTGGGGATGTTGGGGTGCTTGCTGCTACAGGAGGTTAGCTTCTCTGTGTCGTTCTGTGGGTGCTGGGGCTCCAGAAGTTGTTCAGAGTCCCCTTTTACATAGTTTGGGGGGAATCTGGGGGCAGAGCGGATTGGACAAGCTGTTTCTACTCCGCCATCTTGGCTCCACCCCTAGTTTGTAATTATGATATAGTAATGAATAAAAAAAACTGGAGGGTTTTATTGAACTTCAAATGCTATGAGTTAATGGTAAGACCTGACAGGAAAAAAAAAAGCTAACATAATATTATGGTGAATTAAGAGAGTTAGTGTCCAGGACAAGGGAGATGATAGAACTCTTTGTTTTCTGTCCTAGTCAGACCACCATTACAGCATTTATTCATTTCTGGACAACACATTTAGAAGAAACATTGATATGTTAGTGTGAGTCAAGAGGATAGATTTCCAATATGGGAATTTTTAAACTGGAAAACTGAAGACTTAAGGAAAATATGACTGTCATAAAGTATTTGGACAATTGGTATGTGGAAGAGAGGTTGGATTTATTCCACTTGTTTTCATATAGCAGAACTAGCTATATAGCAAGGTAGGTTGATCAAACTGATAGCAAGGGAGATGGATGGAGAGAGAGAGAGAGAGAGAGAGAGAGAGAGAGAGAGAGAGAGAGAGAAAGAGAGAGAGAGAGAGAGAGAGAGAGAGAGAGAGAGAGAGAGAGAGAGAGAGAGAACAAACACATGGAGTGCTTAGTACATGAAAGATATAAATACAAGAAACCAAGATAATCCTTGTCCTCAAGGAAGGAAAGAACAACACAATGATGAAAGAAAATCATGAAAAAAAGTCAACATCTTCATGAAGGAGGTCCCTAAAATTGAAGAAAATGACACCTTAAAAAACAGAACAGTCTAAATACTAAAAGAGGCACAAAAATGCATTGAAAAGAACTCCTTAAAAAGCTCAATTAACCATATGGAAAAAGAAGAAAAATTCACTGAAGAAAATAATTCTTTAAAAATTAGAATTGGGCAAAGGGAAGTTAATGATTTCATGAGACATCAAGAAACAATAAAACACAACAAAAGATTGAATGTTTACTTCATGACAGTATATCATACATATACCATGCATTTTATTGATTATAAGTCATCCATTTATTCCAAATTTCCTTAGGGATAAACCCCAGGTGATAAAAGAATAGGTAATGATTTGATTGTCTTGAAATCAATCTATTTGGGACTTTTTATCATTTCAGTCCTTCCTTGGTGGTAAGAGCAAAGTATACATTCTACCTGAACTATGTCCTTTACATTGTTTTTTTCCCCTTTGGTCATAATGATGGAATATTCTAACCAGATTATTTACAAGGGGACATTATGATGATCTACCTTTGTTTGAGGATGTTTCATAGAAGTAGAACATATAATTAAGTGAGCTAGGTTGTCATTTTGAAAATGACTGTGGATAAATATATTGATGATAATTTATAGGAAAGGAGTAGTAAGAGCCCATCCCTTTAGTTGCTGAACAGATTAAACAGAAAATTCTTCCAATATGATATTTTTCCTGGTCTCCCCTTTTATCTTGTGCTATAGCTTGCTTTAATATGGACAAAATTATCATTTTTATGTTCAGTTCCACATCTATTGAATGCCCCACAAAATGGTGCATATCAATCTAAGCCAAACTGTGAATTTTTTTTCACACTGCAAGTGCAGTGAGTGCAGTAATACAAATCTTTTTGTAATACATCTTTCTTTACAATAAAAACCCATTTCTTTGTTTGAAAGACTTAAGTCCTACACATAGAACAGAGGAACAATTTACATAAATAAGAGTCACATGAAGTATTCATGAATACTGAGTCTTATAATAATGAGTACTAACTCTCCTGGATCCTTAACAAATTCAATTTCTTCTAAAGGAAATGGTGGGAACATTTATCTACAAACTGTTAAGAATAAAAATATGTTAAACAAAACCATGTTCCAAGTCCCAGATCATTCAACTTAATTCAACAAGCATTTATTAGAATTTAAAAGGCACTGTTCTAAGTACTGGACACTGAGAGTGGGGGAAAAACAAACCCTGCCAAGGAGTTTGCTTTGCACAGTTGGATACTACAAGATAATTTCAGAACACAGGGCACACTAACAACTAGTTTGATTAGGAAAGGTTTCTAGCTGAGCTTTGGAGGAAGAAAAAGATTACATTTTATAAGAGACAGAAGTAAAGAATGGGTGCATTCCAGGTGTAGTGAGCAGACTGTGGAAATGTGTAGAAGAAGGAGATGGAATGCTGAGTTTGAGGAACAGCAAGTAGATCATTTAGATTGAAATATAGAATGTATGAAATAGAGTAATATGAAATAAGTCTGAAAAGGCAGTCTGGAACCTGGTTGTGGAGGACTTTTAATAGCAAGATGAAGAGTTAGCATTTTATTCTCGAAGAAACAGGTAATAGCATAAGATTCTTGAGTAGGAGAATAACATGGTCAGACATATGCTGTAGAAGAGGTAGCAAGGTGGCACAGTGGATAGAATGCTGGGCCTACAGTCAGAAAGACTGATCTTCATGAGTTCAAATCTGGTCTTTGACATTTACTTAGCTGTATGACCTTGACCAAGTCACTTAGCTCTGCCTCCATTTCCTCATCTGTTAAGTGAGCTATAAAAGTAAATGGCAAACTACTCTATTTGCCAAGAAAACCCCAAATGGGATCATGAAGAGTTGGACATGACTGTAAACAATGCAACAGCAATAAAATGTTGTAGGAAGATTATTTGGGCAGCTTTTTTGAGGAATTGTATGTAGAAGAGATTAGGAGACTATTGTAGTAATCTAAAACAATGTTCTACAATTTTTTTATGACATATCTCTATCAATAAAAACAATTATGTACGCTAATATATGCATGATTTATTTTAAATTATATGCATGTGCTATTTGACTAATAATTACTGATAATTTGAATATAAAACACAAAAATAGACATTAAAAGGATGAGAAAAATGAAATAAAATTTTATCTTAAAGTCAATAGATTTGGTGATAATTTTTTCAGTTATTAATAATTTTTTTGGAGGGAGCACTGTTATTCTAGCACAGTAATTCCCAACTTTTTTTTTTAAATCTCAGCTCAATTCATCTGATTTTTGTTTTCAATATGCCAGTCATTATGCCTTCTGAAATTATTGCAATATGGAACATATCTGTGCCTAAATTAAAATGAATTAAAATAAAGTTTGTTTTGTGATTTGTGAGGTAATTGAAAATCTCTAACATTAGACTGAGGGTTATCAATAACTGTCCTATCTTTAGCATCATTCAAAAAAGACTGAAAATGAAAACATGTATATTTGGATATATCTTGGGAAATTCTTGATAATTTTCTTCTAATAGGACCAGATATTCACCTAGTCTTTCCAATACCTCTATTCAAGAATTCAATTAAATTCAACAATAAAATTGGCATATACTTTGATCATAGTAGGCCCTTAGTATTACTAAGTATTAGTATTACTAACGTTGAAAATTATCTTTACATGTAATTGCGAAAAAATAAAATACTATTAAGGGAAAAATGAAACTAAAAAAATAAAGTTACTTCACTGGGCAAATCAATGTCCATTTTATTAAGCCCAAGTTGAATTGCCCTAAATTAATTATAAACAATATTATAAGTGAAAGGTATCATGGAATGTAAAATGAAATATATTAATAATTGAGGGCCATATTCTTCTGTCAAAGTGGTAGAGAAAATGGGTATAAACTACTAGGAAACAAATTTGTAAAACAATCCACTTGTTCATTCTAATACCTCCTTTATAACTTCTCTATTCCTTAGAAACTTGATTATACAACTAGCAATATCAACAATAGTTGATTTTGTATGAAATAAATTAATCTCCCAGTGCCACTGATGGAATAAGCACACAATAAGAGTTGATAATTAATTATCAAATTAGAGATTACTCCACAAAATTTTACAAATGTTATCTCTTGCAAGTCCTGTTGGATAAATAGGACTTTAATGACCTGTCCATGGCTTTTACTTATGCTAATGAGATAAAAATGGGTGTGTTTGGAAAGCTACCATCTAAATTTTCTTCCCTACTTGGTAATCCATGCAAATATTCTTTAACAATTTGAAGTTAGGGACTAAATAGAGTCTATAATAAAAATTGACTGCAGTCACATGGGTAACTAACACTTGTCCTATGTGACCATTATGAATAAGTTGCAATATGGTAGACATTTTTCATTGATTGTATGAATTAACTATGTGATCATCAAAACTCAGAGGGATAAAATGGGTATGAGTTATATTTTTGAAAGAGGTCAGAAATGAATTAGTATAAATTGATGACACTTTTTTTTGAAGGAGGAGAAATTTACTTAGTTATCTGACTGACAACCCCTTTCCCTACACATAAAAACTACAGAAATATATGACAGGATACATGGAGAGCAAAATCTCAAGTTCTAAAGCACATTTTGAATTTTTATGTGATAAGAATTCATACAATTTGAGAAATATTTTTTCTTTTCAACAAATGCTTTATTAACTTCTGGGTTACACCATTCATTTCCACCAGATTTTGAGTTACAAATTTTTCCCCATTTTTCCCCTACCCACCATCCCAGAATAGCAGTCCCACAAGATATCCCCTCATCCAATCTGCTCTCTCCCATATCTTCTCCCATACCCCCTTTGACTTTTCCATTAGAGCAAGGTGGATCTCTGTGCCCCAATGCCTGTACATCTTATCTCCCAATTACATGCAAAAGAGTATTAATAATAGTATTTGTATATATTTGAAACATTTAATTTTAAGACCTCGAATTTCAGATCCATTCCCCTCCTCTCTTGTCACCCATTCCCTCTGGGAAGATAAGTAATTCAATATGTGTTGTACATGTATTGCTATGCAAAACATTATCATAGTAGATATATCGTAAAAGGCTGCTTATAATTCCATCCCACCCCCCATCTGGTCCATTCCCTACTTTGATCCTGTCTCTCTTCGAAAGTGGGTACTTCCAACCTCCCCTCCCCCCAGAATGTCCTCCCCTCCATCATCTCCCCTCTCATCCCCCTTCCCCCTACTCTGCTGCAGGTTGGGATATCCCATTTAGTATGTATGTCATTCTCTCCCTGAGCCAAATTTAGTGAGAATATGGTTTTACCTTTTTGCCTTCCTATTCTTCCCCTCCCCTGTAGCCACTTCCCCTTGCTTCTTCTACATGAGATAGTTTACCCTACCCTGTCTCTCCCCATCTCCTCTTGCCACTTTCCTCCCTCACCTCATAATTTCAACTTGAGAAATATTGATATTGGGTAGAAAATCACATCGTCATAAAGCCATTTCTTTAAACATCTTACAGGAAAAATCAAAAGTTGCTTATTATGTTTTTGTCATGTTTACAGTTTCTTGCTAGCATATTCCTGCTAGTATATAGTCCCAATATTTACAAAGCAGAATTCAGACAAAATATTTTAAAGTATCCATAGAAAAATTTCAAGGCTCAGCATAGTTGGCTTAGTTTAGGTTTTTTTTTTTTTTAATTTAAAAAGTAGATTTTATTACTGTGGGACTGCCAGGGTACATGCCCAAATCAGACAGTGCTTTGGCACAGGCATTGTGCCAGTTTTATAGAGGTTCCATAGCCAGGTTACATAAGCTGAAATTACAGTGATGTAAGCTGAAACTACAGTGATTGGTCAGCATACATTTTAATTTCCCATCTGTGAGAAACCCTAGGCTGGGACTCCCACCCCCAGATCAATCAGGGGAAAGCAAGGGGTGGGGGCCCTGTCTGTTTACAGATCAATTAAGGGAGGGGAAGGTGGAGATTACAAATCAATGAAAGGAAGGGGAAAGTGGAGTTCTGTTTTACAAATCAGTGAAGGAAAGGGAAAGGTTGGAGTTTACAAATCAATGAAGGGAAGGGGAAAGTGGAATTTTGTCCAACATTCCCTACTCTTCCTTGTAGGTATGTCAAACCTTTGACATGGCTGGGGTCATATCTAGATTACCCAATTCTGTTCCTAAAGGATGGTGCGGGGCAAGGGGGGGGAGGGGAGAATCCCCTGATAATTAACATTTTAACAGAGTTAACACAGGACTTGACAAATTGTAGAAAGCAATTAATGAGATAGGGTCCTACAATTAGGGCTATGATCAGGAGGAGAGGCTAATACCAATACTAATACCAAGACTGATGTCAATTTAGTGAGTTAGGGGGATGTTCCAGGGGAACAGGGACTGATATCCATTCTCAGAACTTTTCAGCTCCCTCTGTCTATTAGCAATATTCTGCCTTACCAACTTCAGACTCTCCCTCACCACTCCAGAGTTGTTTGCATAGAAGCAACAAGCCTCACCAAGGCCTGCACACAGGCCACCCTGTTTAAGAAGGTCAAGGCCTCTGTGGTTCTGAAGAACCACCTCTGCCAGGAGAGTCCATCTGTCTTTCCAGGGCTGAGATGGACTGTTCTATGTGGGAGAGGTCAATATTTACCTGTGTACTTAAGGCCTGATAGTTGGCCTTCCCCTTAATCAAGGCTGCATCCCAGTTGCTGCAGAACCCACAACGCCCAAGCCCACTGAGATGGGAATGAGGAGTGGTCCTGCCTGTCTTAGGTGGTGGCTCAGTTGCCCTTCTGGGAAAAGTAATGAGTTGGCTTAGTTTATAATTCAGTTAAATTCAATATGGATTTATTGAGCAGCTATTACATCTGAGATCTAACTATGCTAAAAAGGTCCAGAAAAGGAAGCACCAGATACTCTAGATCACACTCAGTGCAAGGTTCCTACCTCCCTTCACAGATCATTTTTCTTCACCCATAGAAGCATCCCATCAATGGAACCTTCTCCCATCACAAATCAAATCCTCTTTCCTTTCTTCCTGCTTTTCAATCATTCCCTCCCATTCCTCACCAACTCTCCTTTAGGCTTTTCTTTTTTGAGACTAGAGGGGTCACCTTTCCCTCATTGCTAATCCTTGATTTGAACTGGGAACCTCATACATTCCTCTCTAGCCCTCTGCTTTACCCCCCTCTCCCCTTTCACATACTTTCCTATGTTGTAATGTAGTCCCACCTCACCCATAGGCATGGTGTATCCAGGTTTTGTTCATGATGCCGAAAGCCCACCTCTTCATTCTTGCCTCTACTGGATTTCTACCTTCATCCCTGTCTCCTTGAATACAGTTTTTTTAAGTGTCATATTTGTCTTTCTGTTGTTACTCTGTAACTGTTACATTTATTCACTACTCTTGTATTTCTGTTGTTTGGGGTGTTTAAGAAGCAAATAATGTTTTAGTTCTGGTTTCTTTAGAAAAAAAAGTTTTCAAATGCTTCCTTATTAGTCAATGTCCCTCTATTTTTATCTATTGTTAAGGTCAGATTTGCAGGGTAGGTATATCCTGGGCTATATCCTGAGTGCCGTTGCTTTTGGGAACACAGTATTCCATCCACTCATATGTTTTCTGGTGGGTGCAGAATAAGTTTAAGTTATTTAAATTTCCTTTCCTTTGCACATGAACTTTCTCTTGATCGGCTTGGAGAACTTGTTCCTAAATTCAATTGTTAAATTAAAACACTGTGTGTCTTGGAATTTTTGGTTTTCTGGAGGTGATTTATTAATTCTTTCAATTGGTATTTAATTTTCTATGTTCAGAAGCTCTGAGCAGTTATCTCCTATTATTTCCTGAATTATGGTGTTAAGGGTTTTTTTGTCCTTTCATGTTTTTCTGGAAGACATACAATCCTTTGATTGTTTCCATGTATCATGTTTTTGAGATCACTATGTTTAATTTTCATATTGAGCATCTTTTTTCATGTTATTATTTTTGCTTCTTTTCTTCTAGATTGTCCCTTACATTTCCATTCTTCTGCTTTGACTTTCTTTTTTTTCTTTATATTGTGCCATATTTCTTCTCCCTTGTACTAAAGAGCTCAAAAATGTCACTTTTTTTTTTTATCAGATCCTAAAGAATGTCCCAATCTGCCCAAACACAAAGCAGTATAACAAATTCTGACCTATCTCCAGCATCAAATCAGGAGCAAGGCTTCCTATCCTTCACATGAATTTAATTGATTTATAGTTGCATTCTGAACACACAAAATCTTTCTCTCACAGTAGGGCAGAAATGGTGAAATGCTTATCCGTTTGTCACTTTGATCTGAGGGAAAAGTCCCTTGTCTTATCTCTTTGTTGACACGGAACCTGGCCAGGACTGAGTGAGAAAAAGAGATTCCCAAGCTCTTAAAAATCTCAAAATTTTTGTTCACACTTTTCATGCAACTAATTTCTACCTATCTTAATTTTTCTACCTAGCTCCTCTCTTTATTACATGCTTAAATTTCTTTCTAATTCTGACTTATAGTGTTGCTGATGCAGACAAGAATTCATCTATACTGCACAGGAGCTTTCAAGGAGGAAACATTCATAAGAACATTCTCTATAGGCCTCCTTTTTATGTGCTCCTAGGCAGGTTGCTATATCCTATTTCTTAAAAATTGCAGGAAGGCCTTGAGCTTATGCAATTAGACTATTATTAGCAGGAGTAGAGTTCATTAGCTAGAATTCTAAATTTGTTTCTGCACACATTGCTACCCAAGAGCTTCAATCCCTAGTGGTTTTGTCCCACTGGATTTGCTGTTGCTGTAAACCAGGAGGGCCGCTTAAGGCTGTGGCTATTCCCTATTGTTGTTGTAAGGGGGGGGGGGGGGCGGGGAAGAGCTCCTTCAGGCTTTTCTAGACCTACATTCTGATGACCAATGAAAACCTTTCCCACATCTTGGGCATGGGAGCCTGGAGAGCAAAGTGACTTGTTGAGATGTTTGGAAACTAGGGAGTAATGTGGAGCATGGTGAAAGCTTTCCTGAAATAGTGGTCAGAGAGAAGAGATCTCTGATTGGAACAGTGGGAGCCCTAAGGGTAGAAGTTTCTCCAAGATGGAAAGGAAGTTTTTTTTTTTTTTTTAGACTCAAGGGCCAGAACACAAATACAGAATAGAGAAAAGAAACAAAAACATATCATAAACTTAAATATCGAAGCTTAAATACAAAGAAAGAAGAAAAAGCATGCTGTGTGCCTAGAAGAACCATGAGAGGATTCAAAATATGTAAAAATAAATTTTCATTTCAAGAAAGCCTGTATGATAAATAATACATGTCGTGCTGAGAATTGTCCATCTTTGCTTACTTGTAAATTTTTTGTTCTCTGCTGTGCATTGTTTTACTTTGTTCTTTTTCCCCCTCCCTACGCCCCCTCAAAGGTTACGATAAAGTTTAGATACATTTCTCTATAGCTATAGATATATACATGCACAAATACATATATGCATACATATGTAGACATATACTTTCCCAAACATACTCCCCTCCTGATCTTTGTTTTTATGTTTGTGCATATCTCCTATTTCCTATCCCTCTTGCCTTCTCTACTTTACTTCTACCCACTACCTTTCCCTCCTATGATTTGCCTACCCCACTCCAAAGATCCTTCCCCTATCCTCCTGTTCCCATAAATCTAAAGACCCTCTTATACTCTCCTTTTACCTGTTGCCTCACCTTCCCTTCTAAAGATCCATCCTTTGTCCTCTCCCCCTGTAATGGAGATGCAAATTTAAAGATCTTCCCTGCCCCTAGGCCCTTTGATAGGCTTAAGAGACTATGAGAATCTTCCTTGATTTGAAAATATACTCTGCTCCCTAATAGGCTGAATGTGGTCAC
Organism: Gymnobelideus leadbeateri; assembly: GCA_011680675.1. Taxonomy (NCBI): domain Eukaryota; kingdom Metazoa; phylum Chordata; class Mammalia; order Diprotodontia; family Petauridae; genus Gymnobelideus; species Gymnobelideus leadbeateri. The sequence continues at coordinate 11,659 of WOXC01000553.1, forward strand.
ATGGAGCCTGTGGCAGGAGGCTTGGTTTTCAGGAATGCCCACACGTTTTGATGCTTTGTGATTGGGCAGTGGGTCAAGAGGGTTGTTACAGTTCTCTGACCCAGGAGAAGGCTATATAATCCCTGCTGTGAGGCTTTGCTTTGGGGCTTGCTTTGGGGCTCACTTTGAGAAGTGTGATTTGACCAGATGAGACTCTGGGCAGCCACTGAGAGCCTCCCGGCTTTGAAAACCCAGATGTTGATGCTTCCCTCTCTGGTAACTGTGATTTGGTATCGATGTAGTGGTTGGGCAGTTTGGAAGCCTGTCTGCTTAATCTATTTGTTTTTCTGTCTTGTAAGTTCTGTCTGTATACTTTGAAGTTCGGGGTGCTGGCTAGAGAGGACGGAGTGATGTGTTCTAATATTTACAGTGATACAATATCACCAGGAGGACATTTGTGCTAAAAAGTGAAGTTATAAAATATTTATTAAGGACTTACTATGTGCCAGGCACTGTCCTAAGAACTAGGGATAGAAATACTAACAGAAAATCCCTGTCCCCAGGGAATTTACATTCTCATGGGGGAAGACAATACTTAAAAGGGAGCTGAAGAGGTGAGGGTGGAAATTGGGGAAGTTTAGGAGAGGAAGTTCAGAAAGTCAAGAGTGGAGACCAGAGAAGAAAAAAGTTATAGGTGGTCTGAGTGGTTTCCTCAAAATGGAGGTTCTGGGGAAAAAAAAAAAAAACAATAAAAGGGATGGAATATACTTCCAGTCTAAGAAGTCAAGTACAAAGGACTTAGGAAGGAAAATACTATACAAATCCAGATGAAGAACTGATAGACTCTAAATGCAGATCAAAGCATAATTTTTTCACTTATTTTATTCTTTCTCATGTTTTTGTTCTTTTGATCTTTTTCTTTTTTCAGAACTGTGGTGAATATGGAAATATGTGTTACATGATAGCATATGTATAAAATTACATCAAACTGCCTGCCATTTTCAGGAGAGGAGAATAGAGGGAGGGAGGGGGAAAATTTGGAGCTCAAAATCTTGCAAAAATGAAAGCTGAACATTTTCTTGATGTGTAATTGGGGGGAATAAAAAACCATTTAAAGCAAAAAAGGGAGTGCCAGTAAAAGTAAACTTATTACATGAAAAAACTGCTGTGGCATGATAGAGAAAGTCCAGAAATAGGAAGTATTCCAGAAATTCCAGAAAGCAGGAATAGAGCCTAGAGAGGAATAAAAAATGGCTGGACTATATGTTTTCCTCTAAAAGATGAAATTTTGTGATGTGGAATAGCTTAGACATGTTCAAAGGATGGAGAATTTTCCCAGATGAAACCCAATCCACTAATCCTCCTATTTATTCCTGAGCTTAGTTCACTGTCCATCTGCAATGCCTATCCAAGACAGATATAATGATATACTGACTCAATGGACTAGCCATCTAATGGTATATCATAACCTAGACAATACCTGCCTTTCATCCATTTGACTTTTCCTATATGGATAATGGAATAATAAAATATTTAGAAAGGAAAGAAAATGTTAGCCCAAACCCCTAATTTTGTGGATAAATTTTACAGATAAACTGTCACCAAGAGAGGTTAAGCAATTTCTCCAGTGTGTATGTGCTATTCCTTTTTGTGTGAAAGCCATTTTCCAGGAGTAAATTAGGCATTGCTGGAAATAGAACTGAACTCTGGCCAGTGGGACCCATGTGGAATTCTTTCTATGGTATGCTAATAGGGGAAAAATACTTTACATACTTGCAACATCTTACTGGCTATGACCTTAACAAATATGACATCTAATTCTCAAGGCATTCCATAAATTACATTTTTGTAATGTGTAAAATGAATAATTTAGTAATGAGTAAAAATTAAGAATAGTATAGTTGTATTTTATTTATTGACATTAAATTGATCTATTAATTCTTAGCACTTAAATTAAGTGATGCTAAATGAGAATATTAAAATAATGTACTGAAAATAATTAAAGTGTAAGAACAATATTGTTTGTCTTATAAAATAAAATTCTTGGAAGAATATAATCCCACCACTTGAAGAAACGTTAGAGGTTAATTAACAGTCTAATTTCCCAAGGTGGTTATTAAAATAAACATTACTTTGAAATTCAAAGTAGAGTTTTGTAAAGTATGACTCAAAGAGAAAAGTAAACAAATACAGAACCACAGGAATTAATGAATTTATAATGAACATATTTCTGCCAATTCTTGAACCCTCTAACTAGCAACCCTGCCTTAAGTCTATCTGTGTTCCAAATTATCCTACAAAATTCTAGCATATTAGACTTTCTAAAAGACACTTACTGTCACACCCTGTTATTCCACCTCACTCAGAATGCTTCAATAATTCCCCATTGTTTATTGAATAAGATCCAAAATATTTAACTTGATATTCTTTTAAAATTTTAAATTAATCAATTTATGCATAATTAATTAAATAAATTGAATTTTAAATTAATATTGCTGGCACTCGAAGCACTAACCGAAACATGGGAGCATGAATAAATGTGGGCCAGGTGGAAATTTGAATCATTCATACACTTATTGCATGGACACCAATCAAATCTCAAATAAGTATCCGAGGGTCCAAGTTTATATACTATAGATAAAGCACTTGCATCATACATCCCTCATGGGAAACTACATCAGCAATAGCCCTCTTGCTAATCTGACTAGTTCCTGCTCTGTTTACAAAATGCTAGTTAAATCCTCTAGCCTTTGCAATCAATCTATTATTTTACCTGATGTATATTTCCACTTTGGCTATGGTCCTCTGGAGTGAAATTTTTAACTTCCCTTTCTGCTCTCTGTATTTTATTTGTCCTGCCTTGTCCTATATCGATTTTTGAAAATGCTATTCATGACCCATTTCTTTTCGTGTACCATGGGACTATGCTCCATGTCTATAATAAACTGGTCATTAAAATGTCCATAAATAAAAATTTAAAAATAAAATCATGCAAAACATTTCTGCATTATTAACTTGACATTCAAAGCCCTTCACAAACTGGTACCTGCCAATGCTTCTAGTCTTATCTCACACTATTCCCTATCAATTACTTGATATTCTAGTCAAACTAATTGTCCTTCTTTCTCCCCCAGACTAGCCTGTCCTTTCCTAATTTTGTATTTTTATTCATATCTTGATTTATGCCTGGAAATGATCCTCATCATCTCTTTTGTTGTTAGTTTCCTATGTATGCATATGATATATGGGGAGACATAGGAGGGGGGCAGAGAGAGAGAGAGAGGGAGGGAGGGAGGGAATAAAAAGAGGGAGAGAGGGGAAAAAAAGGAAAGAGGGAGGGAGAGAGGACAAAAGGAGAAAGGGAGGGAGAGAGGACTTCCTGTGTAGCCATTTAAAAACTATGGGGGTTCTTATCCCAATTCCCACTTGTACCAATGATCTGGATCCCCAAAAGGATAGCTACATCTTTTCCCTTAAGATCCTAGGGATCTAAACCCCTTTGGAGTTTGAGTTTCTTTCTAATTCTATAACCTAGGGCTCCCATCCCAGTGTGTTCTCCCCGTTATTAATCACTAATTACAGTTATTATCTCCTTGGTATCATTGATCAATTAGAGCACAGTACTTTGCATATAGATAGCACTTCACAAATGCTTTTTTCAGTCATTCATTTGCCCCCCAAATTCACTACCAAATGAGGGGTAGCCAGCAAAAAGAAATCATTCCTTCGCTCATAGGAACCAGCATCTTTCTGTCAATCCTCCTCTAGGCTGCCTCAAACAGACCATATGAGGATTTGCTTCTCACTAATCTCAGCTATCCACACACCCCCAGCCCCCTGGTGCTTGCTCTCTCAGTGTTTTGAAGTTGACAAGGTCAAAAATCTAATGTGTTTTGCCTTGATTCCATTCTTCACTTAAATTAGGAAAGAATAGCTACAACAGAGCCATGTGCTCATAGCTTCTGGCAAACTGGGTATAAGTAGGCCATTGGCACTGGAGCAACCTCCCTCTGTAACAATAGGGCCATGTCCTTGCAGCTTTATACTGGCTACTGATAAGAAAGCTCCTTCTCACACAGAGGCCTAAGGCAGCTCTTCCTCCTTTTTCACCACCAGGAAAGAAAAGAGGGCTTGCTCTACTGGTAAATGCACAGAAACAATCAAAGAATAACTGAGCATGCTCTGAATTCATAGAGTGGACTCAGTCAAGGTGAGCATGCTATACTATGCATGTTCATAAAGGCAGTGTCTCATTGGCTAGTCCCCTGTTATACTCACTCTAAAGAAAAAAGTTCAGCAAAACCAACTTACACCCTTAGCACCTCTGACTGTGGTTGCAAAATTTGGTATTCATAGTCATAGACCACCTCTCTACTGAGAAAGTAACCTCATGACCATTTATTCTCAAGTTTTCCTGGTAATTGCTTTTAATCTTAGTTCAGTTGCATTTTAGTGTAAACTTCATTTAGATTACTCTAGTTATTGGCCAGCTCTAAGACTTTTGAGGCTACAACAAAACTTTTTACTATCTGTATATTGATACCTACATTGGATAAGTCTAGAAAATCTTTTAAGGTCCTTGGACTTGCCTTAGAAATTTCCTAGGACTGAGATCTGTAAAGAACTTTAGATACCAAATCTAAATACTCTCAAATAGGACTGGTTCTTTAGATACATGTTAGATAACCACCTGCCCAAGAGTAACTTCTACCTTCTCTGGTAACTAATGCTAGATTATAGAATTCACTTTTGTTCATAATAAGTGTAGCTGGGATTGCTCATCCTCTGTTCTCCATGTAACAAGATGTCCCTCCCAGGATAAATTCATCACTTGCAAACTCACCACCATAACTTAATCCTTGATTGACACCAACTCCCTTAGCTTCCTCTCCCCTCTATTGGAGGCCTAGAGGGTAGAATACCAGACTCCTTCCAATGCCTTCCCTAATAGAGGGCAGAAACTGAATTCTCAGCTCCCTCCACTTTCCATCTGCAGCCCTGCCTAGTTTCAACTCCACAGAACAAAATGCCTTCACGCTGTCTACCAACTGTTGTGTCCCCCCAATTTCCTGCCTCCCTTTGTGTGTTGCCTCCCATTTTAAATTGTAAACTCCTTATGGCAAGGAATATCTTTCTTTTTTTTAATTGTATCCCTAGAGCTTAGCATAGTGCCTGACATGTAGTAGGTGCTTAATAAATATTCACTGGGTTGGATTAATCCCCCAATGTCACAAAGTTCATTTGACTCAGCTACTTTTTCCAACTTCATTCTATTCTCATATGGGACACCAAGGACTTAGTTGTTTAGACTCTAGATGTGATGTTCCATTTTTATTGATTATAGGAATAGATTAGAGAGATGATGATAAATATATTCTATTTTCCATCTATTTGTTGTCTTCTGGCCATTTTTATATTTTAATGTTCCTATGATGATATGGCTAGGTAGTCTCACAATGAGCTTTTTGGAAATTTGCCTTTTACTCCATTGCTTTTTTTGGGGGGGGTTGTTTTATGAGGTAAAAGTGCTAATTATCTTCTGCTACTCTCTTCTGTGTTGTTATATAGATCAATTTGTCTTCTAAATCCATATTTCCCTTGGTTTCCATGTCTCTCCATTTGGCAAATAAATGAATTATTTGTTGACTGAGGCAGTTATTGGATTTTTCTGGCTTCTGTTGCAATGAGTTACAAAAAAATTGGAGATTTTTTGTTTCATAGTCATACTTAAGGCTGATTTTTTTCCTTCTGGTGATTTTATATGGCTTCCAGCCATGGGATAATTGTCTTTGAAGATGAATCACTTAAAAGGCAATTGAAAAACATGTCATGGGAATTAACAGGCTAGAATACATTTAAAAAAATTACACAAGTAAAGCATTTTAAAAGACATTAGCAGAGAAATAAATGACCTTGGGGGAAAAGATAGGCTGATTACTTAGTAAATGCAGGAGATGTATGACAGACAGCCCTTGTACAATGAACAAAAGGAAGCCCCCAGCATGTTAGATGAACCTCCTATAGTGTATTTATGAAAGAAAATGGAAAAAATGCACATAGGATGGACAGGCTTGGATAGTTTGAGATATTTATCCATGGAAGGAGCATCCACATAAATGAGATTACAGATTCACCAGAGCATTAAGACATTTGTGCTTTAAAATAAGTGATAAATTTTTTTAAAGTTCTAATGCTAAGAACAATCGGGAAAGGGAGATGGTATACATGAAAGCCAGACTTATAAATGTTTCCAAGTATATAAAGAAATCCTAAAATATGCCTGTGGCTCCTGAGAAAACATCAGCTCTAAAATCTACAGAGATGAGGGACATAGGTTATGTAGAGATTGTAAAGGCCCAGACTTGAAGAAAGAGAGAGAGAGAGGAGAGGAAGAAAGAAACAAAGAGAAAGAAAGAAAAAAGAATGGAAGAAAGGAAGGAAAGAAGGAAGGAAGGAAGGAAGGAGCTGTGTTGCCCAAATGGCCAGTTCTGTTGGGTCCCCAATGGGCAGCTCCTACTACTACTCACAAAGGTTTTGTTTGTCATTCATTCTCAAAAGCACCATGACTTCAGGGAGGTGATGCCACGATATGCAAGTGAATTGAATTTAAGTGAGAGAGGACCGTGCAAAGTCACCAGCCTCACTTTCTCCTCCAGGGCCATCTGGGTCCAGTGACAAGATATAGATCACTATAACTGGAGATGGCCCTGTACCAACAAGATTAAGAAATGATTGTGAGAGTTGATAATTAAACAAAAAAGTAGGTAGAGGCAATGAAAAAAATGTAGGAGAAAGGAAATTGGAGAAGAAAAGGAGAAGAAGGGAAATAGGACAGTAAAGGAAAAGTCAAAAGTGCATAACAGTGAGGACTAGGTAAATACCAATAAGACCATTCATGTTATCTACCCCTATTCCAAATTAACAATTTGATTAAGACATTGTAGGTGTGTTAGGTAAGATACTTTTTAAAAAAATACACAATTATGAAGACTGATTCTCCAGCAGGAAGTTATTTTTCCCCTTCTTCGGACTCCACAACACTGTGTTTGTATCTCAATATAAATATAAGCCATTATTACCATTAGAAATAGGCTGTATGGTGTAAAGCTATGTTTTGGTCGCCCCCTGGTGGATTGTGTGCCACAGCTGCAGAGAATCCTGTTGGTCTGGGATCCTTCTACATTAAAGAGAGATTAGTACAGATTATAGATTATAAATGGGTAATTTCCTATTCCTCTGCTAAATTCTAAATAGCCTAACATCGGATATTCTATTATAATGATCTATTTGTTTTGATATTCTGTGATAATAAGTTTTAAGAAGCATGTCATGACTCTGGTTCTGAAACTTATAGTACTAAAATTATCAATTTGACAGATTTAAAGAATAAACTGAAAGACCTCTGACAAGATGACTGAACAAAGTACTTACTTTTTAGTGCAATTCCCACCCCAAACACTTCAAAATAATAAAGAATGAACCACATGAAGTTATTAAAATTATAAGAAGAAAAGATAGGAAAACACTCTCTGCAAGGTAAAAAGGAAAAAAAAACCCTCTCAAATGACAGCAGAGGGTGTGAAGTACCCAGTGTTCTAATTGCCCTGAGTGTGCCAAGCATGGTGTTCCATGTACCTGCCATGACTGAGTCTGACAGGTCTGCATTTTAAGCATTGAGTGTAGTGGTTTCTATGTTGTTATGTCTTAGCTGTCCGACGCCTTGGTATCTCTCATTAAGCACAAACTCAGCTCTGTGATAGAAAGGAGGGGAACTGTAGTGGAAGGAGATGCACCAAAGTGCTGAGCTGCCTATGGGTGGAAACTTCTCTACTGAGGGATCTGGTTATGGCCACATTCTCCATACAGCACAGATCCCACTTACTCCACCTACCCACCCTCTGCTCGTGGGCAAACTTTTCAATATGAATGGTTCATTGAAGCTCCTGAGCAACTGTGCTTGTATAAATAGGAGAAAATAGGTGTCAGTGAATCAAGAAGGAGGGAAATAGCAAGGGAGCCTGGTACAAAACTGCCCAGCACAGAAGAGTAAGGGAAGGCAAGAAAGATGTGAGAGAAAATTCCCAAGTAGATAGTCCAACAGTTTAAAAAGAAAAGAAAATGAACAATCTAAAAGAGTGCACAACATATTTAATAAATATTATACAATCTAAGAAAATGAATTCCAAAACTCTCAGTGTTTAAAAAAAAGAAAAAGAAGTCAGTAAAATCTTCAGGACTATCCGACCCCAAAGGCAAGGAATGCTGTGATCACTAAGAAGAGAAATAAAGTAATAAAAATCAAATGAATAAATTAAGATGAAAATTAAGGCAGAAATTAGGGCAGAAACTAGGCCTTTCAAACAAGAATTCACTAAGACAAATGAGGAAGTAAATGACTTAGAACATATAATGAACAATCTGTCTAAAACTGTAGGGTTGAGGAAAAGGGAATGATAGTTTGGGTATTAAAAATATAGAGATGGAAAAGATGGACAGAACAGAATCAAAAGACACAACATTGAAAGGACAAATGAGTTTATTGTTTTTGGCTTTTTTTTCTTTTTTCTTTTTGGAGGGGGGAAGGCAGGGCAGTTGGGGTTAAGTGACTTGCCCGATGTCACATGGCTAGTAAATGTCTGCATTCACATTTGAACTCAGGTCCTCCTGATTCCAGGGCTGGTGCTCTAATTCACTGAGCCATCTGGCCACCCCAATGAATGAGTTTTTACAATCCGAAACAACTGATCCTGAAGATGAGATGAGCAGTGATAATTCAAAGATAATGTTTATCCCTCAGAAAAATAAGATAAATTAAATTTTCTAAATATCAAACTTTAGTCAGTCAATAAATATTACTAATTGCTTATTATGTAAGGAAACAATAGAAGAAAACTGGCACATGTTTTGGAAATTGAGGGCAAAGTACAGACCTATAGAATCAACATGTCACTTTCAGAGATAAAACCCATGTTGAAATTATCAAGGGATATAGTGGTTAACTGTCAGACTTTCAATGTCAAACAACAAATTTTGCAGGCAGCCTTGTACTGCCTTCAGCTATTAAGGAAAATAAATCTAAATATGCCAGAAGTGACCTTCTCTTGTGAGAAATCAAAGAAGAGACATTAATATTATTCTTTAAAAAAAACAAAGGAGATCAGGTTATACCTCAATATATCTTTCAAAGCTGAGCCTAAAAATTTAGTCAACGAAAAAAATGGACTTTAAAAAAGAGGAAGGAATTTGAGTCACTACTATAAAAAAAAAAAAACCGAAGGTGAGGAGTCTTATGCACATTTAACCACTTCAAATGGGAGAACACAAGAAAAGGAAAGGACAGAAACCAAGAAAAGATAAAGCAATGAAACTAAAGATTTCATGCTTTTCTAGGGAAATATAAGGTTACTTTTTCAAAAGTATGGGCTGAGACCAGAATAAGGAACAAAAGAGGAGCATTTAACAGCCTAATAAACCATTGGGTCAAGTATTTGGGGGGGGGGGTTAAAATAAGCAGTAAAAAAGGAAGAAGAAATTAGTTGATATTCCATAGACTAAAACCTTTTTTCCTCTTATATATAGATCAATACTACTACAATTGATGTAGACAGAAGGAAATTTAGCAGCTAGAGTTTCATATCCACCTGACTTGAGTTTGAGAAGAGACAAGGCAATAGTTTCTTAAGTGTCTTTACCATTCTGGAGAACTAGGTGAGAGTGGGATCAAAGTAGTGTAAATGAAAGTAATCACTAAGACCAAATAATTTTTAAAAAGAGAGAAGAATAAAGTGGGCAAGAAATACAAATTAATTAAATTAAAGAAATAAAACAATTAAAAATTGCAGAGTGGGGATGAATTTGCTTCTCCCCCCCTCAAAAAAAGGGAAAATGACAAAATGGATAAGAAAGCAAAACTGAGCAATTTGTTGCATACATTTACTCTAGTTTAAAATGTGAAGACATAAACAAAATGAAAATTTACTATGCATCAGATAATTTTTTTTAAAGTTGCAAGCATGTTAAGATAGATAAATAGGGAAATGGTATTATGCTTAAAGATACCACAGACAATGAAACATGATTACTAAATAAATCTGTGATTTCTTAATTGTTAAATTTGATGACTTTTTTTCAGTCTATATCCTTCTGGATCATTCCACAGCTTTTGATGCTCTTGACCACACCCTCCTACTGGATATGCTCTATCCCTTGGGTTTTCGTGACACTTGTTTCTCTTCCTCCCTATCTGGCTGGCCCTTCTTAGTTTTCTTTGCTGGATTATCAAACATATCCTACCATCTCTGCATGGTCATGCCCCAGGATTCTTTCCTATTCTTGCTATTTCTCACTTGGCACTCCCTCTCTTGCCTCCCTCTGTACTTTTTCTCACTTCCATCTCTGAGATACCCAATTGCTTCCTCCAAAGCTCATCTCAAATGCCACCTCTTACATAATCAATGAATCAATAAACATTTATTAAGTTCCGGGCACTGAGCAAAGATCTGGAGATACAAAGAGGCAAAAGACAGTCCCTGCCTTCAAGGAGCTTCCAGTCTTCTTCCAGTCCCTTCTCCCAGCTGCAAGTGCCACCCTTTCCCCCCCCAAAAAAAGTTTCCTTGTTTCATTTTGTATCTATCTTGTAAATACTTGCATTGCACATGAATTCTCCCTTTGTGGAAAATAAGTTACTTGAGGGGAAAGGACTGTTACATTTTCACTGTTGTACCTCTTCTCCATAACAGTAGCCCTCCACAGGTCTAAAAACTCTACACATACCTCAATTCTCTTCCTCTTTTGGGCCTGGGTTTTCTTCTGGGGCCAAATGACTGAGATTATTCAGGGCTGCTTCCTGTGGGGGTAGGACCCAATCACTCAGAGTGAAAAAGCCATCTAAGCAATTTCAAGTCTCCACACAAGGAGAATTTAAATTTTCTAAACCTAAAGGGCAATACATTAATGGAGTTGTCACCCAGATACAGATCATGGTTAAATTTAGTGGGTAATTTTCAAGGGTTGCTCTGGTCAAAAAGAAAAACAAAAAATTTCATGTGGCTATGATGTTAGTCTCTACAACTCAGCTGGGCTGGTCTTTGAATGTTCCTATTACATGGTAATAACCACTCCTATACGAAACCTCTTCAGCTTGGTGGGACCTGCCAAATTAATCAAATTAATACTTTGATGACGTAGCCTTCAAGCCTGAGGGTTGTCTTGAAATGAGGCATTGTCAGCCTTATCATCTTTGTCACCATCAGCAGGCTGTCATTGTCACTCTCATTCTGATTTTCATACAAGTCTCTTAACCTCCTTGGACTTCAGATTATCTGTAAAATGAGAAGTGGGATTCGTTTATTTCTCAAATCCCTCTAGCTCTGCTCTCTGATCCTTCGATCTTAATGGGATGTAGCAGCAAGCACCCCAGCATCCCCAGGGTGGCTGCCAGCACAGGTTCTTAGATCGGCTTTTCTAAAGGAAAGCAACTCAAATGGGTTAACAGTCTTACTTTAATCAAACATATGTCATTTACCTAGTTCAGGGGGGAAAGGTCAGCACTCCGAATTTCAGAGAATACAAACAAGTTACAAGCAGAAGTACAAGCAGAGAAACAGATCAGCAGACAGGCTCCGAACGCTCTGAGCATTACATCCATACCTACTTGGTTACCAGAAAGGGAAGCACCAACATCTGGGTTTTCAAAGCCTGGGGGCTCAACAGCTGCCCAGAGTTTTGTCCGGTCAAATCACACAACTCTTCTCAAAGTGAGCCCCAAAGCAAAACCTCACATCAGGGTATATATAGCCTTCTCCTGGCTCAGAGAATGTCACAACCCTCTTGACCCACTGCCCAATCACAAAGCAACAAGGTGTGGGCATTCCTGAAAAACAAGCCTCCCACCACTGGCTCCATGTGGCCACATTCAGCCTATTAGGGGGCAGAGTATATTTTCAAACCAAAGGTTCTCAGAGTCACCTGAGCCTATCAAGGGGCAGGGAAGATCTTCAAATTCCCATTCCCATAACATGGGACCATGACCACCATTCAATATCTTTTAGCATTTGGGGGAAAGATGGGTTCAAAGAAGGGCTAGGATGAGGAAATTTAATTTAACAAACATTTATTGAGCACCTACTATGTGCCAGACAGTGTGCTAGGCTTTGAAGATACAGACAAAAACCAAATGGGCTCTACTCCCAAGGAGTTCACATTCTACTGAAGGTGACATGGGGAACCACATATACATAGATAAGTATATACAAAACATACACAGTGTAAATACAAAGTAATATCATGGGGTGTAGGTTGGCAGCATTAACAACTGGTGGGATCAGGAAAGGCCACTTGTAGGAGGTGTGCTTTGAAGGAAAACAGGAGGTCTGTAGAGTTAATGTGAGAAATGACATTTCAGGCATGGTTCAAATTCATGTCAGTGGAAGATCAGGAGTATGTTAAGTGTTTAACAACCAGTTTTCTCCCTCCCTCCCCCCAAATATATGTACAACATACTTTTAAGTTTAATCTGCATTTAACGATTAGCTCTCATAAGTAGATACCAGCTAGCCCTGGCACACCACTTTCGGATATAGCCTTATCGTAATGAAGAAAAGCAATTGTGTTGGCCAGTTTATTGGAAGGTAGACTGAGTAGGGGGAAATGTGGTCTGTAAGTGACCAGCACTGTGATCTGTCTGGAAAGAGGTTGGAACCAAATTGTGAAAGCTTTAAAATACAAAGCAGGGAAGTTTGTATTTTATCCCAGGGGACTAAGGAAGCCATTAAGCACTTCCTGAGCAGAGGGGTCACAGAGTCCTCCATCACAACTATGCTTGAAGAATATGAATCTGGCAGAAATGTGCAGAATATGGCATGGCAAGGGAGGGAGGGACTGGAGGGGAACCAACCGGGAAAATATTTTAAAAGTCCAGGTGAGAAGTGGATAGGTGATGACTATGTGAGAGGAGAAGGTGAAGTGTGTGTGTATATGAGGGGAGAGAAAGAAAGAGAAGGGGAAAGAGAGAAAGAGAGAGAAAGCTGAAGAATCAATAGGACTTGGCAACAAATTAGTTAGATTTTAGGGGGCCAGTGAGAAAGACTGAAGAGTGGTGGATGCCCCTGAGGTTACAAAGCTGAATAGAGTGCAATATAACTGGAAAAACAGAAAGAGAAGATAATGAGTTTTGTTGGGGCCTATTGAATTTGAGGTGTCTACAAGGGGCATCTGGGTAAATATGCCCAATAGGCAGTTGGCAGGTGACAGAGAAAAAGACTATCCAACTCATAGTTTGCTTTTTTTTTTCTTTGCTAAAGATGATAATTAGAGAGCATATTATGCAAGAAATGACCAACTAATGAATATCTAGAAAAGGGGGCTCTGATCAAAAAAAGCCAATGAAACTTCATCAAGAATAGGTCATACTAGTCTCATGTCTTTTCTTAACAGTTAATAGACTGGTAGTGAATTTTTACAGTACTAAACTATAATGAAATTTTACCCAGATTTAATCAAAGCATGTGATAAAGTAATTGGGATTATATTCTTTTAAAAAATATTTTATTGACTTTTTAAAACTACTTTCATTTCATATATTTTTTCATGACTTCACATTTGTAATTGATATTATACTGCTTGCCTTTCTCAAAGGGAGGGACAAGGTGAGAGAGAGGGAGAGTATTTGGAATTCAAAATTTTTTAAAATGAATGTTAATTTTTTTAGCATGGTACTGGGAAAGGTTTAGTGAAATGAATAAAAATATATTAATAATGAAGAAAATTACTGTCACTTCCCAATAATAACTCTCCCAATCCCAAGGAACTCTGCTGTGTAATAATGAAAACACGTTAGGCAAAGTGAATGGCCACATCTCGTTCGATTTTTGCAGAAAATATTCAGAGATTTAGGTTAGACAGTGTTAGAATTAGGTGGATTTGGAACTGCTTGAATTGCTAGACCCAAAGAATAGTTTTAAGTCACTTGGGGACTATATAGAAGTTTGAATAAATTCCTTGGATAAAGGTATAAATGGCATAGTATAAGATTAGGAGGATTTCCTATGCATTGTATCTGGAAGAGAAAAGGGGATCTTGTATATGGCCCCTGAATCTGGGAGAGTGGCAAGGGAATAAAGCCATGATATGGGTAACAAGAAATGTTGACTTTATACTACGCTATTACTGGAAGTTATTTGGATGGGGGTGGTATTTGAATGAGAAGGGGATTGCTTTTGGTTTAATAAATCCATTCCCTTTCTGAAAGGAGTTCAAATCACAGGATGTTGCTATAAGTACAGAGGACTCTAGGACCAATCATATACTATAGTTCTTTTAGTCTGCAAATCTTCCTATAGCTCCTGATCAGGTAGCTCCTGAAAATCTTAGGGCTTCTGTCCTCTGGAACAATTTTACAACTTCAAAAGATTTTTACATACTGATATTAGAGACATCCACAGCTCTGAGCAACACTTTTATTTATAACCAATACCTACTTCAGCTAAATTTAGAGAGTATTTGCTTAATATTAATTATTCATTTTATGGTATACTAATAGCTATTATCACAATGAGAGCTGTGTTATGGAGTAATGGATAAAGAGCTATCCTGAGAGTCAGTAAGATCGGGTGTGTTAAATTCTGGCTTTAACAAATAATACTGTTTAACCTTTGGCAAACCATTTAACTTCTCAATGCCCGCCACCCCTACCCCCACCCCTAGTCAGGCAGCTCTCTGAGAATGTTACAGAATATTTTCCAAATATTCATTGGGAGAGAAGTTATCCTAACCAGAAGTTTCATATAGCAATGAAATAACTAGTCTTGACCACCACCACCCCTTCAAAAAAGGGACTAGTCTGACCTTGGCATAAACGAGAAAATCATGAAAAGTCATGTAAGGTTAGCTAGAATCTGAAAAAAAAAAAAAGGATGCATCCCTTGCCAAATGCCTCCTTTTTCTTTATGGGTATAAATGTAACCCAAAGATTACCTGGGTCAGAGGGAGTCAGAAATGCTGACCTCTTCCTTTTGCTCTTCATTCTTTCTGTACTCAATTGACTCCAACATGGTGATGTCAGTTTGGTCCTCTTCAAGAACAAAGGACAACAACTAACCAACCAACTCAATTATCATCATCTCATCTATTCTAGGCAGCTTAACTATCATTGTCTGGGGACCCAGGCTTTGTAACTACTGGTGTGTATTATAGTGTATAATTTGTGCTGAATGGTGTGTGTGTTTAAAAAGTGAATTTTTATTCTGGACCATTATTATTTTCTTTTTGTGTCAGAGGTTTTAATTCCTTTTTTTCAAACTCTTATCTTACTACTATAAATTTACTTTAAAATTGTTCCTAAATATATTTAAATAAAGTGGAGAACATAATAAGGCAAGGAATTAGATGATTCAACTCCCTTGAAAGCATTGCCCCCTAATACTTCAAGAGGTGAAACCAGATTGTGTTGCTTTATGTGAGAGATTACCTCAATTCTCCATTTCACTTAATTTAACTCAATTCAACAATTATCAAATAATTGCTATATACAAGATATTGTGTCAAGGACAAAAAAAAATATGAAACAATCTCTATTCTCAAGGAGCTTACATTCTGTTAGAGAATTCAGTCAGTCAAAAAGTATTTAAGGATTTGGTATGTGTGCCAAGCACTATGCTGACTGAGCTTTCCAGATACAAAGAAAGACAAAAACACAACCCCTCTGGTTAAGAAGCTCATTCCACGTTCTAATTGGTAGATAATAAGAGGGTGAAGAGAACACTAGCATCTGGAGAGTTAGAGAATCAGGAAAGACTTCATATAGTAGGTGGCATCTAAAGTAAGCCTTGAAGGAGTCTGAAGATTCTAAGAGATAAAGGTGGGTAGGGATTGTCATCCAGATGTGGGTAAGAGCTTTTGCCAAAGAATAGGGATTGGAGAGGGGATGCTGAATTTGTGAAACAGCTAGCAAATCAGTTTAGCAGAAATGTAGAGTGTGTGAAGGGAAGCAATGTGAAATATTCATGGAATGGCTAAGTTGGAGCCAGATTGCAGAAGACTTGGAGTTCCAGGAATAACTAGAAATAGAAAGAAACAGAAAGCCTTTGAAGATTTTAAAACAAATGAGTGGCATGCTCCCTTATAATAAGGTCTAAATATGTGGCCCATAAACTATACCTTAAGAAGTCTTTATTTTAAGTTGTGTGAAGGATGAATTAGAGAGGGAAGAGTAAAAGTAAGAAGATTGATTGTGACTGTTGCAATAGATCAGGTGATGCATGTCTGAATTAGGGGTCAGTTATGTGATTACAAAGAAAGGTGATGGATGTCAGAAAAGTTTAGGTAGAAAAGACATGACTTGGCAACTAGCTGGAAATGGAAGGTTGGTTGAGGTGAGGGAAAGGAAAAAGTCAACAACAATTTCAATTTGGTGAATTGTGTAGTTGCAAAGGTGATGGTACCATCAAAAGGAATGTAAAAATTTGGAGAAGGAGGGATTTAGTAGGTAGGACAATGAGTTCTATTGTTGACTTTAAGACATGAGAAAGATATGAGTATTATGTGTTATCTCCAGCTTTTTTCTGTACCTGGTGAATCTATGTCAATTGGAAATACATGGAATCATTCCAGAAATCTTGAGGCAGGAATGAGAGGATTGTTCAATGTAGATGATATAGCTAATGTCCCAGACAGCTCTTTATTACCTCCTTTCCTCCCTCTTCAACCCCAAATTCAATAAGGAAAGCAAAGGCAGCAATGATCTTTGTACAATATGCATTTCAATAACAGCACAAAAAGAGGTAGGCAAAATCAACAACAGGAAAACATACTTTCTCATCTAAACTTTTAAAAAGATCACAGTACATACTCCAATTTAATTCAAGAGACATGTATTACTTTAAGACAATCAGCTTTATATAGACAATACAGGTCGGTCATGTCACAGTGACTACTTCCTCTTTATAAATCAGAGAAGAATGGATAAAGAAATTATTTTGCCTTAAGGAGAAATGATACGATAACCTGTAGAGCATTTGCATATGTGAAATTAAATTTGTCATGGTGATGGCAAATAGCGATGATATTGTGTTCATATGAACACGACATTCTGAGAGTTACCAAATAGTAATTGTCCAAATGGCAATACCAGTCTTCAAATGATAGCATACAGTTACATACTGCTTGCCTGCTTTCTAATTTTAGGAGACAAGACAATAACAAATACACATTTACAAAATTCACATTAAATTTCTTGAATGAAATTTCTTAATGCCAAGCATCTTTTCATAGTATGACCTCACATACACCATACCCTTACTTCTGTGAATCTTTTGGGACCAGTCCCCAATATTTTCATGGGGGCTATATAGAAAAAATGTACTGACTGTTGCTTTCACAAAATGTAATGAGCAAGAAAATCCAATTGAATGAAACATCAACTTAGGCCACAAGTTAAAGCAATTATGAAAAAAATTACCTACACATTTAAGACACCTAATTCCAGTGGCAGATAAGGTCTTCATTTTTCTGCCTATCTCGTCTCCAGGAATTTCCAAGTCAAGCCCCCCTAGGTCTGCTCAAAATTATGACTTTCCTATAAGTCATAGACCATTGGCAATAATCTTCCATTTTAAAGGGTGAAAAATGAAGTTCCAGCCTTCCTCCAATTCTCACAAAACCTTTCTGGATACTACCATCCCTGTTATCCTACTTGTAATGGATCTTACACATTTTTTTGTCCCATGTATGGTGGAAAGTCATATAGACATAAATATATCAATTGGGCACATAGCTACATATATATAAAATATATGTATGTATAAATGTATATATGGGTATGTGTGTATATATGTATATGTATGTGTACACAGATACATATATTCCAACTAGGTTATAAACTCCTGAGGGAATCATGTCTCACTCATCTAGCTTAATGTGTTGCATATAACAAGTTCTTGATAAATGTTTTTGACATGAATGCACTTTAGGGTAGGCTAGAAAAATTTCTAATATTTGTAACAGCATTAACTTTCCTCAGAATTACTTAATCTTGACCAACATGGTATATAACAGTTAAAAAACACAAAATTCAAGATACCCATATACAGAAAACCAGACCATAGATAATTACTCCCCAATGAAAGAAAAGGGTTGCTTAATAACAGATTTTAAAATTATGGAATTTCATAGCTCTAGACAAAAAGAAATTACAGTATACCTATTGGTGTCTTCCATATTCAGTCTAATCTCAAGCAACTATATAGATTATGTATTCTTTGGAATTTTTGTGGTAAATTTTGCATCCTGGAGAAGTTTCCATTTATTTCCCATCAGGCATCCGGACTCTCTCTCTTAGGCTTCAGCAATTAAAATCTGGGAAATGTCATTTTAAGTTAGTTGAAGGAAAAATATGAATTGGGAAATTAATTTCTTATAAACTCTATATAGTCTAATATAGTAGAGTCAGAAGACCTGGGTTTGAGATATTAGGTAAGTCACTTTAACCTTTATCTGCTTCAGTTAATTCATCTGTTAAAAGGAAATACTACTACTTCCACGACCTATCTCACAGGGTTGTTGGGATGGTTAAATGGACCAAAATGAACAACTATTATTATCTATTCCCAAGTCAAACATAAGTTATTTAAACATCCTTGCATTAGTGTAGATAACTGAAAGCTGACTCTATGGAACTGGATTCTAGAGTGAAAATTATATTTTATATGCATTGTCAACATGTCAGATGCAAAGCTGATACGATGAAAAATCCTTTAAATACATGTAACAATGACTATTTGCAAGCTTGTGTATTTCTAGGTGATTTTAAAGGAAAATAAAAGTCATACAAGACATAAGTATTCTTATTTTTCATTCCCTATTAAAAATAAAGTACAATCTTATTTATGTGATTCAAAAATAAACTTAAAAAAGTAAATTGATATTAAATGATGATGTCCTTTGCTGTCTGACCATCAAAAGTGCTGAAATTCTGTTTTATTGAAAGTTCTGTCTGTTTTAGAACTAATCTCTTATGAATGATGGGCATGTTATTCTATAAAATCTAATAGATCAAACATGGCACAAAGTAGAAGGTATGAACTTAAAGTCCTTAAGAACAAATGTTTCTTATTTGATTGGGAGTTTAGCATTTATCTTCCTTGTGATATTTCCATTATGCACTAAGAAAGAAGGCAAACTAAGTCCTCAATAAAGAGCTATGTAGAAAGTATGACTATAGAGCAAACTAGTTCAACAAACAATTCACAGAACTCAACTTCAATACTTTTGAGTTGTAGCATATAACATATTTTTTTAAAAGATGTATTTTTCCAGGGCAGGTAGGTGGTACAGTGAATAGAGCACTGGCCCTGGAGTCAGGAGGACCTGAATTCAAATCTGGCCCCAGACACTTAACACACACACACAAAAAAAACCTAGTGTGTGACCTTGGGCAAATCATTTAACCCCAATTGCCCTACCTTCACCCCTCCAAAAAAAGCAAAAAAAAATTTTTTTTTTCCTTTGGCCCTTTAGAATCCACACAGAGTAGATAGGATTACAGAAATTCCTGGGATAGAACTGTATGTGTCTATAACAAATAACCATCGGGAATAAAAGGTGACATTTCTTGAATGCTGTAAGATGGATGGTTAGATTCTAAAAAAACTATTGATAAGGTCTGTTATTTTTTTAAATCAAGCCATTAATTTGGATACATACATTTTATAACTTTTGTATGTATTTTTCCATTTAGAATTCGTATAATTTAATGGTACATATACTTAGACATGTATGTTTCCTAATGGTAATTGCTGAGTAGTTTGTAGTTTGAAAGAGGAGATATATTCAGGCTAGCATGTGTACTAAACATTTACCAAAGTTTAACAGAATCAAGTTTTTGACACTATTATGACATATGGGGTCAAAAAAGAAATGTGCAATCTGGTATAGAATTAACCAATATTCTCAAGCCTCTTTAAAATAATCTGCTAACAATAAACATAAGTGGATTCTGACAACCAATCACATTTTAAACAACTCATTTCTCATTTTGACTATTCCATTCTTTCCCCTTTAAAACTGTTTCATATTGGTTAATGACCTGGATTAACAAAAGCATATTTTGTTCTAACATTTTATCCATCAAAATATTTGACCTGGTCATTTAAATGTTTGTCATCTAAATTTTTTTATTTGTTGGGGGTTTTAATATAAAGAATTTTATCATTTCAGAGTATGTGGTCCTATGATCTCTCTTCAGTGTGGGTATTCCTCCTAATCATGCAGATCTTTCTCATTCCATAATTAATGTCCTTACTCTCCATCAAAACAAATGAAAAGGCTTGCTGGGTAAACACTAGAGGCCCCTTTTCATAGGAGGCTTTGTGTCACTCAGAACAGCAATATCCATGCAAGAGATATTGGGTATGAATGGAAAAGACTGTTCTTACTCTAGGTAATCTTTTTGTGGGCTAGAAATTGGGTTTCTTTCTATGCAATTATTCCTTCCACAATGCAGGGGTTAGGGGCATAGCTCCCCTACAATCTGGAAAATTCATGTAAAATTTTTGTACCAGAGAAGAAGTTTGAATTCTTATGGTACTAAAAGATAGAATATGTTGATATTACATAATACTATACATATATTTTATGCATTTCTGATTTTTAAACTTTTTCTGTGTCATCTGCTGGCCTTTCACATGTCATCAGTGGCTTCCACAAACCCCCAAAATTTCCATTTAATTTCTTACCCCAACCCAGCTGCAATGGTGAAGGGATAACTGTATTAGCAAAGTGGGAAACAAATAGCAAGCTATGATTATTTAAGAACGAGAGTGTGGCAAGCTGACACGTGGTGGATTTTATTGAAATCCATCACTGGAGATAAATTTTGGCCTAACAAACTGGCAATTTTGTGTATGAGGGGATGTGTAAGTATGTATGTATATGAAGAAGATTATTCTACCTTGCTTTATAGGGTATGTTCCTAGGGAAATACTCAACTTAAATACTGTTATGATCCCACTTTAATACATATCTGAACATCAAATTCTGAACAAGATTATAACAAATTTGGAAAATACTACATTTATATATGTGGTCTCTTTATAGTAACAAAACAATGACAAATCAACATGGACACAATTATATAATTTTAAAGTTGCAGCTATTACCCGAATTATTCAGATAACTGAGGGAGAAGCAAAAAAGCGAGAGACGATGGAATCTGGATACCCAGAGAGGTTTCTTATATAGTTCCAATTTACCAGGGTTTCACATTGTCTAAATACTTGGCAAAAGAGGGTAATCCTTCATTTGAAAAAAAAAAAAGTGATTACAGACATAGCATTTTAAAAAACAATCACAACAGGAAGCTATGGCATTTTGGACTGTTATTACAGAATACAGTATTATTTTACTCACACACAACTTCTTCTCCCCCCTACCCACCCACCCCACATAACCCCAAATGACAAAAAAAAAAAAAATAATAATCCTTGTAAAAACTACCATTCTAAATACCAGTTTTGAGTCAGATGGATTTCTATACAGTTAGTATTACTGGCCAACGACCACTAAAATTCCCTCTTGCCATTTTCCAAATTTCCTTTATTGTTCTTCATCCTAAATCAACATGGTCTTCATTGAATGACACCATCTGAACTTGAACTATGCAAGTGCTGCTTTTTGTTTCTTTTTCAAGAACCGACTTCCAGAGTTTTACTGGCCAAAATCCACAACAAACTACAAAATATTTGCAGAAGGAATGATCTCCTGGTAAGCCTCCAAGTCAGTGCTTAAACCATAGTATTATGTTTCTTTTTTTCTTAAGTGATCTATGCAAATCCATAAATGTCTGAGTGTTTTCCCTTCTGCACATTCACACACAATCACTAAAAACATTGCATTGGCCCATTCACTTCCTCTGCCTTAGTCCTTAGGAAGTGGGTTGGAGTGAGAGGTCTTCACATGGTTCTAGCTGCATTTTTAGCACTCCAATTTTATGAAGATACCAAAGCTGAAGGAATTCCTCTGGCATAGCATGGAAGCCTGAGTAAGGGAGCTCATTGTCATAGTAGTGATGGCTAATAGACTGCCCACGCAGATCCATTGAGAAAGGCCAGAAGCCATAGATGGTCACTTCTTCACACAAGCCCAGAGCAGCGCTGACAAGAAAAAGACCTGTAGATAAGCGCTTGGCATGAATTCCTCTACTTTTCCAGAATTTGCCAATGCTACGAAGAAAGTTGGGATTGGCAAAAAGCACTGTTTGGTTGGCACCCACATCTGCCAATGTATAATAAACCCGGAGAGACGGCTCTGTCCCTGTTTTCATAGAAAAAGCAGGCATGTAAATGTAGCTGTGGTTATATGCTTTCATATCATCGACAAATGTCTTCCGGGACCAAAGCAAGTTCTGGAATCTGTTTTAAAAAAATAAAGAAATAAAAGAATCAATTTTAGCAACAAGGGAAACAAACACAAAAATATCCAAACAACTTCATTTATCTTGTGGTAACTCCAGTGATTAGATTAGTAATTAATTTTAAAATAAATCGCATTTTATTATAAAATAACCTTTTAATGTAAAATCCTCTTTGAACTTGTGGAAGTAGCTTTTGTGAGATTATCTCCAGGCTCATATCCAATTTTTTATGTTCAATTTACTTTCATATATAATTTTCTCTGAGCACAAAAATAGTAAGATCCTGTTTCCCTTCAAAAAGAATTTGCATCAATTCATTTTTATTCAAAATTAATAGGAAATAGAGTGCCCTTTTTAAATAAACACTACCAATTTTCAAGCTACCATGAAATGTGTTTGTTAGACACTGTGTACTCTTCTTATTTTCAGGGGGAAAATTCTGGAGATCCCAGAGAATTACATGCATACTATAATGTACCGATAATGATGACTTATGCACAAAAGAGAATTTTTTTTCCAACACAAAATGCCTCAAACAGCTGCCTACGTTTCTCTCCTGAGTAACAATAATTCATATCTATGGTACTTAGAGTACTCCAAAGTACTTTCCTCCCAATAACTCTTCAAGGTAAGCTGTACAAGTGCTATCATTTCCTCTTTACTCATGAGAGAACTGGATGAAAAATGACTTGGCTTTACTGACTATTTGGTGACATTGTCTGGGGTCACACAGCAAGTAAGTAAGACTTCTAGGATTTGAAATCAGAACTCTTGAGCCCAAGACCAGTCCTACTTTTACCTCACAACTTCACAACAATGCCTGTGCTTCCAATGATCTGTTGCTAATTTCCTGTTTCATGAAGAGAATATGCCTTAACTCAGGGCATCTGTAGCCAAGTGTAGCAGAAGCTTTAGGATGAGGACAGGGTAGTTTTGGGAAACAAGGGGTAGTACCACCTAGGAAGAATTGGACAGGCTGAATCATGAATTTTTGAAACTGCAAATTATAAATCCACAAGATCCAAGGATTTCCTGTTGGATATTATTGTTAGCTTGCCAAGCATCTCACAGGGTAAGCATGCATGGATGAGTTGAGATCTGCATAACTGGGGGGAAAATAAAAATCAATGAGGTCATATACACAGTTGAGTATCTGAATATAACAGTCAGGATCTAAAAATCTAAAGTCATATTTATGCTAGTGAAAGCATAAACCCCACGCACCAACCAGAATACACCGTTCTCTCAAGTTGTATTAGTGCTTCAGAGTTCTCAATCCTTAGGGTATGTCTGAGAGGCATGAGTGATATGTGAGTTCTCAAACACCATTACTGTGCCATTAGAAGAATGCGTGAGAGCAGATTCGATCAGACTTCAAGGACTAGACATACCTGGTCCTTGAATTCATGAATTCTTGTTATTCAACTTCAAGAGGGCTCTTGCCATGGCTATTGTAAATTCCCCTACAGTAGCTGTTCCAGAGCCTCCAATCCAAAGCCTTATGTTTTCTACCTCATACAAACACACACTATGTATAACCTTGCTTCCTCATTAATAAAAAGTTCAAGGCCATTCAGCCTAATCTGGTTACAGAATTCATAGGAAAATCCAAAAGTGTCTTCAAATTTGAATTTTAAAAAATGGGTTTATGAAAGGCCAGGGATAGGCTGAATGTGGAATCTTCTATTGATAAGGAATAACTATCCAATGTAACCAGTAACCCAGAACTGAAGCTCAGGATTTGCGTGAATCAGGTTAATTTGGGGAATTCCTCAAGAGTTATATGTTTGGCCTGTGCCTGAGCTTTTTCCTAGGGAATGTCAGAATTTGACTTGTGTCTAGCTCTCCCCCCAAAAAGTAAAAGGGACTTTGGTTTCCATGAAAGCACTCAGATTAACAAAATATAGGACAGGGTTTTATATAACCTGATAAAAAATGTAAAAGATTTGCATCTGACCTCATAAATTGTCAATACAATACTTTTCCCTCTCTGGTATATCTTACTCAAAGATATATGCAATATTCTAGACTTCTAGAACTACCCTAGGTGGTCCTCCAAAAAGGAAAAGCATTCAAGACTGCTAGAATATAAAGCAATCTTCCCTCTGGTTAGTCCCATAACTTCTAGGGCCTATATAGTTCTCCAGAGTGTACTAGTAAGGCAGCTACATGATGAAGTAGATAGACGCTCTCTTACAGTCAGAAAGACCTAAGTATAAATCCAGTCTCAGACGCTAACTAGCTGTGTGACTTTAGGCAAGTCACTAAATCTCTATCTGCCTCAGTTTCCTCATCTATAAATGGGGATAATAATAACATCTATATCCTGGGTTGTTTGGAGGATAAAATGAGATAATATTTGTAAATCACTTTGTAATCCTCAAAGTGCTATATAAATGTTTTGTTATTATTACTATCATTAACAATTATTATTATTGCATTACCATACTATAAGCCAGTACTCAGGGTCAACAAAGAGTCAACTTTCCACTCCCAAATATGTAATACATAACTCATAGTACTAGTGAAAGACACTATCCTGGTTTTTTTTCTCTACACCATAGCTCAAGTCCTTACATTTGCTAGATTTGGCTCTGGCTTTTCCTGGTCCAGGAATGCCTCCATTTGTACTTGCAATGAATCCCAAACTCCTCTGAATAGTCAAGGAGGTCTGGTCCAGGAATTGTTCTCTGCCTCTGCCACTGTCATTCCACTATTTCTGGCTCAAAATCCAGAAGCTCCTGAACTGGTTGAGGAATTTCTCACCTCTTCCTCTATTCACTGAGACCTCTGGGGTCTCATGTTTCCCTGGAGGCTTTGGAAAGTTGTTCTGATCTTCCTATAAGGAAATGAGTCTGAATTTTTATGTGTAGCTTCTCTCTTCTCTTGGTTTCTCTTCATCTCTCTCATTTTTTGGTGTTAAAGTATAACCTCTTTGAAAGGCTAAGCCTAAGTATGTAGCTCAGATAAAATGAATTGACTGTGAATCAGTCATTATTCATCAATAATCATCAGGTGTACCCACGACAAAAGAGAAGCAAAGGAATTCCCACCTTTATAAGGAGCTAACAGAACAAGACCATCATCAATGAGACAGTGAGGACTTTTTATTTTGTTAAAGAGACATCATTAGTGACAAAAACCATGGCCAATGAACACTTTCCAAAGATATATACACAGCATACCTACTACACAAACAGACATACACTACACTACACTGAGTTTCCCAGAAGTGCAATAGGGTGCATTAGGAGATAATGGTTTCCCCTTCATTGAAGGGCTTTAAGCAAAGGCTGAGTGACCACACTTGGGGATGTCATAGAGAAGATTCTTATTTGGGTACTGTAGTAAATGACCTCTGAGAAAGACCCCCAGGTGGAGCTGGGCTGAAGCATCCCTGCAAAAGTCGATTGCTATACCTAATGTCTAGGAAAAGGAAACTAGAGAAGAACTTTTGCTGAAAAACAAATTGTTAGTGATTCAAAGGGGTTTTGAATGTATGAGAAAGGTCAGAGACTGAATTTGGGGAGGGTATGTTTGAAGAAACTTTGGAGAACACAAGGATACAAAGAACCTCTTGATCTGGAAGAGAATTGGCCAGGACTCAGCAAGCACTTAATAAAAATGTGTTTGCTTGATCTGGAGGAGGAGAAGGATTGAGGAGAAAAGACCTGAAGAGAAGGACTCAGGTAGGAGGAAAAGGAGAAAGTAAGGTAATGTAGAGCAGCTAAGTAGCACAGTGGGATAGAGAGCCAGGTCTGGAGTCAGAAAGATTTGTCTTCCTGAGTTCAAATCTGGTCTCAGACTGTCACTACCTGTGTGACCCTGGGCAAGTCACTTAATCCTGCTTGTCTGCTTTCTCACCTTCAAATGAGCTAGAGAAGGAAATGGCAAACTAAAATGTTAATGGGAATTTGAATATCTTCCTTGCCCCTTAATAAGCCTAAGGGAATTTGAAGACGTGATTTGAAGATTTTCCCTGTCCCCTAATAGGCTGAATGTAATTACATGGAACCTGTGGTGGGAGGAGTTTGCTGAAGGGTGGAGCAGAGCCCACAGGAAGCCTGGAGTCAGTGCATCTAGACAGTGGAGGAAGGAGAGGGTGCACTCAGGGAGACAGCTAGGCTCGTAAGTGTTGGTTTGTGGGAAGGCTAAAGGATGATGTGGCTCTTTGTGCTGTTATGGTATATTATGTTCTTCTATGTTGCTATGATGGATTTGGTTTTCTGGTATCTGAATAAATGTTTTGTTTCTGTTTTGTCTGTGGAAAGTCTGTTATATTTTGCAATTGCACACTATGCCAGCATATTCATAGTTGCCATTGGTGCTGTGAATATTGTGTTGGTGCTACACAAACCATTCCAGTATCTCTGCCAAGAAAACCCCAAACAGGTTCACAAAAAGTTGGAACAAAAATGAAACAAATGACTCAACAACAACAAGGTAAAGTAACGTAAGAAAAGATAAACAAAATGGTAAGTAAAACAAATTGTAAAGTAAAACGAAAGCCAACTAGAGAAGGGAAAGGAAGGTATGAAGCTGAAGCAAAGCAGATTGTTCTAAGGACAAAAAAGGCTACAAGCAGGAGTGTGCTCACTGCAGTCAGCTAGGGAGAATCGATTGCTAGATTTTTAGTGTGAGTAGTTAGATCTTGGAAATTAGCAAATGATATATTTGGGGGATTGGTTTATTCTTTCATTAATTATCTCCAGTGGTGGGGAAGCTGTGGCCTTCTAGGTCCCCAAGTGCAGCCTTCTGACTGAATCCAAACTTCATAGAACAAATTCCCTTAAAGAAAAGGAATTTGTTTTATAAAACTTGGACTCAGTCAAAAGGTCACTCCCAAGGACCTAGGAGGCCACAGGTTCCCCACCCCTGATCTAAGCTTCTAAAAAACAATTGAGAAAATAATGAGAAATAAGAAAAGTAATGCAGATTAAAGTGTGTCCTTTTTTTCTATTGCTGTAGGCTAAATATTTATCAGTTCACCTCTAGCATCTTAATGGAATGACTAGAAGGTAAGTTGTAAAAACCAAAAAGTAGTTTGAAAAACAAACTTGAGAATCTCAATCAATAAGAACTGGAAAAATATCTGCAATGACCTGCATTGAGGGTCAATTACTGGCACAACAAACATTTATCAAGGGCCTGTTATGCAGTGCTTATACCCACCTTCATCCCATAGGGGCAGTGAGTGGTACAGTGGATGTTGGACTTGAAGTCAGCAAGATCTAAGTTCAAATGCAACCTCAGATACTTACTAGCTGCATGACCCTGGGTAAGTCATTTAACCTCTATTTGCCTCATTTACCTCATTTATAAAATGGGGATGATAATAGCAACTATATCCCAGGTTGTTGTGAGTATCAAATGAAATAATAGTTGTAAAGTGCTTAACACAGTGCCAGGCACATAGTAAGCACTATATAAATGTTAGCTATTATTATTCAAGTGAATGCTATCTATGTTCAAAGCACAAATTGGCCTCTTCTTAGGAGATAAAGTGAAAGGAATACCTCTCCACATTCTAGGTTGTCAGAGAAATAACGTGGATCAAGCCAGAAGTGGGTCTGCAATCTGTAAAAAGGTAAGACAACAAAAAAAAAAAAAACAAGAAAAGATCTGAAATGGCTATGGGGAAACTTGCGTTATTTCAGGAAGTTGGAGAAAAGAACATCAAAAATAAAGAAGATGGAGGAGGAAGAGGAGGAGGAAGAAGAGGAGGAAAAGTAGGAGGAAGAGGAGGAGGAAGAGGAGGAAAATAAAGAGGAGAAAGAGGAAAAGAAGGAAAAAGAGGAGAAAGAGGAGGAGGAAGAGGAAAAAGAGGAAGAGGAGGAGAAGAAAGATGGGGAGGAGGAAAAGAAGGGCAGAAAGACCACTTAGTAGTCTGCTGCTACAAACAAATTTATAAACTTCATGAACAGGAGGAAGCTGGATTATCTGTCCTCTGAGGAATGACAAGATATTTCCACAGAAGCTGTCAGTTGATCTCATCCAGAAGAATCAGAGGGAGAAGAAAATGACAGTGGTGATTGGTGATGCTCTGCTGAGGGATATGAGGCAGGTATTTGTCATCCTGGTCATAACAAAAAGTTGTTGTCTTTCTAGGGCCTAGATCCAAGATATAACTCAGATACTCCCCCCCGGTCCCCCATGAAGACTTGTCAAAACAGATGAGTGTTTCACACTTTGGGAGATTCACATGGTCATAAATGAAGCTGACAGAAGGAACACCGAAAGCACTGCTGAGTGTTGGACAGGAAACAGGACGCCACAGGAACATTTGGGCAAAGGAGTATTAGAGAGAAAAAATTAAGGTGATTTTGTCATTGGCATATGCTGCATGCTGAAAGAGAGAAGAGATGAGACATTTGGGAAACAGACTACAAGTCTGATAGTCAGTCCACAAGTATCTATGAAATACCTACTATGTGCCAGGTACCATACTAAGTACTGGGGATTCAAAGATATGAAGAAAAGCAAAAGGCAGTCCCTGATCTCCAGGAGCTTAGCATCGAACAGGGGAAACAAGATGAGACATAACTACGTACAAACAAGTTACCCACACAATAAATTGGAGACAGCAAACAGAGGGAAAGCACTAGCATGAAGGCAGATCAGGAAAGGCTACTCAAATGAGATGAGATTTCAGCTGGAATTTGAAAGAAGACAGGAAAGCCAAGAGATGGAGATGAGGAGAGAGTATTCCAGGGATGAGGACAGCCTGAGAAAACGCCTGGAGGTGGGAGATGGGGTGTCCTGGGGGGTCAGAAAGGAGAGCAGCCCCACTGGATCACAGAGGATGTACAGGGGCTTTGAAGACCAAACAGAGGATTTTATATTTGATCTTAGAGGTGATAGGGAGTCACTGTAGCTTACTGAGTAGGGGATGGACTTAGGGAGATTAATTTGAACTGGCAATGGGGAAACAAATTAATTCAGGAGGTTTGAGAATAGAAAATCAAAAGAAAAAGGGAGAGGAGGAGTATGTGGAGCATGGCCTGGAGTGAGGAGAGTTGTTGTTTGTACTTTATTCTTGAAGAGGACCATGATATCAGGAAGGTGATTCTATGACATGCAAATGAACTGGATTTAAGTGAGGGAGGACTGTGCTAAGTCATCAGCCTCACTTTGTCTTCTGGAGCCATCTGGCTCCAGTGGCAAGATATAGATGAAAACGACTATAGATGGCCCTGGATACAGCAGGATACCATGGCCTTTTTAAGCAAAGGTCTTTAAACAGGTCTCAGTTTGACTAAGGCAATGCCTATTCAGTGATTAAGGTTACCTACTCAAAAACAACAACATGGGGGCAGCTAGGTGGTGCAGTGAATGGAGCACCAACCCTGGAGTCAGAAGGAACTGAGTTCAAGTCCAACCTCAGACACTTGACACACTTACTAGCCATGTGACCTTGGACAAGTCACTTAACCACAGGTGACTTGCCTTCCTCCCTTCAAAAAAAAATCCTAAAAACAAAAACAGCAACAAGAAAAAAATTGCTATTTACATTCACTCTGAGCCAATCAGGGCCCAAAAAATAACCAAGTGAGGCTTGAGCCAGAATCATTTGGGTTTAATTACTGGGTCCTTAAGAAAAAAAAATCTAGCACTTAAACTCCAAGATATCTTGTGAGGTTTCAGTAATCAAAATTTGCATTCCTTTGGGCAGAGCACCTATAGGTAAGGGTATGATACCCCATGTGGGAAGGGAAGAGGAAGAAAAGAGAGCGGAGGGGAGGGAAGAAGAGAGTTATGAGTCAAGGAGACCAACCAGCAGGTGTGAAATGATGAGGGCCTGCAGCAGGACCTAGCAGCATCAAAGGGAAGAAAGGGGGCATAGAAGAAGGAAAGGGAAGGAGTAGGAAAAGACCGTTTATCTAGCACCTACTTCATGCCAGGCTCTGTGCTAAGCACTTTGATCCTCACAACAATCCTGTAAAATAGGTGCTGCTATTATCCCCATTTTACAGTTTTCTCTCTACCCTGACAGTGATCTCACTGATTCTTATGAATTAAACTATCATCTTTTTGCTTCCTTCTCCCAGATCTGTATATTCAGCCCTAGTCTCTCTCCTGCTCTCCAGTCCCATATCCCCAACTGCCTACAGGACATTTTGAACTTCTTAGACAATAAAGTGAAGGGACTTCAGGAATACCTCTCCACACTCTAAGTTATCAGGGAAATGATGCGGATCTAGCCAGAAGTGGGTCTGCAATCTGCAAAAAAGGTAAAACAATAAAAACAACAAAATATCTGAACTGGCAATGGGAAAACTTGAATTATTTCAGGAGGCTGGAGAATAGGACATAAAAAGAAGGAGGAGGAGGACGAGGATGAAGACAAGGAGAAAAAGGATGAGGAGGAGGAGGAGAAAGGGAAGAGAGACCACTTTGTAGTCTGGAGCTAAAAACAAATTTACAAACTCAGTAAAGAGGAGGAAGTTGGATTATCTGTTCTCTGTGGAATGATAAGATATTTCCATGGAAGATGTTGGTTGATTTCATCCTAGAAGAATAAGGGGGAGAAGAGAATGACAGCTCAAACTGGATAGATCCAAAATAGGGCTCAATATTTCTCCACCCTCAAACCTTCCTCTCTTTACATCTTCCCTATTTCTTGCCAGAGCACTACCATCCATCTACACAGCCAACTCTGCAATCTAAGAGTTGTCTTTGTTTCATTATTCTCCCTTATTGTCCATATCCAATCAATTATCAATCCTGTTAATTTCTCCACACTGTCCTTCACATCTATTCCCTGATTTCCATTCACACTGAAATCATCCCTAGTTCAAACCTTCATCACCTCTTGCCTGGACTATTTTGACAACCTCCTCACTGGTCTTCCTCCATCTTTACCGATGTTTCCTCTCTCTAATCTGCCTTCTCTCTAATCCACCTTCTACATATCTGCCCAGTTAATATCCCCAAATCACAAGACTGACTGTATATGTCCTCTGCTCTTTGTTGCTTCTGATAAAATACAAACTCCCCTATTTGCATGTAAAGCCCTTTACAATCTGACTCTAGCTTCTTTTTTCTGGGCTGACTGAATTCCCTTTCACTTACTCTATAGTCTAGCTAAGCTTGCCCATATACAAAATTATATCCCTTGTTTCTGAGCTTTTACACAGGCCTGAAATATACTGCCCCTGGAACAGATGCTTGTTGATAAATTGGAACGAACTCTCTTCTCCACTCTCTTAGAATTCCATGCTTCTTTCAAAGTCAAGCCTAGAGCCACTTTCTATGTGGGGCCTTTCCTGTTACTCTCATTTATTAGTCTTCTCTGAAAGAGGGTTGTACTTTCTTTGGATATCAACTTCTTCCTGCACATGTTTCCACCAATAGAGTGTAAGTTACTGGAGCGATGGAACTATTCTGGGTTTTTTGTCTTTATCTATCCCTAGGATATAGCACAGTGCTTGGCACATGATAGGTACTTAATAAATGTATATTGAACCTATGAATGAAAAGTACAAATCTGCATATGAGAGAGGAAAATGAGGATGCAAACAATATTTCCAGTCTGGTGTGGCCACACTCTCCAAAGAGCTTCCCATTATACTTGTGATTTTGCTAACTGATCTTTGGGTTAAAGTACGGTTTTATATAGGGCTGTTAGGTGGTGCAGTAGATGGAGTACCAGGCATAGAGTCAGGAAGACTCATCTTTCTGAGTCCAAATTTAGACTCAGATACTTACTAGCTGTTCAACCCTGAGCAAGTCACTTAACTCTGTTTGCCTCAGTTTCCTCATCTGTCAAATGAGCTGGAGAAGGAAATGGCAAACCACTCTAGTATCTTTGCCAAGAAAATCCCAAATGGGGTCATGAAGTATATAACTGAAAATGACTCAACAACAACAAAAGGTGTTTTGTGACCTTTGGAGAACATAAACTGTTTTCACTTGTAAACAGAATCATGTGAAGCCCTGTCAGAGTAGGAAAGTCTGTGAATGCATCAAGAAAGCTCTGCCACTGAATGATGGTGATATCCTAATTATATGGGATTTAGTGGGTGGGGAGAAGAGAGAGTCCAGTTTAGTCATCAGGTATGGGAACTAAATAAAAGATTCAGTAAGGGTGGGATCTTTATTTACTTTAAAAAATAACATATTCTCTTGTTTTGTGCCCCAGTATATTGTAGACTAATCTCCTCTTCCCTTGTGAATAAACCCTGGACAAAGTTCATGAGGTTTCAAGCCAGGAAGCACAAAAGGGGGGTGCCAGGAGCATGCAGTGGGCAAATATGAAGGACAGCAGTCAGGTTTGGGGGACAAGACTAGTAATCCCGAACTGTATGTGGCTTAGAGTGCTGGGTGAATGTTAGATATTTAGATTTTAGAGCCTAGTATAGTTTTCTTCTTTGGAAAGTTATAGAGAAAGTGTGCCCACAGCTGGAAATATTACTGAAATCAAAACTTGCTGGTCTTTGTTGCTAAGGTAATGGTGCTCCATTGCTGATCATTTTAACTCATTTGGAATTAAATTACTGGCTTTACTGAACTTCCTAGAGACTCCATAAAATGCCTTCTGGACTGACTACTAATGTCACGGAGTTGTCTAGGTTCCGGAGCATTTCTGATGTTAACATCAAAGCCTTTTTTTTTCTACTTTTTGCAGCTGCCCTTATACTACTCTAAGTTGCCATTCTTAACCCCCACCCCCTTCTTCTCTGTCTAGCCCTGGTTCATCAGTCTTTTTTATCATGCCCCTTATAATGCTCCAGGCGATCTTCTGTCTCCTCTCTGAGTCCCCTATCAGTTCCCTAACTACATCTGTGGCCAGTTTCCCAGCTAAGTGTTTTTATGTCATTCCTCATTTGTGCAGATATATTGACTCATTAATCACTGATGTGAAAAATTTATGTTAGACCTGGAGAGTGTCCTCAGATTAAAATGCATTACCTCCTTAGGTTTAAAAACATCAGCTGGAGGTTTCAAAGAAAAAGGAATATCCTATATAGAATATAAAAATATAGAAATATAGAAATAGAAAAAGAAACTCAGGGCAGGTAGGCACAGTGAACAGAGCACCCACCTTGGAGTCAAGAGGCCCTGAGTTCAAATCTGGCCTCAGACACTTGACACTTACTAGCTGTATGACCTTGAGCAAGTCACTTAACCCCAATTGCCTTGTCTTCCCCCCCCCCCAGAAAGAAAGAAAAATAAACTAGATAACGTCTGAAAATACCGTACAAAGTTATGATACTGGCATCAACTGTATGTTGTACAGAAGAAGTAGCTGGGTGCTGTAGTGGATGGAGCACTTGACTTGAAGTCAGGAAGACCTGAGTTCAATTCTTCCTTAGACAGTTATTAGTTGTATGGTCCTAGGCAAGTCATTTAACTGCTCTCAGCCTCAGTGTGCTCATCTGTAAAATGGGGGTAATACTCTCACCTACCTTGCACAGTTGTCATGAGGAGAATAGATATAAAATACTTTGCAGACCTTAAAATGATTTATGATCATTCGCTGTTTTTAACACAGAATCATAGAATCCAAGTGGTCCTACCCCACATTTTGTGTATGAAATAAACGAGGCCCCGAAAAGTAAAGTGGCTTACTCAAAAGCACATAGCTAATTAGTGGCAGAGCAGGGTTAGAACTCAAGAATCCACTTCCTGTCTAGCCCTTTTCCAAGAGCCCTTTGTGATCTGCCAATGATACAATTCCTAGTATGCTGTTTTGTTTAGTCTCTTATCTTAATTATACCCCATAAAAGTCATCTTACCTCATCCTCTCAAATGCCTTTTTTCTCATCAAATCATTATTAAAAGATGGCAGAGGCAGAAACATTAAAAAACATGTTTAACTAAAGATTTTTCCCTTTTTTTCAAGTACAATATTTCTACAAAACAAGCCTTTTTTCTCACAGTGCTTTGCTTATAATTTATGTTTTCTGTCATGGTTCTCATATTTCCACATTTTTTTACCATGCACTTCCTGACCAAATGTATTTCCACATATTATCTTTTGCTTTCCGGTACTACTCAGACCGTTTGCCAGTTTCAATGCTGCTCACTATTTTTCTTCTTCCTTCTTTATCCAGTTTGTTTATCCAGAAGTTGCTTCCTCCCTCCCTTCCTCACCCCCTCCCTATATTCTCTCTCTGTCTCTGTCTTTCTCCCTCTCTCGTTATTTGTACTAGAAAGACATAATTGATTTTTTTGTTCTAAGACAAAGCACAGGAGTTCATAAAAACAAACTTGGCTATGGAGTGTTTTGAGTTACTATGGCTGTGTTTATGAAATTGAAAAATATCTAACAATTCCATTAAGTTAAATCAATTCCACTAAAATTATCACAAATTATGAAGTTTGTGCAAAGAACAAGCACCCAAATGATTCACTAAATTGATCAGCTGTTTCAATATTGTATAAAAACAGCCTATAACTTTTCACCCCATAAGGAGCTTATAGCTTGAAGTTTTTCTTCCCTTTCTAAATGCAACCTTAACTGCAAATAATGGCAATCCCTTTCCCCTCATTTTAATAACGGCACCACCCAATTTTGCTCTACTTTTCAAATGAGAAGGGGAAAAAATGACCTGCAGGATATTGCTATTATTCCATTGATTTCAGTCACGTTTGACTCTCTGTAACCCCATTTGGGGATTTCTTGGCCATTTCCTTCTCCAGCTCATTTTACAGATGAGAATACTGAGGCAAACTGGGTTAAGTGACTTACCCAGGGTCACAGAGTTAGGAAGTATCTAAGGCTAGATTTGAACTCGGGAACATGAATCCTCCTGACTCCAGTACTGACACTCTGAACCACCTAGTCACAGGATATTAGCTTCTTGCTTATCCATTTTAGCAGGCTATTCATATTTGTTCATTAGGGATTTATTTAGTTTTTAAAAGTTTCATCATTTCTCAGGAAGAATAGGAGAAAGCCTCCCCTCCCCACCAACCCCAGAATGACCTTTTTCCTTCTAACAAAGAACAATAAATAAAGACATCTGGCATGGTAATGACTTCTGGCTAGTATAACATCATGTCCATAGAAGGATAGCTACAGAGATGGAAGGGACCTTAGAGGCCATCTAGTATGGGACTCACTTTGCAAAGAAGGAAACTGAGGCCCTGGGGAGGTTATGTGACTTGCCCAAGGTCACTTCGCATCTTTGTGTCTCTGCTACCAAAGGGGTGGCATGTTTGATCATCTGTGATCTGGAACCTTAACTAGTTTCTCATTTACTCAGAGTTCAACTTCCCGAAAGGAAGGTAATATTTTAATCGAATTTATTTGCTACATGAAGAAGCTTAAATTTCATTCAGTAGGCAGTAGGGTAGCACTGAAGGGTTTTAAATGTGAAGTAATGTAATTAGAGCTGTCAGTGGTGTGGAGGATAGACTGGAGAGGGAAATACTAGAGTTTGGAATGGCTGCTAAGAAGCTGTTATAGTAGTTCAAATAAGCAGTGTGAGGTTGAGCTAAGGTGGTATAGTCAGTAGGATTATTACAGAAAGGGGATGGATTTGATAGAGGTTCCAAAGGTAGAAATGACAGTTCTTGGAAGTAAATCTTTTTATTGTTTTTGTATCTTTAGCTTCTAACAGTTGTCTTTGGATTCCTGGTCATTAACGGGATACCAGACACATAGTGGATACTTGATAAATGCTTCTTGGTTTTCTGATTCTTGACCCGACCTAATAGAGGCCCTCATTACCTACTGTTTCAACCACTCTAAAAATAATCTATTATTTATCTTTTTGCTTTCCTCTCTTTCCCCTCCAATCCATTCTTCATTGCCAAGTTAATCTTCTTTACTTATGGATCTTGTCCTTCAAACATCTGTTAAGTACCTACTGTGTGCAGACAGAGATGTGGTGGGAAACGTTTACCAATCTGTTGTCCACACTTCCTGGGCCAAAGATCATTCTTGTTGGCAGAGAAAGATCAAGAAAATAAGAACTGAATCATTCTGCTTTCTCTTTATTGCCATGTGTTACCATCCAATCCACACCAATTAATGGACTCTCATTAAAGTCTTATTTTTTTCCCCTGATCTTAATAAAGCT
Source organism: Gymnobelideus leadbeateri (assembly GCA_011680675.1). NCBI lineage: Eukaryota > Metazoa > Chordata > Mammalia > Diprotodontia > Petauridae > Gymnobelideus > Gymnobelideus leadbeateri. The sequence continues at coordinate 48,073 of WOXC01000553.1, forward strand.
TTCCTTTGTAATACTGTGACTGGTGTTTTGAAAAGGGAGGGTCAGTCTCCATAACCATGAGAGAGAACATGAATATCCCTGTGGGGCAGGATGGCGCAAGGGATGAATTATGAGCAAAAGAATGAGAAAACTGCCCCAAAGTCCACAGTGGCCCTTGGTTAATGAAAGTTTCCCACACAAAGGTTACAATGGGTCATTTTTTCTTTACCCTCTTTGTCTACCCTGAGTAGACTGCAGAACTATTGATGCAACGGCTATGTAAAAACAGGACTAAAAGTTAATTATATCAGTCACTGAAAGCAGAACATCTATTTTCATTTCATCTTGTGATTCAAGTGCTGCTGGATTACATCAGCATTTGGGAGAAATTCATTTACCTGAATGTGCCTACCCTAGGATTTTGAACAGACAACTCTGCTGAGTCACACTGACTCCTTCTGCTAAGAAGCACTGAGCCATTTAAGGGCTCTTAGGAATGAAAAATTCAGATCAGGGGAGATGTTTTGGTTAGAAAGAGAGACATATAACAGTATGTTCCAAACTTTTCCAGTTCATGATGAAATCACTGGTACATTCTTGAGGAAGAGGAGGATCCAAACATCTGCCTAATAATCTTCCCTACCTCCCAATCACATACGCTGTGTGTATAGCACACACATAAACATATTAAGATACAACTGTGAATAAATGTTTGTTTAATTGAGAAGGGTAGCATCTCTGGGCTTGAGATCATAAAGTGTAGGGAACTCCTCAGTGAGAAAACTTTCTACTAACTCACGGGATCAGCAATTATTCTTAGAGTTCTTAGGAACCTTCAGAGGTTAAATGGCTAATCGAGAGTCCCATAGTCCATTCTGAGGCAACTAGGTGACCCAGTGGTTAGGGCTCGACTTAGAGGCCTTGAATTTGAGCCCAAGATTTCCTTAAGCAGAAACCAAAGCTATGCTGACTGCCTCTCATTTATTAACATACATGCTATCAGAAGGGTTGATTTTGTCTTAATATTTTCTCTTTAGATATAAACATTTTTGACATGCTAACAGTATGGGAGCTAGGTGACGAAGTGAATAGAGCACCGACCCTGGAATCAGGAGGACCTGAGTTCAAATCCGGCCTCAGACACTTAACACATTAGCCATGTGACCTTGGGCAAGTCACTTAACCCCAGTTGCCTTGCCCTCCCCCCTCCAAACAGAAAAAAAAGAAATGCTAACAGTATTATCACCATAGCCCTTCCTGATTAAAGTACAACTCAGGGGCTCAACCAGGAGGATTTTTCCTGATCACAAGCTCAAAGGAGAGGTTTTCTCTAGTCTCCATAAACCCAAAGAAAGAGGCTCTTTTCAAGGGCAGGAGCCACAGGGTGAGAGGAGGCTTTGTGGAGATGGGAAGTTCTGCTTCAGACTTGTTCCAGGCTGACACAATAGACATTTTGCTCAGAAACCCAAACAACAGACCAGAAGCCCCAGAGACTTTGTGTCAATGGGTAGTCATATAAAGTGGTAACAAGGTATTCGAGTGAAATCATCGAAGATGGACTAAAAAATCAACTGAGAGTAGCCCATATTGGAGATAATAAATCATATGTAAGAAAAAAATAAACTTCTTATATTTCTAAGATAGACTCTCCTCAAGTGCAGGGACTATTTTGGTCTCAAAGCATTAGGTCAGGAAGATAAGTACACAGATACTCCTCCATCTTGATTTCCAGACTCTCTTTGGAACTATCCCTCAAAAAATTTATCTTCTTTTGCAATCCAGTCCATCCATATTTACTGTCATTTAGTACAACTTTTCTCAGTCATCTCTCAACTTCTCAACATTCTCTTTCCTTCCTTCCTCAAGTTTAGAACCTGATTCTCCATCTCCCACTCCCCATCCCAAACCTTAATCATACAAAGGAATTTAATATATATATATTTAATATATATATATTATAATTAAATAATATATTTAATATATATATAAAATATACATATATATATTGATGTCCCTTCAAATATCATGAACTCTCAATTCATCAACTTCCTATATGCCTATAACCTCATTTATATTCCATTTCAAATGTCATACACTTGAGCTGACCATCAATGATGATAAGCAGGGACACGTTTGATCTTCCCAGGTAGAAGGGATACTTAAATTAATGAGTCAGGGATTCCCTGATGTACTGAAACATGTGAGACCCTAATGCAAATGCAAAACTATGATGAAAATAGGTATTACCATACACTGCAACCACCATTGTAACATGGATGATGAAAAAAATCACTACATGGCATATGCTTTTTGCACTCAGCTAGACTGGAACCTCTTGCCTTGCAACAAAAGATTGTATTTCCCATTTTAAAGCTATATCCCATATATTTCCTTAATCTCTCTAAAATCCTAAATATTTTTAGCGGGAAGCAATTTTCTGAACCATTCCCATCTCTAAACTCATTTAACAAATAATAGTTGATGTCTTAATGTGCCAGTTATCCAGTTATCAGGCTTACTAAGGACTTTATATATACATATACATATATATATATATGTGTGTGTATGTGTGTGTGTGTATATATATATGTATGTATATATATGTATGTATATATATATATATATATATATATATTAGTTCATTGGATCCTTTTTTTTTTGTTCAGTCGTTTTCATTATGTCTAACTCTTCTGTGATCCCATTTGGGGTTTTCTTGACAAAGATACTGGAGTGGCTTGCCATTTCCTTCTCCAGCTTATTTTATATGAGGAAACTGAGGCAAACAGGAGTAAGTGACTTGCCCAGGGTCACATAGCTAGGAAGTATCTGAGGTCAGATTTGAACTCAGAAAGATGAGTCTTCCTAACCCCAGGCCTGGCACCCTATCCAGTATGCCACCTAGCTACCCCTTTGAGCCTTACTACAACCTAGAGATTTTCCACTACACTACAGTGAGGTAGCAAAAGAATATAGGCCCAAGACTCCGGCAAACCCTAAATTCAAACCTTACCCATAATATTTAGTAGATAAATTCCACTGGTTCCTTGTTACCTTTTGGATCAATGATAAGCTCTTTTGTGTGGCTTTTGTTGTCCTTCACAACCTGCCCCTAATTAACATTTCCCCACTTGTTATATATTACTCACCTTTCCACACTTTGCAATCTAGCCAAAAGGAACTTCCTGCTAATCCTCATACAATACTCTATATCCTATCTCTATGCCTTTGTACTGGATGACTCCCAGGCATCCTCACCTCTACCTCTTATAATCTCTTCATTTTCTTTAAGAGTCAGTTCAAGGGGCAGCTAGGGGGCACAGTGAGTAAGAGTGCTGCCCCCGAGTTGGGAAGACCCGGGATCGGTTCCGGCCTCTACTTAACTCCCAAACAAAAATTACTGGCTGTGTAACCTTGAGCAAATTACTTAACCCCAATTGCTTTAAAAAAATTTTTTTTAAAGAGTCCAAATACTACCTTCTACATTTAACCTTATTTCATCCCTGCAGCTGCTAGTGCTCCCCTACTAAAATTAATTTGAATTTATTCTATATATTTAATAATGTAAAATATATTATATACACATTTGCATGGAATTCTATATAATTTTATTATATGTATTATATATGTGTGTGTGTGTATACTACACATATAAAAAACTTCTCTTTAAATTTTAAAGCACTACATAAATATCATCTATTCTTATGAAAAGATGAGAAAACTGAAGCCCAGATACACGGCATTACTTATTCAAGATCACAGAACTAGAGAGTACTTGAGTTGGAACCACAGACCTCTTGACCCTAATATTATTTTCCTAATCCCATTCAACCACCTCTTCCATCTCTTCAATATCTTCTTGCTAAAGAAATCTTACCAAGACTATCTTTGAATCTGATGTTTCTTGAAGGACTTTATGGCAACTTTTGTGATGATTTCCAGTAAGAAACAGTTCTCTGTTCATGGTACTGTGTTGGGACCTATGTGAAATGCAGGCTTTCTACATTATATACTAAATACTCTAGAACCACATTTCATCGGTCACATAGAAATGGCCAGCATAAGATCCTTAATGGCTCTGATATTCAGAGGATCTGTACTCAACATTGCCTTGGGTGAAGAAAGATTTCAAAAGAACTACCTAACAGATGAATTCTCTGCCCTCTAGAAGTTAACAATTTAAGAATAGCAATGCTGACATATACCACTGTATAAATAGTTTACTAAGAGAAACCTATTCTGACAAAGAATTTATGATGCAAAATCAAAGTGTAGAGCTACAAGCATACCACTACACATTTTTATTGTTAAGTCATTTCGGACATAACTGACTTTTCATAACCCCATTTCGGGTTTTCTTGACAAAGCTACTGAAGAGGTTTACCATTTCCTACTCCAGTTAATTCTATAGGTGAGGAAACCAAGGCAAACAAGGTTAGGTGACTTGCCCAGGGCCACACAGCTCATATGAGTCTGAGGTCAGATTTGAACTTATATTTTCCTGATTCCAGGTCTATCCACCATGCCATCTAGTTGCCACCTCCACATGTGGACACATACATGTTAGCTTCTGGAGGGTAGTAAACCTAAATGTCTATATGGATATCTAATAGTTCAAATGTTTTTCTATTGGTGGAAAATAAAGAATGAATAATAAAATGTCAAAGGGACTAATAACTAGCTCATATCTAGAAAGTCAGGAAAGTCTTTAGGAATGGGATGCTTAGAGGTCACTTGAAGGTATAGAGAAAAAAGGTGATTAAAGAATATGAGGGCTGTCTGTCGGTTATAGTCCTTTACGACATGACTAACGTTCAACGTGAACGTATTTGTAGAACCTATATCTGATTACATGCCGCTATGGGGGGAAGGGGGAGAAAATTTGAAACTTAAGAGATTGTGGAACTGAATGTTGTAAACTAAAAGTAAATAAATAAATTTATATATTTTTTAAAAAGACAGAACTGAGGACAGAATCTATTACTATTATTATTATTGTTATAATTATACATCAATTTGCTTAACAATTGACAATTGGATTTCAATGAATTATCTAGCCAGTATTTATCTTGCCCAGAAAAATCTTATAGGCTACATAAAAAATTATATATATATATATATATATATATATATATATATACATATATACAGTAAATATATAGTATAAATGATATAGTAAATAATATAAATATGATATAGTAAATAAATTATATATAATATATAAAAAAAGAATCTGAGGGCTGAAATGGAAGCAAAGGAGTACGGTAAGCCATCTGTGAAAAGGTACTAGATATAGACTTTCCTACTAGAATGGTGAAATAAAGGGAACAAAGATTCAATCTTCCTGGGGAAGTAGAGGAATTGAGTTGAAGGAGAAAGAAAAATAATGGAAATGCATTACTTTGGGGAATGGTCTTAAAATATGTGAAGATGATCTTGGTGCTCATCCTAAGGCATTGAGGATGGACTGGAGGGTGAGTGGGAATCCGATAAAGAGGAATCTGTAACAACTCAGATATAGTTCAACACTAGCCTAAAGTTATGACCATAAGTAATTATTTTATTTTGGGGAGCTGTTATACTAGGTAATTCCAAGTATCAGCTGGAAATAGGTCACATTATGAGTCTTGTTCTAGAGACAGCATTTTTATATTAACTTAAGATGTCCTATTTTCTGTTTCCTGATTACTCATCACCCTTAAGTATTAATCCTGTGGCTCACCGTGTTATCATTTAACTTTCATTGAGCTTCTGCTCCTGCTGCCTTTCACTGACATGTTCATCTTCTTTTGCTACCAAGGTCTTTGAAATGCTGTACTACAGAGTCATAAGTCAGTCTTCTCACCTCCCCAGGAGTTTCATCCAATTATCTCTAAGTCAGTAAATCACACGCCTTCTGTGAGAACATAAACTCAGCTTTGACCTCATATATTATTCTTTTCTCTCCCACTGGGAGGTGGTTAGGGTGAACTATATCAGCAATGACTCTTTATATGTCCTATCCCTTGAACTGCTTTCCAAGAAATCAGTTCACTCCTTCCAGAGGGAAGATTTTGTGTTGCTGAAAAAGCTCATAAAGTTACTCTGTTTATATATGTCCTTCTTTTCCTCATTTAAATCTTTTCTATATTGAATAAATTCATTTCATTATTTTCCAGTCCCTTCTTACCGTCTCTATATAATGCCTTTCTTCTTCACTTCCTTACTTTCTGAATGTTTAAAAAATAGTTTTATCTTGTTGGAAATCAGTCCTTCTTTGTCACTTCCTTGAAACATTTGATGATAATTTTCAAAATCACTCATCTACTTTGTAGTCAGAACTAACTGGAAACAGGAACTACTGCCTTTTGTCATTCACTTTGGTCTTTGATTTTTAACATGTTCCTCTCTTTTTCATCTACTTTATGTTGTATATCTACCCAAGGTTGAAGAATAATAGTGAAATTTTTTGTCATAAATTCAAATGTTAATTTACATTTTCAAACAAAGTTTACTGAAGCCCAACACAAAATTAATTTCCACTGTTGGCCCATTAAAACCAATAAGAACATTTCAATAGAAAATTAAAAATCATTATGACAGTGTTTTTTCTACAAACATATGCAAACATTGTAGTAACAAACCTGTAATTAGCTGTATCTCCAATAGGTACAATATTTCCTGAGGTCACTTTATTAATCTACGTGATTTAAGTACCCCAAGGAAAAAGAATTATGAGTAAAAATGTAGAGAGTAATTAGGTTACTTTGCAGTGGGAAAATACAGAAATACCTATTAACTACCCAACTCCAATAAGCAATTATTAGTGTCTCATCACATCTCATGATGATAAATAAGAAGGATCATTTTAAGGTGAAATATCTGAAAGTCAGTGAATACATAATCAACTCAATTAAATGAAACTATATTCAAATGGATCCCTATAGTACATCCCTATATGGAATACAGTCAGTGAGTTATTCACTCCTGAGAATATCTTTTCACAACCAAGTCAGGGGCCTATATTCCCTGATCACTGCAGAATATTCTCACCATTAAGATGTCTCAACATTTCAACAGAAAGATATTCTCTAAACAAACATAATGTTAATCTATAGAAGCAAAATATTGGTCTGCAGACTCATCTATATCAAGGGGACACCATGAGGGTGAGAAAAAGATTGTGAATTTGTTTGAAATGTTACTTCCAGGAAACAGAAATGTTGGAAATGGTAGTTTCAAGGCATATTTCAGAAGGAAATAAAAATGGTTCAGCTCAGGGCAGGGCACAATGGTTCCTGGGATACTTACTTAGCAGGCATCCTACAACCTAGTTTTCCCAGAAGGAAAATCATATCACAATGGTCCCCATTTGTAAGGAGCATAGATTTGCTTTTAATGCAACTCCAGTGGCACGCATCTCTTTATTGTTCCATGCACACAGCATTCAATCTCCTGGCTCTGAGTATTTTCACTGGCTGTCTCTACCTCATGCCTGCAACTCTCTCTTGCTCATCTCTGTCTCTTGGCTTCTCTGGCTTCCTTCAAGGCTCACCTAGTCTCACCTTCTAAAAAAAAGCCTTTCTTAGTTCTCCTTAATCTTGGTACCTGGTACCTTTCATCTAAGATTATTCCTAATTTGCCGTGTGTGTGTGTGTGTGTGTGTGTGTGTGTGTGTGTGTGTGTGTGTGTGTGTGAGAGAGAGAGAGAGAGAGAGAGAGAGAGAGAGAGAGAGAGAGAGACACTGACAGAGCTTATATGTAGTTTTTTTTTAACATGTTCTTATTCTTCACTAGACTGCATGCACTGAAAGCAGAGACTGTTTTTTGTCTTTCTTGGTAGTCCCAGTGTTTAAACAGTGCTTGGCACATAGAAGGTGCTTACATGCAGCTTTAGTCTTATATTAGAGAGATTCTGGATTTTCCCTCACATTTAGAAAATCACTACTCCTGCCCCACTTCCTGGCAATCTTATCCTATCATATAATAGGGATGTACAATGGAGGATATGGATTAGTTCTTCCTGAAAATTTTAGTCATGAGTATCAAAGAGGAGACTAAATGCTGCATTCCGAAGTACAACTCATACTTAAAAATAGACAGTACCTACATTCGTGTCCTCATTTAGCTTTCAATCATACCAGATTTCAACTCAACAAACTCATTAAATAAATACTATATGTGTCTAATTATAACATGAGATTGATGTTTATTTTTTACACTTTTAATTTAATATGCATTATTAATATTTTATGAAGTGTGGACAGTCAATAAAACAGTATTTCAATTCCAGATTGTAACTATTGCCTCTCTCTGAGGTATAAATACTCACATTGAAAATTTAACAATTGGCTTTTGCAAGCTAGGTAGAGCTGGTTCTAGCATACTCTTCAATACCCACACTAAAGAAATTAAATATTTTTGAATGAAAAAGTATAATTTTAAAAATGATTTATATTTTATTTTCCCCAACTACATGTAAAAGCAATCTTTAACATTCATTTTTTTAAATTTTGAGTTCCAAATTCTTGACATTGATCTTTAGACAAATATTCTATAACATATTTTATTAAAAGAGAGCAAATGGTTATCTTAGGAGGTTAGACATATTCTCACAGTATTGTCCCTGCTTAAAAATGTTTTAAGAAGTCTTCTTGGGGCGGCTAGGTGGCGCAGTGAGTAGAGTGTCGGCCCTGGCGTCAGAAGGACCTGAGTTCGGATCTGACCTCAGACACACACACAAACAAAAAAAAAACCTAGCCGTGTGACCTTGGGCAAGTTACTTAACCCCAATTGCCCTCCAAAAGGCAAAAAAAAAAAAAAAGTCTTCTTTAGGACCTGCCTTTAGGACATAAAGCATATAAGAAAATTAGTTTCATTGTGATTTCTCATTTTTAAAACTAGAGAGTATTACCAAGAGATTCAACATCCATTTTATTCACTTATCTCTTACTGACTTCATCTGGAGGACCTCACAATTTATAAGGAATACCATTTCCATTTGGACTTTGAACAAGAGAGTATCCGCGACTGTGGCAAACACCTTTGGTTAGTCTCAACATTCAAAAGAATTTGACCACACAAGAAAAAACAAGTAAATGAACAAGAATGTATCTGGATGGGTAACTTTATTAGTACATATATCTTATACAGACATATGCAAAAATAATTAACTGGCCCCAGAATTGACCAAGAAAATATACTAAATTGCTTTTCATAAATTACACAATACTTTTTAATGACCCTAAGCTTCACTCTGAAACAAAATATCATCATTTTAATGATAATATCCTGTATGTCTATAAGACATGGACTAGCACAATAACCAATGATTTAAAGTTGTGGGTCACTCAAAGGGCAACAGAAATGAATGGTGGCAACAAGTAGGCTGTTGGACATTTTTAATAATAATAACATGCTCTAGGCAATGTTAAGAGATTGGAAAGCCCCCGAAAAGAGTTATCCCTGGAGAAAATTTATGGAACAACATGGACATGAGTTTTACAGGATGAGAAGGTATGGATGAGTTGCATTCTGTACTATTGGAGGGAGTGTCTGCATGAATATCACAGTTGTATCAAAGTATTGAAGTACTAATAGCTTTATAATGATAGTATTTTCTTCCTTTTTATATAAATCAAGATTTTGAAAAAACAATTACCTGAAATAAAACCCCAATATTTTTATAACACTTCTCTACCAAAAGATTTAAATTGTTAGAAGTATTAAAGTTCAAAATTCCCTTGTAAAGACTATATAACTTGGTTTTGCATAAAACTTTTAAAAATGGAGGTTGTAAGACATGAATCTACTAACAATGTAACAAATCAGACAGTTTCCAAATGCAACACAGATACGCTTTCCTTCACTTTTATTTCAACTTCATATTTTTCTCAGTATCAGCTATTTTTTTGTTTCCAATATCTCAGTGTTTGTACTTAGGAAAATACCCTGTTTGAAAACACTACAAGTTGCTTTGAAAGAAATTGTGCTATTACTTCATAATATGTATATAATAAGACAAGATTATCTGATTTTAAGGTCATTCTCTCTTCTTTACTAAATAACTTAATATTCCTTAGATCAAAAACTCATTTATCTCTCTAAACACAGACATAAAACTTTGAAACAAGCTTTCTTTTGAAATCTATTAATTGATTTTTTTTCCAGAAACTAATCAATTTCTGAAAGAACTTCTTGTTGGCACACTCCTCAGAAATGTAGACTGGCTAAGCACACATGACTTCTTTCTGTAAAATGTGTCAACAAGATTTATCACTTGGGATATATTTTTTAAAACTCGATTTCTACCTAATTTCCAAAAGAGTTTCTTCCACTCATTTTAACCATGAAGATTATAATGATTGCTCCTGGTTCACCAAAAGCATATCAGACATTTCCATCTGGCGCACAAAGGCAACTCAAACTCAAGATTCATAGAACAGAACTCATCTTTCCCCTAAACCAACCCTCTCCCTAATTTCCCATTTTCTATTGAGGATACCACCATTCTCCCAGTCACACAGGTTTGCAAAGTTGGAGTTATTGTCACTATCATTTTCCCCTTAGATCCAATTAATTGCCAAATCTTACTGGTCATCTTCACATCTCTCCCTCTCCTCCTTCTCCTCTCCAAAGGAAGGTAAATTTTGATGGCCAGAAGAAAACTTGTGTTTTACTAGCTACATTTCCTTCTTTCTTTCTTCCTTCCCTCCTTCCTTCCTTCCTTCCTTCCTTCCTTCCTTCCTTCCTTCCTTCCTCCCTTCCTTCCTTCCTTCCTTCTTTCCTTCCTTCCTTTCTTTCTTTCTTCCTTCCTTTCTTTCTTTTTCTTTCTTTCTTTCATCTTCTTTCTTTCTTTCTTTCTTTCTTTCTTTCTTTCTTTCTTTCTTTCTTTCTTTCTTCCTTCCTTCCTTTCTGTTAAATGCTTCAGAGAGGTCAAGAATGAAAACCGAGAAAATATAAGATTTGGAAACTGATAGACTGATTATTGATAACTTTAGAAGTTTCATTTGAATATTGAGGCTAGAAGTCAAATTTTGAAAGGTTGAGAAATGAATGTGAGAAGTGAGAGTAACAAGTAAGTATAGACTGTTTTTTCTAGGAATTTGAATGTGAAAAGGACAAGAGATTTAGAATGGTAGCTTGAGATGCTAGGTTTAAATGAAAATATTTTTATTTTTAGGGTGAAATAAAAATAGATGTGTTTGACATGAATAGGGAATGAACTAATGAATAGAAAGAGAGAGAGAAAGGATGTTTTAAGGTCACAAGATGACAATTCAGTTGGTGTTGCAAGACAAGTTAAGGAGAGAAAATGAGACTGACTCAGAGAAGACAGGAGGGAATGGGATCAAGGGTACAAGTAGATTTACAAGAATTCTCTTCCTCTAAGACAATGGCAAGAAGTAGAGAGTTTGAGATGTTGCTGAGGTTATTTGGTTTATGGGGTTGGGGAAAGTTGGAGCTCCTGACAGATGATATCAATTTCTTCGATGAAGTGCAATATTTTCAGATCTCTTCTGAGAGGAGGGAATCATCTAGGTGGTTTGAGAAGCAAGGTGGTTTGGAATAGATGGTGAGTGCTGTGGGAGAATCAATCAAGGAAGAGTAAATAATTAACATAAAGTAAAGAGAGTCCAATTAAGATTTTAAAATATAAATCAGCAGAAGTGTGTGACTTCCTTCACCAGTTTTTAACAGCACTTGAGTAAGACTAAAGAACATGTATGGTAGGAATAAGCCAGGATGAATTCTACAAAGGTGTAAGCAGTAATAGCACAAATAGATCAAGGACTCAAGGGCAGAGGAACTCTCTGTTAAATATAGTTAAACTGATTATTGAACTGATTGATCATATGGTCAAGATTTTGAAGATAGAAAGTGAGCCCAGAGTAGGAGTGATGACTTGGGAAAGGAGAGAGGGGTGAAGGTGCAATGAGGATGTAGAATACTTTTAGAAGTAAGGCACAAAGAAAAATAGAAAGATAAGGGGTAATGATCAGATAAAGGAATATCAGAGTCATAAATAGCAGAGGAGGTGACAGTGAGGTAAAAAATATAACTATCTCACTGTGTGGTTGCTGTGAAGTGAAGGCCCAGATGATAGAAGATGAAGTTGATGATCTGCAAACAAAGAAGATTTGAGGGTTATCTGTATATAATAAGTAGACTCTGTAAATCCCGAAAGCATTTATTAGCCTTATAGTATATTAGGCATATACTGTACAAAAATATATGTACAATATATGTAAACTAACAGTGAAATAATTACTATATTGGCCACATGATATTGCAAAGCTATCATTAGTACTACACTAAAACAATTATATGGTCCTTGAGACTTTTGTGATATAGAGGAGCAATCAATTCAAATAGGAATATAGTTTTTAAAAAAGGTGCAGCCTATGTAGTACTCAAAGGTTATCATCCAAGTAAGGGAGATGATCTCATTGTCACAGCCTGATGGTCTATATTAGTCATTAACTGAAGAATTCTTGCATTACTGTTCCAAATACTAGTTCACCTGCCTTCTAAGATACATCCAGGTTCAAAATGTTGGGCTTCAAAGCCAGGCATCACATGAAGCAGCGATCACTGCCTAAATAGTTTCTCCATACCACTGTTGAGCTGCGTTTTCATCACTGTGAGGTCCATTCTAGATCTAGCTCTATGAACTTAAGTTAGTTTTGCTAATGGTTTATTAGCCATGGTAGTCAACTGGTCCTTTCATATGAAGAGATTTACAAAAATTCAAAGAAAAGATCACACACAAATCTTTTTTTTTTTTTACTCAACCATCTGAATGAATAACTATTCTAAAATCCCTGGCAAGAAACAGATTATTGGAGAATATATATACACTGAAATTTAAGCTTCTGAGGACAAAAAGACATTGAATAAATTGCAAATTCTTCCATTCAGAGAAATATCGTGACGAACTTGTGGCAACAGGAATAGACAAAGATGCCATTAAATTCCTGTGCCCCCTAGAGTAGGAATTTTACTTCTATAAGCCAGGAAGCTTATTAAAGACCCACATTCCTCTGGGAAGGAACTACCTGAATCCTGTATATGTCACTGAAACACTATAGCAGTGACAGAGGACTGCATTAGAGAAGAGGGGGAGTCTTCTCATAGGCCTTCAGTTAACTGCATTTGATCTCCTACTGAAGTCATGGAACACCAGGGCACAATGCAGGGATACTTGCAAAGCCTAGAAAGGTCACTTGACAACCTGAGGAGTGCAGAAGGAGCCTGTGGTCAGTTTTTCAGTCACTACCAAAAAGAGGGAGAAAATTCCTAAGATATTTTGCTGAATGTGTAAAGAGTACTTCAAAGACTGGTGGTCAAAAAGCAGTCAAGATGGAACAAATGGATAGAATCATATTAACTTAGTTGGGTTGAGAGTTGCTGGATGAAGGGCACCTCATGGGGCACCTGGCCAGTTTTGAGACTGCCAGAAAATAGTTGGATGTATCCAACTGCTGCAGACAGAACTTTTTTGAGAAGTTGGATGATTAATGGAATAATTAACTGGCATTTATTAGTTGGTAAAGGAGAGAGATCCCAAATGGCTTCAAAACATTTATCATCTTTTCACATATGAGACATGGAATCAAGATAAGAAAACAAACCTGTTCACCCAAATTTAAAGGCAGGAAGCTAGGAAAAACCTGCTAAGAGGTGGAAGAAGAAAAACAAAAGATTTGGAAACTAGTCATCATAGTAGGTCAGAATATGTCCACAGCAGATGCTGAGCTGAACGACCTTCTGCTACAAATGTGAGCTATAGGGCTGCTCACATATTTAACTTCTTGATAGAATAGAATCAAATCTTAACTTTTTCAGTGTCTGAGAGAGAATAATCTAGCTTTGGGAAACAAGAATGAGATCAAGGACAGACATCACACCAGACTCCAACCACTCTAAACTGGACTCATTGGCAATTTTTCATTAATCTTTGCCATCTGAATTCATAGTACTGCATATAGAAGGGACAGGGGCTTTAAGAGACAGAATATCCTGCTGTGCTGGACAGTGGATCTCAAGTGAACATTGTATTACAAACATTTTGATAGAAATTTACAAAAAATAACTCTATAACCTACAAAGGTACTATGGGGCTAAGTGAGAACTGTCTGTATCTGGCCCACACAAGGATGAGCAAAAAGTCCCCTAGGGAAATCATGGATGTCAACAACAAAATACTCATCTTGGTTGTGATTTTCTAGACTTGGTAAACATTTCTATTTTATCCCCATTGTTTGGGACCAATCATTTGTTTAAAAATAGCGGAATTCTATTGATCTCTCCCCAGCTGCTAGTTCTCTCCTTCCAAGTGCTTTACTTAACTACCTTTCATTTGTTGGGTATATACTTATATTTGTGCATATTGTCTCTGTTGAAAGAATACAAATTCCTTGACAGGAGACTTTTATTTTTTGTTTTTTTTGCTTCCAATGTCTAGTACAGTAAAGGGTACATGGCAGGCATTTAATATGTGCTTGTTGATTCGTTGATAAAAGCAACAAGCTGAGGGTCAATACATAGACACCTCATAGAAACTTATGGGAAAAACAGAAGGCAATGGTGGTGGTGAGCATTGAAAGAACACTAACTTCTCCATTTAGAGAGCTGATGCAGAAAAGTTCATTTTTTGTGAGTCTCCAGTAACTGAGAAATGAAGAGGTTATGTGAGGAAAAGACTTGAGTATAAGAACTGGATTATTCTTATTGTGTGAGTGAGACATGAAGTGGACCTAAGCAGCAATATACAGAATCCACCTCAAAAATCCCTGACAAGTTAGAGGGTGGTCTCAGAAAATTATCTTCATTGAAAAAGAAGACCTCAAAAACCATCCAGAGGAGTGCGGTCAGTCAGTGGGATCCTCCCAGAGTCTCATAGCCCATATGAATAATTATTCATAATGGTGGCTCAGAAGAAACCTTGGAAGATTTTGATAGGCACAGACTGTTGTGTTTTCAGTCATGTCTAATTCTTTGTGATTCCTTTTAGGGTTTTATTGGTAAAGATACTGGAGTGGTTTACTATTTTCTTCTCCAGCTCGTTTCACAGATGAGGAAATTGAGGCAAATAGGGTTAAGTGACTTGCCCAGGATCACACAGCTAGGAAGTGTCTGAGGCCGGATTTGCACTCAGGTCTTCCTGACTCTAGGCCCAGTACTCTATCCATTGTACCACCTTGTGGACCTTAAATAAAAGGACTGGAAAAAAAAAACACTTCCATACCATGAGTTAAAGATGCCATTGCTGGTATTTGTTAGACAAGTGATTTTCTGCATTGAATTTACGTAACAGATGCCATCAGATTCCAATGGCAAAAGAGAAGATAGACTTCATGTGTATAGTAGGATTCTACCAATTCGAGCTTATATCCCAAAGAATCATGAGGACATTATCAGTTTATCAAAAAGAATTAAGAAGGAGTTAGCTAGGGATGTGAAGTACCTGAAAATATTAGTATACCTAGATGATTCATGAGGCAATAGTATTGCAAGTATTAGTTCAGTTGGAAGAAACTATCCTGAAGCTGTCACTTGTTAACTGCCAGTTCTGTTGAACCTCTCTCTCCATTGTGTGAGTCACACAGTTCCTCACAGAGGAATGAGTAATAAAGTAGAGAAGAAAGAAATGCTCACCAGATAGCCATGTCCAAAGAGGTATTGTGAGCTAAAGACTTTCCTAGAATTTAGTAGCCATTATCAGAAACTTAATAATTCTGATCAATGGAGGTGGGAGGCAGAGTTAAGATGGTGGAGTAGAAACAGGACTTCCCTGTGGCTCCAGCTTCCACCTTCCCCAATCCATGTGAAAGGGAACTCTGAACAAACTTTGGAGCTCCAGAACCCACAAATGACACAGAGAAGCTAACCTCCCACTGAGGACAGCACGACAGCCTAGCAGGGAGTGGCCAGTGCAGGGCTCTGGGACCAGCCCCTCACTAGCCTGGGGTTTTAGCCCCAGGGTGGGCCTGACCAGCAGCCTGCTGGAGGGACTCCAGAACACCAGCAGCTGTGGCCATTTCCAGAATTATCAACACATAGATGAGAAGGACAAAGTGAGAGGTCAGTGTACTATGGAATTTGGGACCGGTAGTTGGGAGAGTGTCAGCTTTTGCCAGGGCAAAGAAACTGCTGAGATGCCTAGGTGCAGCCAACTCCATGTTGCAGCTTCAGCTTCTGGCCTGCTGACTGTAGGGGGACAAAGTGACCAGTCTGAGGAGTAATCGCTCTTGCTTTAACCTGCTTGGATCTGGATTGTGGTTTAGGGTGGAAGTCCTGGGGGTGTGTGACCAGCTTGCCAGAGTGTGTGGAGGCTTCAAAGAGGGCACCCAACTAATACCTCTGGCAGCTGAGAAAAGCCCAGTGTTTGGGACAAAAGTTCCCCTGACTGGTGGCAGAGACCTACTGTGGCAAAAAGCCCTGGGGTCAAGTGATTAAGTGGCGACATGAGTAGGCAATGGAAGCAAAATAAACAGAGTACCCCAACTTTACACTCCTACTTTGGTGACAAAAAGGATCAAAGCATGGAACAAGAGGAAGACAGTGAAGTCAGAACTCCTGCATCAAAAGCTTCCAAGAAAAATATGAGCTAGTTACAGGCTATAGAGGACCTTAAGAAGCAAATAAGAGAAGTGGAGGAAACATTGGGGAGAAAAATGAGAATGATGCAAGATAATTATGAAATGAGAGCCAACAGCCTGACTAAGGAAAATAACACCTTAAAAAATAGACTAACTCAAATGGCAAAAAAGGCTCAAAAAGCCAATGATGAAAAGAATGCCTTAAAAAGCCGAATTTGCCAGATGGAAAAAGAATCTCATAAGCTCACTGAGGAGAATCATTCCTTCAGAGTTAGACTGGAGCAAATGGAAGCTAGTGACTTTTTGAGAAATCAAGATGCTGTTAAACAGATACAAACAAATGAAAGAATAGAAGGCAATGTGAAATATCTCATGGGAAAAACCACTGACCTGGAAAATAGATCCAGGAGGGATAATTTAAAAATTATTGGACTACCTGAAAGCCATGATCAAAGAAAGAACCTAGAAATCATCCTTCAAGAAATTCTCAAGGAAAATTGCCCTGATGTTTTAGTACCAGGGGGCAAAATAGAGGTTGAAAGAATCCATTGGTCACCTCCTAAAAAAGACCCCAAAAAGAAAACTCCTAGGAATATTATAGCCAAGTTCCAGAGTTCCCAGATCAAGGAGAGAATATTACAAGCAGCCAGGAAGAAACAATTTGAATATTGTGGAAACACAATCAGGATAACGCAGGATCTGGCAGCTTCTATACTTAGGGATTGAAGGGCTTGGAATATGATATCCCAGAGGGCAAAGAATCACCTACCCAGCAAAACTGAGTATTATGTTTCAGGGGAAAATATGGTCATTCAATGGAATAGAGGTCTTTCAAGTATTCTTGATGAAAAAAACAGAGTTGAATAGAAAATTTGACATTCAGATACAAGAAGCAAGAGAAGCTTGAGAAGGGAAACAGGGAAAAGAAATCATAAGGAACTTATCAAAGTTGAACTATTTACATTCCTACATGGAAAAACAATAATTGTAACTTATGAAACTTTTCTCAGTATGAAAATAGTTGAAGAAGGTTATATGGACACATGAATACATATGTCTATGTGTGTGTATATGTTTACAGGTATACATAGATAGAGGGCACAGAACCATTTTAATAGGAAGGGATGATACTTAAAAGGTGAAACTAAGAGGTGAGAGAGGAGTATAATGAGAGGAGATGGGGAGAGATAGAATGGGGTAAACTATCTCATATAGAAGAGGCAAGGGAAAATGGTTGCAATGGAGGGGAAGAACAGGAAGGCAAAAAGGCAAAACCTTATTCTCATTGAATTTGGCTCAGGGAGAGAATGACATACATACTAAATGGGATATCTCACCCTACAGGAGAGTAGGAGGAAGGGGATGAGAGGGGGGATGATGGATGGGAGGGCAGGCTGGGGGAGAGGGAAGTTGGAAGCACCCATTTTTGAAAAGGGACAGGATCAAAGGAGAGAATAGAACAAGTGGGAGGTGGGATAGGAGGGAGGGAAATATAGTCAATCTTTTACAATATATCTACTATGGTAATGTTTTGCATAGCTACACATGTACAACATATACTGAATTGCTTATCTTCCCAGTAAGGGTAGGTGACAAGGGAGGAAGGAAATGAATCTGGAATTCAAAGTTTTAAATTCAAATGTTAAAAATATATAAATACTATTATTAATACTATTTTTACATGTAATTGGGAAATAAGATATACAGGCATTGAGGCACTGAGATCCACCATGCCCTACTGGAAAAGTCGAAGGGGGTATGGGAGAAGACATGGGAGAGAGCAGATTGGAGGAGGGGATAGCCTGTGGGACCGATATTTTGGGGTGGTGGGTAGGGGAAAAACGGGGGAAAATTGTAACTCAAAATCTGGCGGAAATGAATGATGTAAAGCAGAAGTTAATAAAGCATTAAAAAAAGAGAATTCTGATCAATGTAATGACTATCTGCAATTCCACAATGCCATTGATAAAGAATGTCACCCACTTCCTGACAGAGGTAATAGTCTCAAGGTACAGAACGAGATACATACATATTTTAGTTATAACCAACATGAGGATTTGTTTTGCCAGATTATACATATTTATTTCAAGAGTTCTTCTTTTCAACTGGGGGGGGGGAGGAGGTAGGAGATCAAAAGGGTAGGGATAGGATTCCAAAAAATATGAAAAAAGAATAGGCAATAAGGAATCACAAATAAGTTGGACAGCTTGAAAGTGATGTTGAATGTTTATGCACTTGAAAAGTAAATTAAATAGATATTCAGATAGATAAATATGCAGTTTCATAAAATCCCCTCTTTCTGTTCTATAATACATAGAGACGTTTATTTTATTTGATGGATTTTTTTTATTTGGTGGAGTTAAAGGTTATTTTAAAATTTGAGAATTATGCTCATTGGTAAACCTCTCAATTCTCTCAGTTGTAGGTACGTGGTTGAGAAGAACAACAAGCAGAAAGGAAATGAAACCAGTTTGGTCTGACCAAATTCACTTAAACATCTTTGGGAGATAGTAGCATGATATGTATGATAAATTATTAAGCACTTGGTCAATAAAAACATAAATTGCCCAGATTAACAGAAGAGGAAAGAGAATGTTTAAGTAACCTTATCTAAGAAAGTGAAATTTTACAATCCATCAATGAGCTCCCTAAGGAAAATATCTTTAGTACCAGATGGATTTACTAGAGAATTCTCCCAAACATTTAAAGAACAATTAATCCCAATACAATATAAACTATTTGAAAAAAATAGACAAAGAAGGAATCCTACCAAATTCCCTTTATGAAACAAATATGGCTTTGATAATTAAATCAGGGAGAGCAAAAATAGAGAAAGAAAACTATAGAGCAATTTCCTTAATACTGACATAAATTTTAAAATAAAATACTACTAGCAAGGAGATTACAGTAATATAGCAAAAACACCATACACAACCAGGTGGGGTTTATACCAGGAATGCAAGGCTTGTTCAAAAGTAGGATAATTATCAACATAATTGACCATATAAGTAACAATACATACAAAAATCATGTGATTAAATCAATGGTGCAGAAAAAGCCTTTGACAAAATCAACACCCATTCCTATTGAAAACACATTGAAAGCATAGGAACCAATGGAACTTTTCTAAAAATGGTAAGTAGTATCTATCTAAAATCAAGAGCAGGCATTGTGTGGGATAAACTTGAAGCCTTCCCAATGGGATATGAAGTGAGGCAAGGATATCTATTATCATCACTGTTATTGACTATTATGCTGGAGATTCTAGCTATGGCAGTGGGACAATAGAAAGAAATTGAAGGAAAAGGAATGGGCAGCGAGGAAACAAAACTATCACCTTTGCAGATGATATGATGGTATACTTAAAGAACCCTAGAGAATCAACTAAATTATTTAGGGGTTCTTAAGGCTTCTTAGACTTTTAAAATTTTAACTTCTTAAACTTTTTCCACTCTCAACCCCTTCAGTGCCTCTTAAACTGTTTAAGAAGCACTGATCTAAAAAAACTAGTTGAAACAATTAACAACTTCAGCAGAGTTGTAGGATTATAAAATAAACCAACAAAAATCATCAGCATTTCTATATACTACCAAAAAACACAGTAGGAAGGGAGAGAAAGATGTTTCATTTAACATAACTGCAGGCAACCAAAAATACTTAGGAATCTACCTTCCAAGACAAAACAAGGGACTATATGTACAAAATTACAAAATACTTCTCACACAAATAAAGACAGATCTGGGCAACTGGAGAAATATTGATTGCTCATGGGTAAACTGAGCCAATATGATGAAAATGACAAGTATATCTAAGTTAATATACTTATTCAGTGCCATGCCAATCAGACTACCAAAGAATTCTTTTGTAGAGCAAGGAAAAAATAGTAACAAGATTCAGAAGATCAAGAATATCTAGTGAATCGATGAAAAAAATGTTAAGAAAGGAGTTTAAAATGTTGCCTAGCAATTCTAGATTTCATACTATATTAAAAGTGTTAATCATTTAAACAATATATGGTACTGGCTAAGAAAAAGAGTGGTAGATCAGTGGAATAGATTAGGTACACAATATACAGTAATAAATGGTCATAGTAATCTAGTGTTTGATAAACCCAAGGATCTATGCTTTTGTTATAAGAATCTGATGAAAATTGCTAGGAAAACTGGAAAGCAGTATGTATGTATGGGGAACTAAACCAAATTTATAAAATTAAGTCATTCCCCAGTTGATAAATAGTCAGATATGAACAAGTAGTTTTCAAAAGAAGAAATCAAAACTATCAATAGCCACATAAAAAAATGTTCTAAATCACTACTGATTAGAGAAATGTGAATTAAAGTATTTCTGAGATACCACTTCATAACTATCTGACTGGCTAACATGACAGAAGTCAGGATGACAAATGTTTGAGGGGATGTGGAAGTTGGGACACTCACACATTGTTGGTGGATTGGTGAATTGGTTCAACCCTTATGGAGGGCAATTTGGAACTATGTCCAAGAGCCTATGGAACTGTGCATACCCTTTGACCCAGCAATACCACTCCTTAGGTATGTAAGCCAAAGAGATCAAAGAAATATTTGTACAAAAATGTTATAGTAGCTCTTTTTGTGGTAGAAAATAGAAGGTAATAGAAGGGATGCCCATCAAATCAGGAATAGTTGAACAAATTGTGGTATATGATTGTGATGGAATGCTATTGTGCTATAAGAAATGACAGACAAGCATAATGGTTTCAGAGAAACCTGGGAAGACACATGAACTGATGCAAAGTGAAGTGAGCACAACCAGGAGAACATTGTGCATGGTAACAGCAATGTTGTAGGGATAACAAACTGTGAAAGTCTTAGATATTTTGATCAAGATAATGATCTAAGACAATTCCAAAGGGGATCCATGATGAAAAATGCTATCCACCTAGGGAGACAAAACTGATGAACTATGAATGCAAATTAAAATAAACCTCTTTTTAACTTTCTTTACTTTTATTGTTTTATTTTGTTTAAATTTTCTTTTGCAGTCTGGCTAATATATTTGACATGACTTCACATGTATGATCAAAATTAAAGTGCTTGCCTTCTCAAGGGGGTGAGGGGTAAAGGCAAGAAAGAGGGAGAAAATTTGGAACTCAAATTTTTTTATGATTGCTAAAAATTCTTTTACACATAACTGGGAAATATTTAACAAAAGAAAAAAGAGATTAAAAAAGAAAACAAGCAGAAACAGATAAATGATATCAGAATCATTTCCTTCTTTCTTATAATTAGATCTGAAACAGGAAGTTTCAGGACCAGAGAATATCATAATCAGCAGTTGGATAAATTGATCTTTGCAATAAGAACAGCATTCATTCCTTTCTCTGCACCATCCTTTTTAACTTTCTCTCTTCCCCACCAATTAATTAATTGCCTCCTTCTTTCCTTGTCATTTAAAGGGGGAGGGAGAGGAATGAAAGAAAAATAATGGACAAAATTAATATTCCTCTTTAAAGAGTTCATATCTTTTTTTGGAGGGGGGAAGGCAAGGCAATTGGGGTTAAGCAACTTGTCAAAGATCATACAGCTAGTAAGGGTTAAGTGTCTTAGTTCACATTTGAACTCAGGTCCTCCTGACTCCAGGGCCAGTGCTGTATTCACTGCACCACCAAGCTGCCCTGAGTTCATATCTTTTTGAAGTTAAGTATGCAACCTAATTTTTTTCTGCCCTTTATCTATTTCTCTTTTCTTATTAAAATAAGGGCTTAGGGAGGAATCTGTCTTTTCTATAAGTTACCAAAATAAAGAGTTACCACCCTGGAAAGACACCAAATAAAGGACCCATGACAGGGGAATGCAATAAATTGTTCAACGGATTTAATAAACTTGCATTCAATTTTAAGTGTCCATTTTTTCACCTATAAAATGGGAATAATAATAAACTCCATACCTATTTCACAAGGCTGTTGTGAAGAGAGAATAATATATGTAAAGAACTTTCAAATCTTAAGGCGCTATATAAATACCAATTATGATGATGTAAGTCATGTAATTTTCCTGAATCTCACATTTCTTATCTGTAAAATTATCTCTAAGCACCCTTCTATCTCTATTTTTTTTATCCTAAGCAAGTTTTGATAGGGAGAGAAAATACAAAAGGTGAGGAACAGGAGTTGCTGATGAGGGTGTTTGGGCAAACAATTATAGTAGGAAAGAACCTGGGCAGAAAGCTCAGGTCCTTGGAATGGGGAAAGAAAATATGAGAGATGCACAGAGGGATAATACCCTAAAGACAAACTTTAGGTATTTCAGACTTTTGCCAAAGGCCTATTATTCTTAACACTTTAATCATCTGGATGTCACAGGAACAGCTGTAGAGCCATCTACATCCTCTTTTTATAGATGTGGACCTGAGGCCTAGGGAGGTGAGGAGACTTCCCCCAGGTCATACAAGCAGAAAAGAAGAAAGGAGGACTCAACCCAAGTTCTCTGCTTCCAAATCCAGAATGCTTTCCATTGTACCCTGCTCTCCATATTATGAGATCATGAACCAAAGAAACAGCAACTTCTCAGCTCTACAGTGGCTGCAGATGTTACACACTGGTAGTTAAATAGGAAAGTGCTATGATGATGATACACCATACCCCTCCCCCTCAAATAGTGTGGTTAGGAATGTTTTCTGGAACTCTATTTCAGGCACACTTTGGCCAGAAAGAATTGCCTTATCTTCAGATAGAGAAAAGTCTTTGAAGTTAAACAAAGTTAAGAGGGATCTGAGATGGAGTATGTCCCTTCACCTCCTGTGGAGGCTATTTTAGGTTCACAAAGAGCTCTGAAATGCCTAGAGAAACCAGAATTTGAATGAGTATGAAAACGGAATAGTTGTATCATTTCTAAAGTATGTTACCTTGGACCAGGAGTAGGCAGGGTGCCAAATAGTTAATCCAAACAGATAGAGTGAGGGTAGAAGGAATAATATGAAAACAATCAAAAGAAGGATTTGAGAAACATCTCCTGGTATGTAGATAAGTAGGTAGATAGATAGATAGATAGATAGATAGATAGATAGATAGATAGATAGATAGACAGATAGATAGAAATGTAATTTGATCCCTTTGTATTGGCAAAGCTAACAGGTATTTAGTACCTTGTTTGAAATTAATAAGATCAAGCATCTGTTAAGAAACAAAAGGTATGAACCCCTATTGCTAACGTAACAGGAAGCTGCTGATGTAACAGGAAGGGGCAGAACAGAGAGGAGCTAATAGGTATATAAGGAGAAGCCCTAGGTGGGATTTAAGATCTTCTTGGAGCCAGGTTTTGGAAGCTGAAGAAGAGAGGCCCAGGCTGGAGAGAATGATTTTTATTATGAGAACCTGTATGAAGTGATTTTTATTCTGGGAACCAGCTGAAACTTCTGCTGAAGACTTCCAAGAGCCAGCCTGAGCTGCTGAGGAGCTGCCAGAGGAAGCATGAATGTGGTGTTGGTACTTTGTTTATGGCTTTGTTAAGCCTTGACTTCCAGGGAACAGAGACTGTGAAGGATTTAAGGTGGACCAGATACTGTGAGCTTCAGTGTGGAACAGGAACTGCATGGAGAGCTGGGCAAGAAGCTGAGAGCTGTCTGCCTTTGAACCCAGGTGACACGTTGGTGAATCAGGTAGGAGCTGGGACCATGGAAGGGGATCCAGGGAAGCCAAAAGCCTGCCTCGAGTCAATATGAAAAGACCTCTCCATGAATACTGAGTAGTGACTGATGAAATTGTGTGAGTAGTGACTAACCCTGATGTGAGGTTTTGCTTTGGGACTCACTTTGGGAAGAGTTGTGTGATTTGGCCAGATGAGAATCCGAGCAGTTTTTGAGCCCCATCAGCTTTGAAAACCCAGATGTTGGTGCTTCCCTCTCTGGTAACTGACTAGGTATGGATGTAGTGGTCAGGGAGCTGGATTTTCAGTGAATTTGTATGGGTGAAGTCAAGTAAGAATTAGGGACTGGGGTGGAAAGTCACTCTGGAAAGCCGCTTGTGCGTGACTTTACAGAGAGAGACAGAGACAGAGACAGAGAGACAGAGATAGAGAGATAGAAAGAAAAATGGATGAATGGATAGGTAGAGAGAGACAGAGAGAGATGGATGGATAGAGAGAAAGACAGATAAATGGATGGATGGACGGACAGAGATAGATAGATAGATAGATAGATAGATAGATAGATAGATAGAAAGATGGACAGATGTAGATGTAGATACAAACATCATATATACAATTTCTTATGGTCAGAAATTGATTTGAATGAATAAGTTCTTCCTTTAAAATATAAATAACCCACTGAAAAGGGTTAATCTTCTCTCTTGGTTACCTTATAGCATGTATTTTTGCTATAATTATTTTGTTTTCTTCCTAGTATAAGGTGACCACAGTGAGAGAGGGTTTTGATTTTAGTTGACAGAAAAAGAAAAGAAATTTTGGACAAAGTGGTCATTCAACAAGGCTTCTGGGTAGCCAGAAGGCAGCATAAGTGTGGGAGGTGGGCAGGGGAATTTCAACTACTTTTCAATTTTAAGGATTTGGTGCTCATCACATTTTTTCTGTGTTGTACTTATTAAAAAGCCAAATCATAGCAGACTTGGACCCATTTTGGTCATTTTGCCTTTTTCCCTTTTCAAAGAACAGACTAGAGGATAATAGAACTAAGAATACACATGGGACCTGGTTGAGACGGTGAGGAGAGGATTTCCCATATACTTCACCCTCTCCTGGGAGCCTCCAATGATTGTCTTGGGGTAGAGGCACATGAAAATTAGATGTGCATTCATCTATGAGGCCTGAGCCCCAGAGATGGCAACCATGGAGAAAGGGACTATGTGGCCAAGCATGGGAGTGGCTGAACTGAAACTTCCCATACTGAGAAAGGAAAGTACAAAGTTGGAGTAGCAGTGAGGGATTAAAATGACAATATGACAGAACAAGGGACTTTTGCCCTATGCTATTACCATAAATTATTCTGACAGGCCGACCTGACAGGAAGGAGGTTGTCTTTCTAGAAACCACAAGTTCCTCTTCATTCCAGAAGGAGTTTAAGCCCTTAGGATAGGATCATAAGGCAAGATGCCCAAATAGATCTCTGAGGTAAGAGTGGGACTCACTGATATGTCAAGGGGGTTTCCTTTTTTAGCAATCTCAAGGTTCTTTCCTTTCAAGGGGAATACAAGCTTTTCTGATGTGTCAGGAGAACTATATAGATTTTAGAGGAAAAGGGGACTTCCTAGAGAAGAAGAATTTTATCTTTTACTTAAGTGCTACTGTGAATTCTTTATGTGTTTTCTGCATCTCCTGTGAGATGAAATACATAGGCTGTCCTATACCTCACATTATTACATTTAGCTTTGTAATACCTTTAGCTTTGTCCCATATTTGTCTACACACAGATTATATTCAGATGTTTCCAAATGGGAATTCTGGGAGGGGGTATAATGAGCCAAAGAGAAAATGATTTGGGGAGCCTGCCTCTAAAATTGAACCTGATCTTTTTAAACTTGGAATTTAGTGTAGTATGCAATGGGATATAGACACAACATAGGAAAGTCGAAAGAACACTGGCTTAGGAGTGGTAAAGCCTGGGTTTTAGTCCAACTCGTTTGCTAACTAGGTATTATGTGACCTTGAGGACATCATTTAACCTCCAAGGGTCTTAGTTTCCTCATCAGTAAAGTTATGTAACTAAGATCACTTCCAGTTCTGACAACCTATTGTGAATAGAGCATTGGACTTGGAATCAGAAAGATCCGAGTTCAAATCCTGCCTCATCTACTTTCTAGATCTGTGACCCTGGTCAAGTTATTTAACCTCTCTGGGCCTCAGTGTGCTCAATGATAAAATGATGGAATTGGGTTTGATGATTTCCAAGGCCCCTTCCTGCACTAAATCTATGATCCTATACCACTCTAACCTATGCTTCTAGGTAAGATTGGAAAGGTAAATTCAAACAGATCATGGAGGACCACAATACCAAGCTAAATCATTTGGATTTTACATTTTTTCTCTCTTATGGTATCTCAGTTTACAAAGCCACAAAATGAAGATAAGTTTACAATTTCTCTCTTTGATCAACCTATATAAATGGAAATATAGAAAGGAAACAACCCAGAGACCTACAGACAGTCTTTCTTATGGAAACGATTACAAAGGACAATGTAACTGTCATTTGTTTTTACCCAGTTGTATTTACACAACACTAGATTATAAAATAAAAAGGTTTCATCCTTCTTGAACTGACAGAAACAAAATACAAGAGGCCATTATCACTTTTGTATTAACTAGTATGTGATGGTTATTAATGTTTTTATGTTACTCTGTTAACTTTGTTTCAAAGTCATTATGCAAATGCAAGATATATTTACAATTGTGGTGGCAGCTGCAGAGATTTGGTAGCTCACCAAAAAAGTAGAAAATCCCCATCAGCATACGGAACACTAATTTGGATGCATTTCCTTCCAGAATAGACATTTGTTAGAGGGGGAAAATTGTCTATTGGGAGGGAATTTCCTCTGGTAAGAAATTACTAAGCTCTAATCACTGGATACTTGGGGAAATAATTACTAAAATTCTATACACAGTTCTCAAGGGAGTTTTCTAAATAAATAATCCTTGGAGAGATAAGTTTCACTTTTCTGAAAAGGTTCATCTTTTTTGAGACCTACTGCCTAGAACAATATCAGTTAGACATCTTTAGAAGATACATTAGGGTGAGGTTTGGCCTATGCTGATTCTGATAGCTTTCAAAAATACTGAATGGCTGATCATCCAGAGGTCCATTTTGCCTGGTTACTTTTGGGTTCTTAATATTTTGTTAATTAACAATTAACTTTTTGTTAATTGTTTTCAATCAACAATCAGCATGCAGGAATTGTGAACAAGCAAAACTTGATGCTGCCTACTGAAGCAAGAAAACAGATCTCTATGTCATTCTTACTCTCTCTGAGGCAGCATAAAAAACTGCTTATTCTTTCAGGCACTGGTCTAATTGATGTTCTTTTCTCAAATTATCTTGGTCTGTCAAATACTTTATTTTCCTTCTTAAAATTTCCCAGCCTGTGAATTATGTTTATTATTTCCCAGTTACCTATAAACATAAAGTTTTCTTTTCCATTTATTTGGAAGTGGAAGAATTTTTATCTTACCTTTTCCGAATTATGCTAGGGTTAGCTGTCACCAAATGGGTTTTGAATCCAACATCTTTATTATATTCACTGGATAGAGGAGGAAGATTGCATCTAAAAAAAAAGAATACACATTTTAGGTAATTTCCACATTTTAAAATTCTGGAAGCACCGTTCAAAGGCAGCATGGTATGGTTATTAAAGAGGAAGTCAGTTGGATAGAAAGCTGTGCCTGAAGCCAAGAATACCTAAGTTCAAAACTAGCCTCAGACTTACTAGCTGTATGACCCTAGGAAAGCCACTTAACCTCTGGCCTGCACATAGTATGTCATAATAATGATAATGAAAATAATTATTATTATTGCTATTATTATTATTATTAGTTAATAGAGAGCTGGCCTTAGAGTTAGGAAGATCTGGTTTCAAGTCAGGCCTCTAAAACATACTAGCTAAGTGACTCTGGGCAAATCATTTAACCTCTTGGTGACCCACATATTCTCTAAAACTAGAAGTTGCAGAGCAAATAGTAAAAGTAGTTCCATATAAAAATTAAATCATAGGTCCATTAAAATAAAAAACTTCCTTTTTCAAAGCAGGCCAATTATACTGGCTGAATAATAATTATAATAGGTGATATTTATATTGAATATTAGAAATATCTCACTTGATCCTCATAATCTTTGTAAGATTTATTATTCTTGCAATTATAGAAACAACATAAGAATTATTATTCTTACATTATAGACAATGAAGCCAAGGCCTAAAGAAGTCAATGGACTTACATCCGACTGTATAAACACTGTCAGAGTCAGGGCTTTAGTTTAGATCTTCTGACTTTAAATTCAGTACACTTTCCACTGAGCCCAATAATAATCTTGCTAAGTCTGGTTCCATTCACAAATGATTATTCTTACTTTTCTTCAGTTTTTGCAAAATCTAGATCAGATTATAGCTATTATTTCTGGCTAAATTCAGCCACCTAAATCAATACAATCAACCAAAGAGTTCTTTTTTGGTGTTTTTTTTTAAATACATTGAATTACTATTTAATAAGCTTTGGGGAAGAGTCAAGATGGTAGAGTGGGAGGTATAATTTTTGCCTAGTTCCTCTACAACAACCTAGAAAGCACTCCATACTAAATTCTGATGAAGAAAACCAAGAAAAAGCTTACAGTGAGTCATTTACCCAGCTGAAAGCAGCTTAGGAAGACAAACAGAGGTATCTGCTGACACTGGAGTGGGAACTGGCCAGAAATACAGTGTAGCAACAGTAGGCTATGGGCAGAAATGAAATACAGTGTAGCAATAGTAAGCTATGGGGAAGATGCAGTGGACAAAACAGCCTGGAGCTCAGGGATGGTAAGGGGACTGAACATATAGGAAGAAAGAGATCCCAGGTGACCCTATACTACTACTGGGAGAAAGGAACAACTCTGTCACCCATTCTCTAGTTGCAGGTCATAGTTACAGGGTGGGGAGGAGTAGACACAGTCATGAGGAAGTAAGGGCTAGTATTACAGTCAAGAATGGCGAAGCTAAGGGGCAGGTAGGTGACACAGTGAATAGAGCACCAGCCCTGGAGTCAGGAGGACCTGAGTTCAAATACACCCTCAGACACTTAACACTTACTAGCTGTGTGACCTTGGGCAAGTCACTTAACCCCAAGTGACCCTCCAAAAAAAAGCAAAAAAAAAATAATGGGGAAGCTAGGTAGCACACTGGAATATGATGCTAGCCTTGGAGTCATAAGATTAAATCTAGCATCAAATATTTACTTAGCTGTGTGACCCAGTGAGAGACACAGCCCTGTTTGCCTAAATTTTCTTATCTATAAAATTAGCTAGAGAAGGGAATGGTAAGCAGTGATTTGCCAGTACCTTTGCCAAGAAAATTCCAAATGGGGGCATGAAGAGTTGGACATGATTAACTGACAAAAATAAATAAATAGATCAATCAAGAATAATCTATCTAGCAAAAATTAACATTATAGAAATATAGGACTTTCAAGTCTTCCTGATAAAAAAGTTATAGAAAATTTGACATTAGAATAGAATAATTTGACATTAGAACTCATCAGAACCATAAATATGAATTAAGACATTATAAGGGATTACACAAAGTTAAAAACTGTATACATGCCTATATGGAAGATGATAGATGTAACACCTCAAATTTTTATCATCACCGGGGTTATTAGAGGGAGGCTACTTAGACAGAGGCCATGAATGTGATTCTTTTATATTGAGTGATATCAAAAGGAAAAGGGAAGAGTGAGAATGATGGATGCACTGGGAAAGGGGAAGAATGATGGCTGCACTGGGAAAGATAAGAAATTGAGGAAAATTATCTCACATAAATATAGCATTCAAGGAAGAGTTTGTACGATGAAGGAGATAACTGAGGGGAGGGAAGTAGGCAACACTTGAATCTCACTCGCATCTAAACTTGTTTAAGGACAGAAGACACACACGACTGTATATAAAAATTCATCTTATCCAACAGGGAAATAGAAAAGAAAAGAGTTAAGAAAAAAGGAATGGGGTTTAAGAGGAAGGGTAGATTGAGGGAGACAGTGGTCAGAAACTATTTAATAAGCCCAAGAGTTCCAGTTAATCAACAAGCATTTATTATGTACCTACTATGTGCTAGTCACTATGCTAGGTATTTGGGATAAAAAGACAAAAATAAGAGTCCCTACACTAAATGTCAAGGTAGAAAACATGTCTCTGATAGGGCAAACAATATATCTATATCTCTAGCTAGCTACCTAACTAGCTATCTCCATCTGGAGCTGTTTGGTTTCAACTATATGGAGTAAGATGTCCCTCATGCATGGTACCCCCCATATCCTCCCCCACTTTCCTAGACTCCTTTTGTATGCCGTTTTCCTCCATTAGATTGTAAGCTCCTTGAACTCAGGGATTGTCTTTCTTTTTATTTTTATCCTCAGTGCTTAGTACAGCACCTTGCACACAGTAGGCACCTAATAAATGCTTATTGAATTGAACTGAAATTGAAGATATATATATATATATGTATACAAAATAAATAAAGGAAATGAGGAGAAGCACTGGCAGCTGGGGTGGGGGGATGAGAGGAAATGCTTTATTGCAGAAGCTAGTGCTTCAGCTGAGTCCTAAAGGAAACTATCCAAGAGGTGGAAGTGAGGAAGAGGAGGAGAAGGAAGAGGAGGAAGAGGAGGATGTGATGGAGGAGGAGAAAAGGAAGGAGGAAAAAGAGGGGGAGAAAGAGGTAGAAAATGTCCATGGGATGGCGGAATAGAAACAGCTCATCTCCAAGCCACTCTGCCCCCAGATTCCCCCAAACTATGTAAAAGGAGACTCTGAACAACTTCTGGAGCCCCAGCACCCACAGAACAACACAGAGAAGCTAACCTCCCGCTGAGGACAGCCCAGCAGCCCTGCAGGAAGGACCAGAGCAGTAGTCTGGGAGCCAGCAGCAGGCAGTGTGCAGAGCACTGGGAGCCGAGCCAAGCCCAGGTCCACGTAAGCTGAGGTTCTAGCCCCAGGGCAGCAGGGCCAGCAGCCAGCTGGAGGAACCCCAGAACACCAGCAGCTGTGGCGATTCCAGAATTATCAACATAGACATGCCTAGGACAAAGTAAGAGGTTAGTGTCCTATGGACTTTGGGACCTGTATTTGGGGAATGCGTCGGCTCCCTCCCCTGGGGGCTAGAAGCCTCTGAGGAGACACGCCATTTTGTAGTTTTCAGAGGCAGCTCCAGCTCCTGGCCTGCAAATTGTAGGGAGATCCAGCGATCAGTCCTCGGGGGTAATCGCTCTTGCTTTAACCTCCCTGGATCTGGATTGTGATCTAGGGTGGAAGTCGTGGGTGGGTTTACAGCTTGCCAGAAACGGAAGTTGCCCCCCCATATGTTTAGGACGAAAATTCCTCTATCTGGCCTTAAAGCCATAGAGTGGCAACAAGCCCAAAAGTCAAGTAATTAAGTGGCAACATGCCAAGGCAAAGGAAACAGAAAAATGCAACCCTAGACTCCTATTTTGGGGGCATAGAGCGGGAAAAGGACTGTGAGGTTAGAAGTCCTGCTCCAAAAGCCCCAGGGGAAAACATGAGCGGGTTGCAGGCCATAGAGGACCTTAAGAAGGACTTAAAAATCAAATAAGAGAAGTGGAGGAAAAATTGGAAAGAGAAATGAGAAGGATGCAGGAAAAGTATGAAATGAGGGTCAACAGCCTGACTGAGGAAAACAACACCTTAAAAAATAGACTAACTCAAATGGCAAAGGAGGCCCAAAAGGGCAATGAGGAGAATGCCTTAAAAAGTCGAATTTGCCAGATGGAAAAAGAATATCAAAAGTTCACTGAGGAGATTCATTCCTTCAGAGTTAGACTGGAGCAAATGGAAGCTAGTGACTTTATGAGAAATCAAGATGCTGTTAAGCAGATCCAAACAAATGAAAGATTAGAAGGCAATGTGAAATATCTCATGGGAAAAACCACTGGCCTGGAAAATAGATCCAGGAGAGACAATTTAAAAATTATTGGACTACCTGAAAGCCATGATCAAAGAAAGAACCTAGAAATCACCCTTCAAGAAATTCTCAAGGAAAATTGCCCTGATGTTTTAGATCCAGAGGGCAAAATAGAGGTTGAAAGAATCCACTGATCACCTCCTGAAGAAGATCCCAAAAAGAAAACTCCCAGGAATATTATAGCCAGATTCCAGAATCCCCAGATCAAGGAGAAAATACTACAAGCAGCCAGGAAGAAACAATTTCAATATTGTGGAAACACAATCAGAATAGCCCAGGACCAGGCAGCTTCTACACTGAGGGATTGAAGGGCATGGAATATGATATTCCAGAGGGCAAAAGAACTGGTAATGAACCCAAGGGTCACCTACCCAGCAAAACTGAGTATTTTGTTTCAGGGGAAAACATGGTCATTCAGTGGAATAGAGGACTTTCAAGCATTCTTGAGGAAAAAACCAGAATTGAATAGAAAATTTGACATCCAGACACAAGAAGCAAGAGATGCCTGAGAAGGTAATCAGGGAAAAGAAATCAAAAGGAACTTATCAAAGTTGAACTATTTACATTCCTATATGGAAAAACAATAACTTTGACTGATGATATCTTTCTCACTATGAAAATAATGGAAGAAGGGTGTGTGGTAATATGAATACATATGTGAATGTGTGTGTATATGGTTACAGTTATATATGGATAGAGGGCATAGGTTGAATTGGTTGGGAAGGGAGAATACTCAAGGGATGAAATTATGAGGTGAGAGAGGAAAGTGGCAAGAGGAGATGGGGAGAGCAGGGTAGGGTAAACTATCTCATGTAGAAGAAGCAAGGGGAAGTGGTTGCAAGGGAGGGGGAGAATAGAAAGGCAAAAAAGGCAAAACCACATTCTCATTGAATTTGGTTCAGGGAGAGAATGACATACATACTGAATGGGATATCTCAACCTGCAGCAGAATAGGGGGAAGGGGGATGAGAGGGGGGATGATGGATGGGAGGGCATCCTTGGGGGGAGGTTGGAAGAGGGACAGCACCATGTAGGGAATGGACCAGGTGGGGGGTGGGATGAGTGGGAGGGAATTATAAGCAGCCTTGTACAATATATCTACTATGATAATGTTTTGCATAGCTAGACATGTACAACATATACTGAATTACTTATCTCCCAGAGGGAATGGGTGACAAGGGAGGAAGGAAATGGATCTGAAATTCAAGGTCTTAAGATTAAATGTTTCAAATATATTTAAATACTATTATTAATACTCTTTTGCTTGTAATTGGGAGATAAGATGTGCAGGCATTGGGACAAAAAGATTCACCTTCCTCTAATGGAAAAGTCGAAGGGGGTATGGGAGAAGGTATGGGAGAGAGCAGATTGGAGGAAGCGATATCTTGTGGGACTGCTATTCTGGAAGGTTGGGTAGGGGAATAACGGGGGGGAAATGATTGTAACTTAAAATCTGGTGGAAATGAATGATGTAAAACAGAAGTTAATAAAGCATTTATTTAAAAAAATGTCCATGGGAGAGAGTCTGTGCAAAGGCACTGAGATGGGAGGTAGAATGTTGCATCTGAAGAACAGTACAAAAGCCAGTTTGGTTTGACTGAAGAGTCTGTAAAGGGGCATAATGTGGTGAACAGAGAAATTTATATTTGATCCTAAAAGTAATAGGAAGCCATGAGATCTCATGGCTGCAAACTCAACCCAGGTAAATGGGGCTATTTTGGAAAACAAAACAGGTTTTCCTCCCTGTTCACTCTTATAAGAGTTCACAACCGGTAGGAAAATGTCACCATTACACATTCCTAAAGGATCAGAAAAACAGAGAAGTCCATAATATACTCCAAAGTTTCTCTTGATTATGAACTGCAAAATGTAATCCTTCTCATGTACATCTCCTGCATCTATTATATAAGAATACAAATTGTTCATTTATCTGTAATATAAGTGCATGTTTTACTACTGTCAAGATTTCCCTCAGTTTCTCTTTTCTTGCTTTCCCTGGGAACCAAAGATGACAAAATTGTAAATCCACTCAGTTGACCAGCTCAAATTTCTGGGTTCTTTTATGTGTTTCCTCTCCTTCCCATCTGGGTCCTTTCATTCATGTACTGAACTCCTTCCCACAATGGTGCTAGCATATGGATTAGAAACTTTTCTCCTCCTTTGATGTCTGTTTCTGGTTTTTGCTTTCATCTCTTCTTTGACACTAAGATCTCTGTATTGCTCTCTCAGCTCTAAGTTTGAACGTTCCCTTGGGTTAGGAAGCATGAGTATGTTGTGGGGACAATACAATAGCAAGCATTATAAGAAGTGTACAGGAAGTGCTGAAGTCTCTAAATTGCTTACTATCTAGTGGGAACCCTTATACACCCATTGGTTTCCCTTAATTTAGAGAGTCGGCTTATGTAAGTTCAGAATTCACATCTCCAAAAAGGAGAGGAAAATTGGTTATATGCATTACCACAGGCTGTATTTTTTTTCTCTACTGATGAAGGAATGTTTTTTGTTTTTGTTTTTGTTTTTTTGCCTTTTGGAGGGCAATTGGGGTTAAGTAACTTGCCCAAGGTCACACAGCTAGGTTTTTGTTTTGTGTGTGCTTTAAGTGTCTGAGGCCGGATCCAAACTCAGGTCCTTCTGACTCCAGGGCCGACGCTCTACTCACTGAGCCACCTAGCCGCCCCTGATGAAGAAATGTTTAAGAACAAAGCCCAGGATCCTTTATGGTCATTTTTTCCCCAAAGGAAAAATTTGTCTCCAGCGTTTTATAACCATCCTGTGTCAGTTGTTGCATGCCTTGTTATATTGTCAATGAGAAATTAATTTTGTTCTGGAGCTCCTTTTTTCTCAGGCCCTCATATAAGTTTAATACATAGCATTAATACCATTACAATATATGACACCAATATTTAACTCAAGATTGGGAGAGGCACTAGAATTGCCATTTCTTTGGTAAATGGAATTCTTGAGGGAAGAAACTCCCTTTACCAACTCGGGCTGGCACTTTCTCTGCAACTTTAACTGGGGATATAATAGAGATATAATATGATATATATAATAATAATATCATAATGAGGAATATAAAGGCAAAAAGGAAATAGTCTTGCCCTCAAGGAGCTTACATTCTATTGGAAGAGGTAGGAGAGATAAGTATATATACTGTAAGTGTAAACAATATGTTTATAAATACAGAAACATAAGGTTATATAATTTAGATTAATCAAAAATGAAATTTACATCTGAATTAAATAAGAAATAGAAAATATCGTGGGGACATTTGACACAGTTTATGTGTGTACCATCTCCCTGTAGGTTGTCCCCAAAATTAAACTGGCACAAGCATGTTATAAATAATGAAATAAAGACCTCAGTCATGCTAAATTTAAACTCCTCATGCTATGCAAATTATCATTTGCAGGCACTTAAAGATGCAGAGGAAATATAAAAAGTTAAATGAATAAACACTTTATTCTTGCTTAGTTAAGACAGGGCCACAGTTGTGTATAGAAATGTATCTTACCCAATAGGGAAATAGAAGAGGGTGGGGATGATAAAAGGGAGGGCAAATTAAAGGGTTTAGAAGCAAAACAGAATTTGGGGGAGGGACAACATGAAGAGAAGGGGGGAATATAAGAAAACGGGATGGAAGGAAATACACAATTAGTATTCATAACTATGAATGTGAATGAAATGAGCTCTCACATAAAACAGAAGCAGATAGCAGAATGGATTAGAAACCAAAATCCAACAATACGTTGTTTACAAGAGACTCACTTGAAACAGAAAGACACACACATAGTTAAAATAAAGGGCTAGAGCAGAATCTAATATGCTTTAGCTGAAGTAAAAAAGGCAAGGGTAGCAATCATGATCTCAGACAAAGCAAAAGCAGAAATAGACCCAATTAAAAGAGATTAATTAGGGAAACTGCATTATGCTATAAGATATCACGGACAATGAAGTAAAACCAAAAATTTTTACAGCAAGTTTCTCTGATTAAGGCCTCATTTTTCTGTTATATACTGAGTATAGGACTAAGTCAAATTTATAAAAATAAGAGTCATTCTCCAGTTGATAAATGGACAAGGGATATAAACAATCAGCTTTCAGAAGAAGAAATCAAAACTATTTGTAATCATATAAAAATGTTCTAAATCACTATTGATTAAAGAAAGGCAAAATAAAACAACTCTGAGGTACCACCTTACATCTATCAAAAAAGACAAATGCTGGAGGAGATGAGGGGAAAATAGGTAGACTAATGAATTGCTGGTGGAGTACTGAAGTGGTCCAACCATTCTGGAGAACAATCTGGACCTATGCCCAGAGGCATAGCATACCCTTTGATCCAGTAGCACCACTGCTAGGTCTGTATCTGAATGAGATCAAAGGAAAAGGAAAAGGACCTGTATGTACAAAAATATTTGTAACTGCTCTTTTTGTGATGGCAAAGAACTGGAAATTAAGGTGATGTTCATCAATTGGGGAATGGCTGTACAAGTTGTAGCATATGATTGTGATGGAATACTATTGTGCTTTAAGAAATTAAGAGGGAATTGTTTCAAAACAAACATGGCAAAACCTATACAAACTGATGCAAAATGAAGTGAGAGAAACAGGGAAATCACTGTGCACAATAACAGCGATGTTGTAATGATGATCAGCTGTGAAAGACTTGGCTACTCTAATCAATACAATGATCCAAGAATAATTCCAAAGGATTCACAATGAAAAAAATGCCATCCACCTCCAGAGAGAGAATTGATGAACTCTGAGTACAAACTGAAAAATAATTGTCTCACTTTACTTTTCTAATGGCTAATAAGGAAATGTGTTTTGCTTGATTTCACATGTATAATTGATATATTGCTTGCCTTCCCAGTAGATGGGAGAGTGGTGAGAGAGAAGGAGATAATTTGGAATTCAAAATTTAAAAAGAAAATAATGTTGAAAATAAATTATAAATTAAAATGTAAAAAGGAAATGAAGATGAGGAAACATTGATTTAAAAAAGGCAAGCCCTCAAATTTCTAATCTTTTGCAAGTTCAGTTTTATATTCTAAAAGGAAAATACTGTACTCTTCATTCCCTTTTTTTGGTTCAGGACCACAAAAGGGTATATTAATATAACATTTTTATCATTCTGAGATGTATCAAGAGTTTGTAAGGCTAAGGAAGACATATTCCCTTATTACTTTTCCTTCTTTCCTAAATTCACTTGCTTGTAGCCTTAAAAAAAAAAAAAGGGAAAATATGTTTCAATTTATTAATCACAAGTGAATAACTCTGAGGGGTTCGTGGGTTTATCTGTGGGAGAGACAAAAAAAAGGCAGAAGCCCTAGTGAGAGTGTTTCCTCTTACCGCATGACAAAATTTGCTTCATCTATTTGTCGGCCACAGACACTCTTCTTCAGAATCCCACCATTTCCCACCACTGAGCACTTCTTCAATGGTAGCTGGAATGGAGTAGCCTAGCAACAGAAAATAAGGGCAGTTTTCACTGAACAGAACACACACCAGTTAATAGACTTGTTGTTTATAACAGACCCTCTAGGGGAATTTCATTGGAAATAAAGCACAATAAAGTACAAATATAGGAAGGAAGGCAGCAAGAAAATCCCTCAAATGTTTAAAATTAATATACTAACCATTTCCTCTAGAAATCCAAGTATATAAGAACCACTAATTCTATAACAAATTTTAGGTTGAGAAATAAATTATCCTGCCTGGAATTATCATGAAAAATAAATAGCAGCTCTATAGAAAAACAAAGAAATCAAAGCTAAACAAAAGATTGTTTTAAAATCTTTAAATTTGGAGCTCACTTGGATCTTCATTCTTTCCTTCTTACTGATTTATACGGCATGACTCATCATCCATTCATTCAATAAACTTTTAGTGTCTGCAATATGCAAGAAAATGTCCTATAAGCACAGAAACCTTAGTTGTATTTTGAAAACTTAAATTTAAAAGTTAATTGCTATAAAAGTATGTTTTGGGTAGATAGGTTATCTTAGGACTTTAAACATAGTGAAAGTTTTTGAGTCCTACCATGAAAGGGTATGAAGAAAATATTTTATGAGACCTAGTCTATCTCAGGTATCTTATAACCTAGCAGACTCTATCCATTTGAAGAAAGAAAACTGGACTAGAAAGAAAACAAAAATCAGTCTACCTTGGTTTTTTTAGCCACACACCTTTGTGGTTGAACTCTGAAATACAAGTTTTAATACTCAAAGTCCTAAGTTAAATAATCTAGCCAAAAATTGTGACTTTGTATACATTTTTTTCTTTATAAAAATATGACAAAGCACGTTGTGCCCAGATTTTTTTACGTTTACCAAACACTTTGAGTCAAAGATCTAAAACTAACCTGCCTTTGATCCCACACTCAGGACAATATAATGGAAGCTTTAACAATTCTTCCCAGGAATCTTTAGGAACAGTTTAGGGAGTACTTGAAATTAATCTAAGTACATACACTCAAAAAAGGAATTCTATTTCACCCTAATTGGGTATACAAATATATTTTCATAAGCAAGCTCAAAAATATATTGAAAGCCTCCCATGAAAAAGCCATAGGTAAAAGTAACAGCTAACTTAGAAACTCCAGATGTCTCCAAAGGACCCTCAGAAATCCAAAATATTGTATGTTATACTTTATTCATGTTGGGATGTACTGACTTGTAGGAAGGTCTACAAGTGTAAAATTTTTATTATGTAATTATTAAGGAAGGAAGGAAACAAGCATTTAAAATGCCTACCACGAGCCAGGCAAGTGTGCTAAACACTTTGCAAATATGATCTCATTTGGTCCTCACAACAACCCTGGGAAGTAGATGCTATTATCCTCATTTTTGTAGATAAAGAGTCAAACTGAGCTTAAATAACTTGTCCAGGGTCTTTCCTTTTCTTTTCAGTAAAGCCCTTTGACTAAATTTTCAATACTCCTCAAAAATACATTTTTACCCTCTTTTGTTATGTTCAGCCAGAAGCTGATTATCACTACATTTTAAGCAGTGGACTGGAGATCCAAAAAGTTAATTCCAGACACTATCTTATTAACTAGCTGTTCATTTCCCAAATATGTCTTTCTTTTCTGAAGGCTTTGCCTTAAACAGGTGGAAATGTCACCTATGCCCCTAAGGTCAATAGTTTCTTGCACAAGATTATACCATCCTTATCAATGGTATCTAGATTTCTCCTAGAAGTGTGTTAAATGTGCCTGTGTAATTGTCAAAAATGAGTAGTAGTTATTAGATACCCTAAGTCAAGGGAGGTTCTTTATCATATTCTAGATGCATGCCATCCCCCCAGGTGGGGAACCTGCTCTGAGAGGACAGGAGACCACTCTATTTTGAAACCATAGATCTATTTTTTAATTGTATCCAACAACTCTTCATGACTCCATTTGGGGTTTGCTTTGCAAAGATACTATAGTTTGCCATTCCTTCTCCAGTTCATTATATACAGATGAAGAAACTGAGGCAAAAAGTTAAGTGACTTGCCCAGAGTCACACAGGTAATAAGTGTGTCAAGCTGGATTTCAACTCAGTCCTTCTATCATTCTATCTACTGAGCCACTTAGCTGCCCAAAAGTCATAGATAGTAAAGAGCAATTAAACTTTCTCATGGGATTTCCACTTCTATGGTGGTGATACATACTTCCTGTGATGTTTTTCTGGTGCAAGCATTCTCAGTTGGCCCTTCACCACATGGCACAATCAGGCAGCTGCCCCCTCTCCCTTGCCCATCCCTGAACCACCATCCCCACTATCCTTTCACCTTAAAGCCCCTCTCCTTTATACTATTTTCTTCACTTCCTGAGGGTTAGGGCCTTAGGGACCACTGGTTACCTCATGGCAATAGAGGCTGGAAACTTAGGATATGCTGCCCTTTTTCTTGGCACAACTACACCTGATGTAGATTAATTTCTGCACAGTCCTTTCTCCTTAACTGAATTTTCCATAGTTGCAAGAAGTCTTAGCAAGGACTCTATTGATAAAGTCAGATGGACAAATGGCTGCTTCATTTCTATTTATAAGGCACCTAAAGTACTATCCTTCATCATTTGAATCTTCTTCCTCGAACCCTCCCTGAATTTTATCTCACCTGAGGATGTGTATGGATCCCTGTTGGCATTTCTCAGAGATCATGTGGCTTCTTCAGAATGAGCCTCCTTTTATTAACCTCACTCGGCTTTCCTTTCCTCCTCTCTTATGTTTTTTTAACCTCTAGCTTCCCAAGCAAGGTAATTAGTCTCTTCTACATCCTCAGCACTTTTTATTATTTGTTTTACATTGAAGCCTTTCTTCAATGTTTTTTTAAAGGGACAATTCATTTTCCCTTATAACCTGGAATATAAAGGGGAATTTCTTAATTATCTTTGCCTTATCTTCTAGGGGTAAGACCAGATTATGTTTTAAGTACTCAAATAGATTTACTTTATCTTTTAGGGAGAAGATCAGATTGTTTATATAGCAGCATATTTAACAAGGCTTAGAAATTCCAAGTGCTGAGGTGGCTAGGTGACGCAGTGAGTAAGAGTGCTGGCCCTGGAGTTGGGAGGACTGGGGATCGACCTCAGTACTTCGCACCCAAACATAAATAACTAGCCATGTAACCTTGAGCAAGTTACTTAACCTCAATTGCTTAAAAAAAAAAAAGAAAGAAAGACATTCCAAGTGCTAGAGGAAATACGGAGGCCAGACAACATATGCTGAATTGCAATTTATCCTGGAGTAGAAGGAAAAGAGTCTGGCCTCACTATGAGGGTATGGATCTTGAAGAGAAGAATTCTAACCTAGAATTCAAATTTAGTATGATTATAGCTTCATAAAAATAAATATACCATCTGTACATACCACAGAAAGGAGGCATAATATTAAAGATTGTCATGATGACCCAATCTCAAACAAATAAATATTCACCATATAGGAAATTTCATAAAAGTCTAAGATCATAAATCTATACTGCTCAATAATAAAGCAGACATGAGAAAGAAGTATTCAACATATGTGAGTTTTTAAAGAAGAAATCAATAGAAGCACGGCCAAGACAGTGGCATAAAAGCAGGGATTCGTCTGAGCTCTCCTCCAAACCCCTCCAGATACCTTCGATAATACTCTAAACAAATTCCAGAG
Source organism: Gymnobelideus leadbeateri (assembly GCA_011680675.1). Taxonomy (NCBI): domain Eukaryota; kingdom Metazoa; phylum Chordata; class Mammalia; order Diprotodontia; family Petauridae; genus Gymnobelideus; species Gymnobelideus leadbeateri. The sequence goes on from WOXC01000553.1 coordinate 89,411, forward strand.
CAGCAGAACCCATAAAAAGACAGAGTGAAACAATATTCCAGCCCAAGACAACTTGGAAGATAGGCAGAAAAAAATATGTTTTATCAGGGTGAGAGAAGAGCATAGTCCAATGCAGGCCATGCCATTGTAGAATGGGCCCCAGAAAACCCAGAGCAGGCCTCAGGGCAACTGAATCAGAGGCAGCAGTGGCAGTTTCCAGACTTCTCAGCCCACAGACAGCAAGGGGATCATACAATGAATCAGAAGGAGATATACAGGGGTCCCTTTGCTGACATTAGAGGCAGGACTCTATAGCATTGCCTATATTTGGATCTGGGTTGCAGTCCTGGGTCTTAGTTCCAGTGTGATAAGGAGCACTAGCACAGCAGAGCTTGTAGAGGCAGGTGAGCTGGGGACCCTGGTCACAGTTCCACACTTGAAAATAATGTTTGTGGTCGCTCATAAACCAGTGCACATTCCAGGAGAACTGTAAACATACCTCTTCTAGATCATAGTACCTTGGAAGAGCCAAAAGCTTACAGGTTTCCAGAATTACCTCAGAAAACAGCTTCATAAAAAATCTTATGCTTGGGACTGTGCCCCCTGTATGTGGGAAACAGAGACCCACCTTAATATAGAGTTAAAAGCCAAGAAACGGACTGGAAAATGAGCAAACAACAGAAAAAATTACATTACTATGGTGACAAGGTGATCAAAAACATGCTCAGAAGAAGACAACAAAGTCAAGATTCCTGCATCCAAAGCCTCAAAGAAAAATATGAATTGATCTCAGGCAATGGAAGAGCTCAAAAAGAATTGTAAACATCAAGTAAGAGAGGTAAAGGAAAAATTGGGAAGAGAAATGAGAGTGATGCAAGAATATCATGAAAAAAGAGTCAACCACTTGGTAAAAGAGGCACAAAAAATACTGAAGAAAATAATACCTTATAAAACAGAGTAGGTCAAATGGTAAAAAAAAAATTTAAATCACAAAAATCCAAAGAAGAGAAAAATGCCTTGAAAAGCAGAATTTGGCAAATGGAAAAAGATATACAAAAATTCACTGGAGAGAAGAATTCCTTCAAAATTAAAATTGGGCAAGTAGAAGCTAATGACTTTATGAAACAAAATCAAAAGCATGAAAAATAGAAGAAAATGTAAAATACTTCATTGGAAAAACAACTGAACTCTCCCTTTCTTCCTTCCTTCCTTCCTTCCTTCCTTCCTTCCTTCCTTCCTTTCTTTCTTTCCCTCTGTCCACATAAGGTATCATATCCTTACCTTACCTTAAGTGCTCTGCCCAAAGAGAATGTAAATTTTGATCTCTGAAACTTTTTTTCTTTTTTCTTAAATACCAGCCTTAACCCCAAATCACTCTGGCTCTCACTAATTGGCCAACAATAGGTCCCAGGCTAAGCCCCATTTGATCATTCTTTGGGCCCTAATTGGTTTAGAATGAATGTAAATGGAAATTATTTCTGTTTTGTCCAGAAACCCTCAGGGTCTTCCCCTCCCAGATCTATTTTTATAAAGCTTTTCTTTGTTTCATCTCTTATGAAGTCTTAATCACTAGACTGGCATTACCTCAGTCAAACTGAGACCTGTTAAAAACCTTAGCTTGAAAAGAACCACTGCATCCTGGGCCTTCTCCAGGTGTCCTGATCTATATCTGGTCACTGGATCCAGATGGCTTTTGAGGAAAAGGTGAGGAACTCCCTCACTTAAATCCAATTCACTTGCATGTCATGACATTACCTCCCTGATGTCATGATCTTCTTCAGGAATGAAGGACAACAGCAAGCTGGAAAAATAGATCCAGGAGAGAGAATTTAAGAGTTATTGGACTACCTGAAAGTCATAATTTAAAAAGGAGCCCAGACATCAGCTTTCAAGAAATTATCAAGGAAAATTGCCCTGATATTCTAGAATCAGAGGGTAAAATAGAAGTTGAAAGAATCCACCGATCACCTCCTGAGATTCCAAAATGAAAACTCCCAGGAATATTAGAGTTAAATTCCAAAGTTTCCAGGTAAAGGAGATGTTGCAAGCTACTAGAAAGAAGCAATTCAAGTATTTCGGAGGTACAGTCAAGATAATGCAAGACTTAGCAACTTCTACATTAAAGGAGCAGAAGGCATGGAATATGATATTCCCAAGGGCAAAGAAGCTAGGATTAAAACGAAGAATCACCTACCCAGCAAAACTGAGTATAATCCTTCCGGGGAAAAATGGAAATTCAATGAAATTGATGATTTTCAAGCATTCCTGATGAAAAGGCTAGAGCTAAATAGAAAATCTGACTTTCAAATACAAGATGCAGAAGTATCAAAAGGTAAACAAGAAAGAAAAATCATAAAGGATTCAATAAGGTTAAACTATTTATATTCCTACATGTGAAAATGATAATTTATAACACCTTAAACCTTTCTCATTATTAGGGTAGTTAGAAGGAGTATAAATAGACTGAAAGCAAAGGTAAATTGAATGTGATGGTATGATTATCTAAAAAAAATTTAAGGAATGAGAAAAAAGAATGCAATGGAAAAAGGGAAAAAGAAGAGGTAGAATGGGATAAATTATCTTACATAAAAGAGGCCTGAAAGATGTTACAGTGGAGAGGGAAATGGAGGAAGCAAGGAAGGGAACATATGAAACTTATTCTCATTGAACTTGGCTCAAAAAAGGAAATAATATGCACACTCAGCTGGGTGTAGAAATATATCTTACCATACAGAAAAGGAGGAAAGGAAAGGGATAAGAGAAGAGAGAAGGAGCTGATAGAAGGGAGGGAAGTTTGGGGAATGTAAAAGTCAGATACAAAACACTTTTGAGATTAGAAAGGGTAAAAGGAGAAAGAGAGTAGGATAAATGAGGGAAACAGGATAGAGGGAAATACATAGTTGGTAATCATTATTATGAAAAAAATACATTCAGTTTATTTGATAAAGACTTCATTCCCCAAACATATTGAAAACTGAGCCAAATTCACAGAAATAAGGGCCATTCCTCAAATGATAAATGGTCAAAGAATAAAAACAGGCAGTTTTCAGACAAAGCCATCAAAGCTATCTATAGTCATGAAAAAAATGCTCTAAATCACTATTGATGGAAGAAATTCAGATTAAACAACTCTGAGCTACTACTTCATGCCTGTCCAATTAGCTAATATGACAGAAAATGAAAATGACAAATGTTGAAGGGGATGTGATAAAATTAAATCACTGGCATACTATTGGTGAAATTATATGCTTATTCAATCATTCTGGAGAGTAATTTGAAACTATGCCCAAAGGACTATAAAACCATGCACACTCTTTGTTTGACTAGGCAATACCACTATTAGATCTGTATTCCAAAAAGATAAAAAAGGACCTATGCATACAAAACTATTCATAGCAGCTCTTTTAGTGATGGCAAAGAATTGGAAATGGAAGCGATATTCCATCAATTGGGGAATGGCTGAATGAGTTATTGTATATGATTATGATGGAACACTACTGTGCTTTAAGAAATGATGAACAGGATGCTCTCAGAAAAAATATGGAAAGATTTACATGAATTGATGCAAAGTGAAATGTACAGAACCAGGAGAACATTTTATATAGGAACAGCAATATTGTATGATGATTTAACTATTCTCAGCAATACAATGATCCAAGACAATTCTGTAGGACTTATGATGAAAAGTACTGTCCATCTCCAGAGAAAGAATTGAATGCAGATCAAATATATCCTTTACTTTGTTTTTCTTTTTTTTGTTTGTTTGTGTTTTCTATCTCAGAATGACTTACATAGAAATGTGTTTTGCATGACTACACATGATGTATAACCTATGTCAAATTGCTTGCCTTCTCAACTGGGGAGGAGAGGAAAAAGGGAAAGAATCTGGAACTCAAAATTAGAAAAAAATGCTAAAATTGTTTTTACATGTAATTAAGAAAAATAAAATATTAAATACAATTTTAAAGAACCTTAAAATAAATCAAATCATATCTTCTTCATTCCCACTAAAGGTATTTCTCCAAATATTTCTCCTTGTTCCATCAAGGAAAAGAAAATAGCTCATGTGAGAGTTGAAAACAACATATCTTAATAACCAATTTAATCTTTCCTGTCTTAAATAGTTCTATCCACAAGCAGAAATATAGGTAAAGCACATGTCTTTTGCTCTCTTGTAGCTCGGTTATCAACCACTGACGTTTATCCCTGATCTTCTTGAACCATCCATGCTCATAAGCAGAGCTAGAGGTATTCAAAGACAATTCAGTTCAACCACTTCATTTTATAGATAAAAAAACTGAGACCCAGCTAACAGGCCAGTGTTAACATTTCTGATTTTCACTCTTCAAACCCTTATAATCTGGATTTTTTATCCTAGAAAAATGATCCATGTATGCCATTAAAATTCCATAACAGCATGGCTATTTTGCCCATAATATTAAATGTGAAAAATGATGACAGTCAAAACAGCCACCCTGGTTTTTATTCATCCTGCACTCAGAGAGACCCCTTGCAAGTAACTGCTGTAATATCAAAGTGCCCCTAGTAAAGTATATGCAGAAGTGTAATGCAATAATGGTTCACATTTCCAAAGTACATTACAATTTAAAATGTATTTGCAATATCATCATCATCATTATAGCCACATATTTATATAGAACTCACTATGTCCCACACTCTGTGCTAAATACTTTACAAATATTATCCCATTTGATTTTAATAATAACCCTGGAAGGTGTGTGCTATTATTATCCCAATTTTTCATATAAGGAAACTAAGGCAAACAGAGGTTAAGTGACCTACCCAGTGTCATATAGCTAGTAAGTATCTGAGACCAGACTGAGCCCCAGTCTTCCTGACTCTAGGTTCAACACTCCATCTGCCCCTATGTAATGAGTATGAGTGGAAATACTAAACCATAGGCCCTTGTTAAATGTTTGCTCAATTGAAAAATCCTATAGGGCAAATTGTGCAAGCGTTACTATATCTGTTTTACAAATGAAGAAACAGAGACTCAGAGAGATGAAGGAACATACCAACAGTCATATTGGTTGGTTGTTGTCCTCTGTTTTCAAAGAGGACCAAAATGACATCATTATGCTAGTCAAGTTTCATATAACTCATAAATGTCAGGGTGGGAATTTGAATCCAGGGCTTACGAATTTCGATTCTACTAAAATATACTAACTCTTCAGTATAACATAATGTCACTAAGAGATCTGATTCTTGAATGAAGTTAGAAAAATCCATTTTTTTTTCAAACTAAGGTTTGCAAACCCTTAACTTGACCTGAAATGATGTCATTGTAATGCCAGGGACTGTCAGTATGGCCAAAATATATTTGTTCTTGTTAATAAAAGTCTAGTCCTTTGTTCATGAATGCATCAACTCTATACCTAGTCACAGCCCTAACTTTGTCTTATTGTGCCCACACCCACACATGAGCACAGACTCCCCCACATAATTATACCCCTCCCATGTATATAATTAAATCCCTCACCCATATAGCTAATTATGTCCTCTACTAGGCATCTAAATACACCCCCATTCCACATATCTAATTACACCCCCTTCTTATGAATCTAATTGTACCATTCAACTACATCTAATTACACCCACACTCACAAATTTAATTGCACTGTCCTCCCTAAGGACCTAATTACATCCTAACCAATGCATAAATTAAGCCCCCATCATGCATTTAACAACATGCCCCAGACACACAACTCTAACTCTGTACTCCAATCAGTTAATAATTTCTTCCTAAAATTGACAGTTTCCCACAAGTTAATTCCTAGTAGGCATGTTGTTCAATCAGAAAGAAGCCAAATGGTAACAATATGCTGTCTGAATCAAAACAACTTCTGTTTCTTCCAAGAAATCACATTAACATTTATTTTCTATTTAATTCTTCTGAAAACAATTTGATAATCTAAGTAAAAATATCAGTGGTCTATCCATGTCACATGGAAGCATTTTTGGTGACAAAATATATAGTATTTTTAAAATTCTTATGAGAAAAATGCTTCCAGCAGACAACAAACTATGAAATGATTCTTAAGACATTACCTTGACTGGTACCTTAGCTAAGAATGGAATGCTAACGGTGTACTCATTGTTCAAGAAGGATGAGTCATTTGTTCATTTAAATGAATTAGATTTCTCAAGGAGCTGCTTCATTTTCCCATCTACTAATAAAATTGTGTCATTTAGTAATGTTATTAGCAAGGTTGATCTAGTATCATGCAGTAGATGGATTTTTGAAAACAAGATTAATATCATTATGAGAATTATTTCCTTCCATTAAAACTTAACAAGGTATGTTTACCAAAGAAAACATTTTCCTGCTGATGACGTGACCCTTCTTATTGTGAGTGACTTTTATTTGTTATTTCTTGCATTGTATCTTGTGCATATATATGTGCATACATATGTGCATATACATAAATATTTTAATATTACAAAATTCTAAGATAGAATTTCTTCTAGGGAAAAACCTTTCCATGGGTGGTGGGAATAAGCAGAACATTAGACATTAGCATGAGAATATAAAGTAGATAGAGCCAGTAGTGGAGCTGAGACAGGTGTGAAATGTTAATTAGGCCATCTGGTTTTCTGCGTGCTAATGTGCAATGGAAGCACTCTATTGTGGGGCCCTTTAAAATATGACTGCTTAGATGCATTTTGCAGTATCTGGTTTATGATTTCTATAACCTTTTTATTATGTCTATATGGATATGTTTGTTTTCTAGAATTTTCTAAATGCCTTCCTTCCTCACTAGGGAAGGTAAATGTATTGATATTACTTACTAGAAAATTTATGTATGCATGCATACACACATTTATACATAACTGTATTGACAATTAATACCTCTCTCCTCTTGTTAGGATATTTATGTATTGAAGTTTTATTTCCTTTTCTCTATAGAATCTGATTTAGCATTCACATTAGGACAGAAAAAATCTCCAAAGGGCCTTTGATCCTATCTTGAAAGAAAAACCCAAGACCATCCTCCTGGCATTGACTAGGCAATTTTAGAGGCAGCACTCCTTAAGCAGAGCCATATCCATGTTAATTGGCTAGTATCTTGTATACCTGCATACTTTCAGTTTTACATTGCTTTCTTTTGTTTTGATCCCTGAACCTAGTTGAGATATTTTTCCGTTTTCCCAAATATAATCTCATAAATAAGTGCCATTTGGGTTAAAAGTGCCTGATTGTACCTTAAATAAGATAAGATTTATATCCTCCTCGTAGCCAACCCAGAATAAAATGGGAATTATTCCAGTACCACACTCTCATTCCCTTCAATCAATTACTTTTCTCAAAGATCCCAAAGTGTAGATGTGGAATTGAAAACAGAAGAGAGCATGTTGCTACCCTCTCATCCTCATCCTGGAACCTCCCAAAGGCAGTAGGCATCCCTTACCATACATCAAAGATGAAACTTTTCCCATACAAAATAAAAGAAAGTTGAGAAAGTGTCTTTGACACTGCCCCACTGTCACAAATATGTATGAGTGGTCCTAATTTACAATCTCAGATCAGAAACCGTAACCCGGTAAAACGTGCAAGAGAAAGTGTAAATCTTAAAACTAGAAATTAAAGCTGGGTGGCTCAAAGTGCTAGAAAGAAAATCATGCACAAAACAATGGGTATTAAGACTTTAAAATGGAATCCATCATTTAGAACTACAGGAGCTCTGTCTAGATTATCTTGAGACTATCATTAGAGCCAAAGAAAGGAATGAATAAGAAATCTAGCTTGGAGAGTGTAGGTACCCTGGTTTGATTATAAAGATGGTATAGAAATCAGATGTCAGAATCAGACATAATTAAACTAAAGCTCATCTCTATTTCATTGTATCTTTTCAATTCTGTGATTCTGAATACTATTTTGCTTTATTTGACTCTTGTCTTAATTTCTTCATAAAGATTTTTTGTTAATTCCAATCAAATCTCATTTGAACCAAGGAACTTGAACAAATATTTCTCAGAATTCCAGAGATAGATGATACCACTAATACTGTCTTGTCTAAACTAAACCTGACTGGGAATACCCCCTACAAAAACTAGAATGAGTTGTCATTCAGACTTTGAAGACCTCAGTGAAAAGAAACCCACTTTTCATTAAGTACCAAACATGTTTAAGGCACTGTGCAAGATGCTAAGGAGAGAGAGTAAACAATTACAGTTACTGCCTTAAAGTAGCTTATAATCTTCTGGAGGAGAAAAAGGAGATGAGGAAATGACATATAAAAATTAGTATGCTTTTGAAAACAAAGTATAACAGAGGTGAAAAAAAGGATCAAGGCAAGGAATATGAAGTACTTTGGGAGAATATGAGGAGAAATAAATAATTTTCAGCTTTGGTGTCAGTGAAGTTTTAATGAAAGAGGTAGTACCAGCAATGGAACTTAAGAGTAGGTAGCAGCAAAAAAGAAAAAGAAAGAAAAACCCTGAACAAGGGAACACTGAAGCTTAGCAGCAAAAACTGTTCCTAAATTCCTGGGAGCATTTCTTCATAGACAGTTGTTTTGTTGATTAGTCATGTTGGATTTTTCATAACCCCATCTGAAATTTTTTTAGCAAAGGTACTGGAGTAGTTTACCATTTCTTTTTCCAGCTCATTTTAAAGACAAGGAAACTGAAGCAAACAGGGTTAAGTGACTTGCCCAGGGTCACATAGCTTAAGTGGCTGAGACCAACTTTGAATTCAGGTCCTCCTGATTCCAGGACCAGCAGTCTATCTACTACAACACCTACTAAAAATTACCTTAGCAAATAAAAATTTTCAGTTAATGGATTTTCCCATATGTTATACTACACCTTACTAATGAACATTTGTTGAATAAATAAATCCCATATAGCCTCTTCAATGTATTAATCAAAGGAACAATTAATAAACGTAATTATATCCTCCTTTAAAAAGACAATTTAAAACAATAATACAGTTCATTCCTATTTCCTTGGGAGTTATAACTTATTCCCTACCACTTGAAGAGGAAAAAAAATCACAATTCTGTTGAAATTTATTTCTCTACTCAAGAAGCAAATCCCAGATGAAACAAAAAATGAGTTCTGCAGGGATAGAAAGATTCCAGAGTATATCTAAAATAAACAATAGCACTTTGGCAAATCTACTGGATATCTTTTTTTTTTTTTTAACAATACTATACCAAGATTCTGATCCCTGTTCTGCCATAATGTGGGTGAGGGGGAAGATATAAATATGGTTCATAGCTAAACCAGGGGGAAACAAAGTAAAGAAAGAAAATTATAAACAAATGGCCCTAGTGAATATTAACACAAATTTTAAATAAAACATTAACAAGGGGGCGGCTAGGTGGCGCAGTGAGTAGAGTGCTGGCCCTGGAGTCAGAAGGACCTGAGTTCGGATCCGGCCTCAGACACTTAATGCACACACAAACAAAAACCTAACCGTGTGACCTTGGGCAAGTTACTTAACCCCAATTGCCCTCCAAAAAAAATAAATAAATAAAACATTAACAAATAGGCTACAACAACATATTAGAAAGATTATACAGTACAACCAATTTTTTATCAGAGTTGGTTAAAATAATATAAACAATAAAAACTAGACCATTAATAAATTCTGAAAACGTTTTTGACAAAACCCAATGCTTATGTCTCTTTTTTAAATGTTAGAAAGCACAGGAATAAAATAACTTTTCCTTAAAATAGTAAATAATATCTATCTAAAACTTAAAGCAAACATTATATGCAATGGATGAGAGTCAGAAACCTTTCTAATAAGACCAGCAATAAAAGAAGGATATCCATTATCATCACTACTATTTAACATACTGCTAGAAATACTAGATATAACAATAAAAAAAGAAAGAGAAATCAAGGGAGTAATTGTAGTCAAAGAAGAAGCAAAACAATCACTTTTTGCAGGTAATAAGATTGTAGATTCAGGTAATAATAAAATTTATTAAGAGAAACCTAAAAATTGATTGAAAAATTAATTAAACAATCAGTGCAACAAAGTTTTGTGCATTAAATAAATTAACCAAGATTTCTGTATATTACCAATAAAACTCTCTGGGAATGGAATGAAAGAGAAATTCCATTCAATAGAACTACAGAAGTTATAAAATATTTGGGAGGTTATCTACCAAGGAACTGTATGAATACCACCCATGAACATCCAGGAATTCTATATATGAATCAAACTGCAAAATACTCTACAAAATGTAGATGGTACAGTGAATAGAGAAGTGAGCCTGGAGTCAGGAAAATGAGTTCATATTCATCTTTAGATACTAGCTGCGTAATCCTAGGCATATCACTTAATCTCTGTCTGCCTTAGCTTCCTCAATTTGTAAAATGTAATAACAGCACCTACCTCTGAGGGTTGCTATGAGGATCATGTTGGTAATATTTGTAAAATGCTTAGCTTAGTGCCTGGCACATAGTAGACATTCAATAATGCCTTTTTTTTTCTTTCCTTTCTTTCCATACAGAAATAAAGACCTAAATAATTAGAGAAATATTTATTGCATGTGTAGGTCATGTGAATATAACAAAAATGCCAATACTACCTAAATTAATTTGCTTTTTCAGTGCCATACCAAACTACCAAAAGATTATTTAATAGACCTAGGAAAAATTAATAATGAAATTCAACTGGAGGATCATATGGTCAAGAATCTCAGAGTAAATAATAAGACAAAGATCGAAAGAAGTAATCATCAGAATGATTTGGTACTGGTTAAAAATGCAAAAGCTCATCATTAAAACATGTAAGTTACATCATACAACATACAGAAGCAAATGAACACAATAAACCCAATTAAACCAAAGACCCCAGTGACTAGGTTAAGGACTTGTCACTTAACAAAACTGCTGGGAAAAAATGGAAAACAATCTGGCAGAAAATTGTTTTGTTTTGTTTTGGATCAGCACCTTACATTGGACACCTAGAAAAGCTCTGTAATGGAAATGCAAATTTAAAGATCTCCCCTGCCCCTAGGTTAAGTGTAGCTGAAGCCTGTGGTGGGAGGCTTGTTTTTCAGGAACGCCCATACCTCAATACTTTGTGATTGGGCAGTGGGTCAAGAAGGTTGTTCAATTCTCTGAGCCAGGAGAAGGCTATATAAACCCTGATGGGAGGCTTTGCTTTGGGGGCTCACTTTGAGAAGTGTTGTGTGATTTGACCAGATGAGACTCTGGGCAGCCGTTGAGAGCTCCCCAGCTTTGAAAACCCAGATGTTGATGCTTCCCTCTCTGGTAACTGTGATTTGGTATTGAGGTAATGGTTGGGCAGTTTGGAAGCCTGCCTGCTTGATCCGTTTGTTTCTCTGTTTTAAAACTTCTGTTTGTATATTCTGAAGTTCGGGGTGCTGACCTTTTTCCCCTGAACTAGGTAAACGATATATGTTTGATTGGTTAAAGTAAGCTTGTTAACCCATTTTGAGTTGCTTTCCTTTAGAAAAGCAGATCAAAGAACCTGTGTTGGCAGCCACCCTAGGGATGTTGGGGTGCTTACTGCTACAAGCTCCAAATGAATATATGATTTAGAAGTAAAATATGACATCATAAGCAAATCTGTGGATAGAAAGAAAGAAATTACCTTTCTCATCTATGGATCAAGGAAGAGTTCATAATCAAACAAGGGATAGAAAGGATCAAAGAAGATAAAATTGACAATTTTGACAAGTAACATTAAATAATATTTGCACAAACCAAACAAATGCAGATAAATTAGAAGACAAACATGTAACTAGGGAAATTTTTGGAAACAAGTTTCTCTGATGTGTCTCATATCTAAGTTATACAAGGAATTGATTCAAATTTGTGATACCAAGAGCCATTCAATAGATAAATAATAAAAATATATGAGGAGCAAGTTTTCCAAAGAAGAAATCCAAGCCATCAACAACCAAATGACAAAAATGCTCCAAATCACTAATAACTAGAGAAACACAATTTAAGTACTTCAGAGGTTATACCTCACACTCCTTTTTGACAAAAATGACAAAAAAGGAAAATTACAAATTTCAAAGGAGCTACCAAAAAAAATATGCATAGTAATACACTGTTGGTAGAACTGTGAGTTAACCCAGACATTCTAGCAAACACTTGAAAACTATGTCCCAAAAGTCACTGAACTGTGAATAAATACCCTTTGACACCTCAATATCATTACAAGGCATATTCCCTATAAAAATGAGAGAGAGAGATAGAGAGAGAGAGAGAGAGAGAGAGAGAGAGAGAGAGAGAGAGAGAGAGAGAGAGAGAGAGAGACCCAGATATACAAATAACTGTATCGAGACTTATAATGACTATGCAATATTGACAACACCAATTAAGGGGCAGGGAAGATCTTCAGATTACCATTACTATTACAACACTTTATTTATAGTAGAGGAAAAATGTAGACTAAAGAGATGCCCACTTCTTTGGGGAATGGCTAAAAATATTATGGTACATTAACATAATAGAATATTACTATGCTACTAGATATTGACCAACAGGCACTTTAAGAGAAAACTGGGAAGTCTTATGTGAATGGGTGAAGAATGAGATGAGCAGAACCGGGAGAATAATGCATCAATGAAAATAACATTTGTAAATAAAAACAACTTTGAAGGCTAGGAGAATATACAGCAAGAAGCTCCTGAGAAGGAAAGCACAACAGTGATAACAGGAGTGGGAAAAGGGGAAAGAAGCAGCATCTGACATGAGATGAGAAGTTGCTGCCAGTGAGCTTGGAATTCTAATAGCTGAGAACAGAACTATTTAGAATCTGCAATCCAGATCCCAGTGTAACCCCAAATCCACAAATTACTTGGAATGAAATGAAGAAACCGAGATCTCCAGGCAACTTGCCATCTGCCCTGTTTCCTTCTCACCTGGAATAGCCACACTTCCAGGGTCAATACTCCTGACATCAGCAAAAATGGAAATGTATTAAATGAGCAAAAGCCTCTTTATAATTGGCAAAGGGAATTGAAAAATTAGTGTCATATTTAGTAAGCACAGCAAATTACATACTTTTCCATTTGGACCTATGTATCTTGGTGAGGTATCTTCTTTTTTCTATGTATGACAAACATTATAATACAATATTGAAATAAACTGTACTCAAAATCAGACTTTTGGGGCAGCTAGGTGGCACAGTGAGTAAGAGTGCCGACTTTGGAGTTGGGATGACCCAGATCGAATCCGGCCTCAGAAAATGAGCACCCACACATAAATAATGACTAGCCGTGTAACCTTGAGCAAGTTACTTAACCCCAATTGCTTAAAAAAAAAATCAGACTTTTGAATCACTACTTCCCAAAAATCCTAAACCAATATATTAAAAAATATGGAGGATATTTCATTACACTGCTCAATTCAATCACATTTCCCTTTACCTTATCTCTTTTTTATTCATTCTTTCTTTTATTCATTTATTTATCCATTCTTTTTAAATTTTCAGTTCCATATTTTCAGTTTACCCCTTTTTTCAATTTGTATTTTGGTATATGTATATTATAATGTTTATAGTGTATGCATATAATTACAATTTATAAATAAACACATTGGGAGAGATTCAGCATGATGTAGTAGATGGATACTGGCTTTGGAGCCAAGAAGATAGGCTTTAAGTACATGGGTTTAAGTTGCACTGCTGATACTTACTGACTGTGTAACTCTGGGTAACTCAATTCATACAACATTATCCTAGGCAACACTCTAAGGCTGTAAGACACAGACTTCCACTGATAGGTGTAATTTATTCATTCAGATTCTCCTTATGCCAATGAAATCACAAGTCTAATTCATTGTCATATTTTTACTGATAGTGCAATCAAGAAGTTTAGAGGCCAGGGAAGCTAGGTGGCTTAGTGAATAGAGCACTGGCCCTTGGAATCAGGAGGACCTGAGTTCAAATCCAGCCTCAGACACTTGACATACTAGCTATGTGACCTTGGGCAAGTCACTTAACCCCAATTGCCTTGCCTTCCCGCCTCCAAAAAAAAAGTTTAGAGGACACTACTCAGCTATTCTTCAAACTGTTATCTAAGTAATTTGCCTAAATCACTGATAATACTATGTCAAACCTCCAGTCAAAGACCTTCAGTAGTTTTTCTTGACTATCAAATCAAGTACAAACTTTTTTCCCCCCAGTATCTAGACTCCCCACAATCTGGATCTAGATTTTCTTTTTAGCTTTATCTTATACCACTCTTTTTATATCCTTTGCATTCCATGTGAACATATAAATAGAAGTAGGGGGAAAAAAGCCTTTGCAAAATACAGCACTGATAAATGTTAAAAACGCTAAAAAAAAAAAAAGCACAGATTTGAAAAACATCTCCTTAATATGATCAAAAACAGTCAGTTTTATTTGTAATGAAGAAACACTAGAAGAGTCTCCATTAAGTTCAGAGAAAAAGTAAGGATGCCTTTTTCTTTTCCATTATTATTTGAAATAGTACTAGAAATGTCAAACAAAGCAATAAAACCAACAAAAGAAAAGAAATCAAGAAAATAACCTTCAGGAAACAGGAGACAAACCTTTCCAAATTTGGAAATGATATGATTATTTACTTTAAAAAACATTCCTGAGAATCAAAAAAATGATTTCACATCCTTCAGCTTTTAAAATCTTCATTAGTTCTATATGAAACATTAGTATTTCTATATGCTACTAAAAATTAAGAGGAAAAGATACAGAAACCCCATTAGGATGAATATAAAATAATTAAAATATTTGAGAATAAACTTACCAAGTCAGAAATATGACATATAAATATAACTTTAAAATAATATTCACAGTAATAAATAAATAATGAAATAATTTTAAATATATTTTATTCTGGGTCATGCCAAAGTAATTTAAATAATGATACTACTTAAATCAATCTATAAATTTTATCCTAAACAGTTCAATTTTTTCCAAATAGGATAATATCATCCAGATACACCAACACCTCCAAATGGTTCTTGTCATAAAACAATTTTTCCATGAGTCATTAAAAAGTGGTGAGGGATCCCCAAGTCCTTTAGGTATGTGCTCAAACTGGTAGAATCCTTCTAGGAAGATGAAGACCATATTTTCTTTATTTTCTTTTATCACTGGAATCTAATATTCATTGTGCCAATCCCATACTAAATATCATTGGCTGCCTAGTAGACAGTCCAGCAAATCTCGAATTCATGACATGATGTACTGATCCATTTTAATTCTGTGGTTCAGTCTGGTTATACATATGTATCTTGCCAATGTTTTTTGGAACTTTGGGATGAAGCCACGACTAACAATTTCTTCAGGTTTTTCCTGAAGAACATTTTTTACCTCCCACTCATATTCCCCTATTCTATTTAAAGTTTGTGTATCAATGAGATAAATTTTGTTCACTGATCCTCAGGCACAACCCATGTCCAACTTATGCAGTGAGAATACAGTAATTCTCCTAGAAAATTTCTTCCTCAGATAATCCTTCCATTCCTCAGATACTTGCGAATCACCAGTGAGGCACAGAATGTCATAGTATTCAAATAATTAAACCTAGCTAGCTGCTGGCAGTGATTTCTAAAAAGGCTTTTGTTGTTCAATCGTTCAGTTGTGGCTGACTCTTTTGACCCCATGGACCCCAGAATGCCAGGATCTTCTATTGTCCACTGTCTCTCAAGGTTTGTCCAAGTTCATGTCAGTTGTTTCCAAGATAAGATACATCTACCTCATCTTCTGCCATCCCCTTTTCCTTTTACCTTCAATCTTTTCCAACATCAGGGTCTTTTCCAATGAGTCCCATCTTCTCATTATGTGGCCAAAGTATTTAAGCTTCGGCTTCGGTATCAGACCTTCCAATGAATAGCCTAAATTAAATCTTTTTAAGTTTTCACTGATCTGACCTCCTTGCTGTCCAAGGGACTCTCAAAAGTCTTCTCTAGCACCACAATTTTTAAAAGTTGATTAGCTTTCCTTACAATCCAATGCTCACACCCATACATGCTACTGGAAAAAAACATGGCTTTGACTATACAGACCTTTGTCTGCAATACATCTCTGTGTTTTAGAATGCTGTCCAGATTTGTTATAATTTCCATTCCGAAGAGCTAGAATTAGCTAAAAGTGGCCAGATATCTGACATATTTACAGTGTAAGCTTTATGTTAAGTTAAATCCAAGTACACTTTCCAGTATACTAAGCATATTACTACCAGCACTTTGAACACACTGGAGTTGGTTCCAATCACACCTTGATAGCTGCTTATGCCATGCTGTTCACTTTCTTGCCTCTTACAGCATCCTCAGTCTATCCCTTTCTTACCATAAAGGCTTTTAACTTATTCATTATCCTCAGGTCATATCACAAGGGTTACTAATTAGTTTCCAAATAATTTCATCAACAGTTATCTCTCATAACTTCATATAATTCACTGACTGTGGCTACTGTTTCGTTTTCCTTTTATACCTCAATACCTGGAATTCCCCCAAAGTGTCAAATCATGGTCTAAACTTTTATAACATCATCACCATCATTACCACCACCCCCATAACCAATAGTTATCCTCCAAAACAACAATTTTAATGATATCTGTTCACAAATAACTGAATTACCATCCTGACTATTCCATCAACTCACAAAATATTCTGCAATGTCAATTCAATATGGGTGTAAAGTACTTATCAATACAATTGTGCTTCCTTTCCCCAAAATAATACACATAGCACAGTATAGGATATATAGAATTATAGGGCTATATATATAAATAGTGCCACTTCAGCAGTTTTTAAAAAGACAATGGCAGTTTGATACACAACAACTTAATGGTTATTTGAATAAACTGTCCTGGTGTGTGGTTTGAGTTTGCACTAAAAAAATTTTCATCAAACTACAGCTAAGACTGAAAAAAATTAAAGGAAATAACTTTCACTGTGCCACACTATGGAGGCTATTCACCTAAAGTTACTCTGTTAGTGATGTTATTGGCATAAGGAAATAATGTCTTGAAAATTTAATGTAGTCTCCACACAAAAAAATCTTTATTGGATCCTTGCAATGGTGGAGAAGATAAATAAGCTTCTTCCAAACTTCTTTGTTTTTTTAATCAGTTTTCAAGTATCTCAGATGAGCTCCATGTCGGGCCCACTTTTCTCCCTCCCATCACTTTCTTCATATGACATATCTGCTCTTTCTTCCCCACCAACATCTAGAACCCAACATATTTCATATTTTCTCTCACGTCTGAAATATGCTCAACTCACTAACTTTCCCATTTGGTTATGTCATCACCATATTCCCTGTCATCTAGTCTCCAAACTTTAACATAATCTTTTATTCTTCTATCCTCCTGCATCCTTTACATTATATTTATTTTTAACATTCATTTTGTTCAATCTCAGGTTCTAAATTCTCTCCCTCCCCCAACCAATAGGAAGGCAGGTGATATGTCAATTATATATATGAAGTCATGTAAAACATATTCCATATTAATCACATAATAGAAGAAAAAGCAAGAAACATAAAGTGGAAAAATATACTTAAATCTGCACTCAGAGTTCATCAGTTCTCTTTCTGGAGGTTAACAATTTTTATCACAGCTCCTTTGGAATTGTCTTAGATCATTGTCTTGATCAGAGTAGCTAAGTTTTTCACAGTTGATCACTGTTACAATACTGCTGTTACTGTGTATAATGTTCTCCTGGTCCTGCTCACTTCACTTTACATCAGTTCATATAAGTCTTCCCAGATTTTTCTGAAATCTTCTTTCCCATCATTTTTATACTACAATAGTATTCCATCACAATCATATATCACAATTTGTTCAGCCATTCTCCAATTGATGAACATCCTCTCAATTTCCAACTCTTTGCCACCAACAAAAGAACTGCTACAAATGTTTGTACATAAAGGTCCTTTTCCCTTTTCTTTGATCTCTTTGAGATATAGACCTAGGAGTGGTATTTGTTGTGTCAAAGGGTATGTTCAGTTTTACAGCATGGTTCCAAATTGTCCTCCAAAGGGGTCAACAATGCATTAGTGTACCTATTTTTTCACATCCCTTCCAGGATGTATCATTTCCCTTTTCTTTCAAGTTAGTCAGTCTAATCGCTTTGTGGTGTTACTTCAAATTGTTTTAATTTGCATTTCTTTAATCAAAAGTGATTTGGAGCATTTTTACAGTTGACTCTAGATAGCCTTGATTTCTTCTGAAAACTGTCCATGTCTTTTGCTGTTCTCGTTATTTTGTCAACTAATGATATCCAACTCTTTATGACCCTATTCTTGGCAATGATACTGGAATGTTTTGCCATTTCCTTCTCTAGTTCATTTTATAGATGAGGAAACTGAGGCAAAAAAAGAAAAGGGACTTGCCCACAATCATATAGCTAGTCAATGTCTGAAACTGGATTTGAATTTGGGTCTTCCCAACTCCAAGCCCGGTGTTATATCTTGGCTGCCCTTCATATCTTTTTTTTTTTTTTTGCTATATAAGTATACTTTATTTAGTCTAAATTCCATGACTGATCATTTCTATCCAATCACTGTACTATTTCTCACAACCTTAACTCTACTATAACTCAGAACATACAGAAGATGGTGTTATCTAAAATACAAAAGAAACTCAGAATAATTTCTGCAGCAGCTGAGTATTTCAGTCAAGCACTTAGTTACACACTATGTCTTACAAGAAACTACTTACTAACATACTATATAGCTTAAAATATGTAAAACAACATTTGTTTAAAACACAACTCACACTTTCTTGTTTTTGTCTTCACTTTCAAGTAGTAGTTACAAAGTCAAAGCCATTGGGCTCTTGGCTTTAGAAACTGAGTTACTACTTCTTAGTGCATATGAATAAAAGATAAATTTTTGTTTACAGAAAATAGTCTAAGTAATATGCAAATTTTAAAATCTTAAGACAATTTTTGAGCTGTATCTTGTGACAAATGAAACTAGAAAGAAAATGAGAAAGAAATTAATTATTCCACCCCATTATGCATAAGCAAATGTTTCCTTGTTGGCATTTGGTATATCCTAAAGTTTAGAAAACTGTAACTGAGGAAAAACTGAATTAGCACATCTAAAGAGGCGTGCTTTTTTGGTTGTTCACCACAATGAAATTACTTTTTCATATTACTCAGACATTTTGAGAAGACAAGATGAAAAAAGTTTAGCCAATAACTGCCTTATTCTGTGCTTTGTTAATGTGCAAAAAAGCACAAATCTTCTCACAAAGACCTCAGTCAGGAACATTATATGGCAATGTGTTAACAACCTCACCAGACTCAGTTACAATATCATCATAGACCCACTTTCTATTACAGCGGCACTCTGGTCCACATTTGTTTGAGTTACACTTGGGACATGGATAGAAGCAACCTAAGCAGTTCTTATCCAGACAGTCACATAAGTCTGCACCATTACAAAGCAGCCGGCCATTCTTGTCATATTTCTTCACCACTTTCCTGCTTCTTGGCTGTATTCCAGATGGCTGAGGATTCCGTAAGCCTGACCTCCGGATAAATGGGGTACTATTGCTCGCAGAAAAATACTCATTCATCTTTGACATGTCAGCCTTCTTTTTCTGCTCTCTGGTTTCAGGATTGAAGTCTGCCACCTGAGGTCCTGGGTTTTGAAATGCTAAGGATTTTAATTGTCGCTCTATTTGTTGCAGTTGCTTCTGTCCAATTTGACAATCTTGCTCAAGTAAACTTGAGTCTGAATGTTCTTGAGTGGAGCTGTTTTTTTCATTATCGGGTTCAGATGGTTCACTCATTTCTGATCACTTCAAGTGTGGTTCAAAGTAATCTGTACGGAGAAGAGGAAAGGGCTGCAATGCTTACTTTTTGGAAGGGAAAGGCCAGGAGGGAGGAGAAGGAGAGGCGTTCACGCCACCACACTGACCAGACTGCCAAGGACCGACCCCTTCATATCTTTTGACCATTTATCAATTGGAAAATGGCTCTTATTTTTGTGAATTTGACTCAGTTCTCTGTATACCTGAGAAAAGAAGCCTTTATGAGAGAAATCTCCCATAAAAAAATTTCCCCCCAATTCCTTGCTTTCCTTCTCATTTTGACTACTCTGGTTTTGTTTATGCAAAACCCTTTTTATTTCATATCACTGAAATCATCCATTTTACTTCCTATGATCCTCTTTATCTCCTTTGGTCATAAACTTTTCCCTTATTCATAGATCTGACAGGTAAATTTTTTCATACTCCCCCTTATTTACTTTTTAGTCTTTACCTAAATCATTTCCCCATTTTGACCTTATTTTAGTATATGGTATGAGATGTTGGTCAATGCTTAGTTCCTGTGAAACTGCTTTCTAGTTATTGACCAATTTTTGTCAAATGGTAAGTTCTTAACCCAAAAGCTTGGATCTTTGAGTGTGTCAAACACTAGATTACTATGGTCATTTACTACTGTGTATTGTGAACCTAATCTATTCCACTGATCCACCACTCTATTTCTTTTTTTTTTTTTTTTTTTTTTGCGATTTTTTTTTTGGAGGGCAATTGGGGTTAAGTAACTTGCCCAAGGTCACACGGCTAGGTTTTTTTGTTTGTTTGGGTGTGCGTTAAGTGTCTGAGGCCGGATCCTAACTCAGGTCCTTCTGACTCCAGGGCCGACGCTCTACTCACTGCGCCACCTAGCCGCCCCACCACCACTCTATTTCTTAGCCAGTACCAGAACTTTTCATGATTACCACTTTGTAATATAGCTTGAAATCTGATACTTCTTGGCTTTCTTGCTTCTCATTTTTTCACTGATTCTCTGATATTCCTGACCTTCTGTTCTTCCAGATGAATTTTATTAATAATTTTTCTAGCTCTATGAAATAATCATTTGGTACTTTCATTGGTATGCCACTGATTAAGTATGTGAACTTAGGTAGAATTATCATGATGGCTCTACTCATGAGCAATTAATATTTCTCTAGTTATTTAGATCTGTATTTTTGTGGAAAGTGCTTCGTAATTGTGTTCATATAGTCCTTGGGTTTGTCTTCACAGGTAGACTCCCAAGCAATGCAGTTATTTTAAATGGAATTTCTCTTCTATCTCTGCCTGTTGGGTTTTGCTGGTAAAATATAGAAATGATGATGATTTATGTGGGTTTATTTTATATTCTGCAACTTTGATAGAGTTAATTGTTTTAACTAGTTTTTCAGTTGATGCTCTAAGGTTCTTTCATACAATTTACAAAAAGTGATAGTTTTGTTTCTGCATTGCCTACTTTTATTCTTTCAGTTTCCTTTTCTGGTGTTATTGCTGTAGCTAGCCTTAATGTCTCTGAGCCTACATCTTCATTTGCAAAAGAGAAATAATAATCCCAGTAATACCTATCTCACAGGATTGTTCAATGAGTCTCACAAGATGAGGCTCCAATGAAATAATCTATATAAAACTACCCGCATACTTTAAAACAATATACAAAGGCCAGTTACTGTTAGATACCTTTTGAAATTACACTATGCTGATCACTTCCTACTTCCTTTACCACCTCTCTGACTCCTTTCCTGGTTTCTTTTCTTCCTTGTATTCCTTAAATAATGGTATTCTCCAGAATTCTGACCTCCATTTTCTTATCTTGATAAGATATTCCCTGCCTTAGTATTTCACATGTTCCCATGGCTTTAATCATCACTTCTATGCATATAACCTCCAGATTTATTTCTCCTGTCCTGACCTCTCTTTCCTAAGCTTCAGAATATTTCCAACTACATGCTGACCATCTCTCTATCTGGATACCCCATAAAATCTCAAACTCAACAGATCTCAAATCCTTCCTCCTCTCTCAAACCTGTTATCCTTCCTGACATCCTAATTTGTTAATATCATCACTTTTACTGTCACCAAGTCTCAAAACTCCATATCTGTCTCCTCCCATTCCTTTCTTCTACAACCTCAGTGAGTTATGAAGCCCTATTGATTCTACCCCTGAAGTGACAGTAGCATGTACCTGATCCCCATCTTTTTCACTACCAATATCTTAACATCAATCTTCATTAACTCTCAACTAGTTAACTATAATAGCTTCCCAAATGATTGCCCTATATACCATCCCGTGACCCTTTAATTCCTGCCAGATTCATCTTCCTAATACATAATTCTGACCATGTCACTTCCCTACGAAAAAACCTCCAAAGACTTCTACATTGTCTACCAAAGGAAGTCTTTGGTACTCAAGGCTTTCTATAATTTTGCTTCAACCTCTTTGGCTTTTTAAAAATAATACATTTTGTTTTGATACAATGAACACTTTCCAACAAATACTCATGAATAATTTAGTAGCTTTTCTTGAATAATTCCAAATTTTTTCCAGAGCAGTTGGGCCCATGTGTAGTTCCATTAGCAATGATTTAGCATGCCTGTCTTCCCACAGCCATTCCAACACTGAATTCTCCCATCTGTTACCATTCTTGCCAATTTGATCAGTATGAGGTGATACTTCAGAGTTGTTTAATTTACATTTTTCTAAGTATTACTTGTTTCAAACAATTTTTCATATGACTGTTTATAACTTGCATTTCTTCTTTTGCATACTGTTCCATCATTTTCTATCAAAGCCTCAAAGCTGAATGATATGGGCAAATTATTTTTCTGTCTCACTTTCCTCATCTGCAAAATGAGAGAATTGGACTTGATGATGTCTACGGTCCCAAACAGCTATTTATTCATCATCCTATAATAATTACTGCTTTGTGATATCATTTGAAATCAGTTAATGCCAAGCTCCTTTATTTTCTAATATAGTTTTATTTTTATTATATATAATTTATTTTTATTATATCATCCTTGATATTTTTAACTTCTTCCTCTATATTAATTTTGTCTAATTTTATTAATTTCCGTCTTATACTTCCTGAGGAGTATAATGATTTTATGTTAGTATAGTCTAGCTTTGAATCTTAAACTTTTTCCAAATTATTTTTCATCCTTTGTTTTTGTGTGAAAATTACAGTTGCAGCCCTATAAATTCAACAAATAATTGTTAAATACTTACTATGTGTAAGACACTTCTTTAGGTGTAGGGATTAAAAAAAAAATTAAAAACCAGATCCTGATCTCAAGGAGCTTACATTCTACTGCTGGGGAGAGGAAAAACGGGAAGAATCAGACAAGATGTCCACAGAGAAGATAATATGTACAAAACAAAAGGTAATTTTGGTAGAAAGCACTAATCATTGAGAGATCCAGGGAAAAAAACCTCTTCTAGAAGCTCTTGGAGGAGTGAAAGATAATTTATTCAGCATTTGCCATGTGCCAGACACTGTTCTGAATAATCAGAATACAAATAGAAGCAAGAAAAAACTAATCCCTAACCTAAGGAGAGCTAAATTTAAGAAGTGATGGAGGATCTAGGGGCAAGAGTCTGTGTTCCAAGGGGGAGCTGAATTGAGTCTTGAAGGAATCTAGAGGTTTCCTTGAGGCAAAGAAAGACAAAGCATCTCAGCCATGGAGAATGGTCTGTACATAAGCAGGAGATCGAATGTTGCATATGGGGAGAAGCAAGCCAATTTGACTTAAGTACAGAACACAATTTTGGAAGTCATTTATAATCAATGTAGAGATGGGCTGGAGCTATCATTTGAAAAGCTTTAAATGCCAGTGTAGGAGTTTGCATCTTATCCTAGCTATAACAGAAAGACATTAGAGGGCAGAGCCAAGATGGCAGAGTAGAAACAGCTCATCCAAGCCACTCTGCCCCCAGATTTCCCCCAAATTATGTAAAAGGGGACTCTGAACAACTTCTGGAGCCCCAGCACCCACAGAACAACACAGAGAAGCTAACCTCCTGCTGAGGACAGCCCAGCAGCCCTGCAAGAAGGACCAGTGCAGCAGTCTGGGAGGCGGCAGGGCGCAGTGCGCAGAGCGTGGGGAGCCAAGCCGAGCCCAGGTCCGCATGAGCCGAGGTTTTAGCCCCAGGACAGCAGGGCCAGCAACCGGCTGGAGAGACCCCAGAACACCAGCAGCTGTGGCGATTCCAGAATTATCAACAGAGACATGCCTAGGACAAAGTGAGAGGTTAGTGCCCTATGGACTTTGGGATCAGTATTTGGGGAATGCGTCAGCTCCCTCCCCTGAAGGCTAGAAGCCACTGAGGACACACGTCATTTTGTAGTTTTCAGAGGCAGCTCCAGCTCCCGGCCTGCGAACTGTAGGGAGATCCAGCGATCAGTCTTGGGGGGTAATCGCTCTTGCTTTAACCTCCCTGGATCTGGATTGTGATCTGGGGTGGAGGTCGTGGGTGGGCTTCCAGCTTCCAGAAACGGAAGTTGTCCCCCACACGTTCAGGACGAAAATTCCTGTCTGGCAGCAGAGCCATAGTGTGGCAACAAGCCCAAAAGTCAAGTAATTAAGTGGCAACATGCCAAGGCAAAGGAAACAGAAAAATGCAACCCTAGAATCCTATTTTGGGGGCATAGAACGGGAAAAGGACTGTGAGGTCAGAAGTCCTGCTCCAAAAGCCCCAGGGGAAAACATGAGCGGGTTGCAGGCTATAGAGGACCTTAAGAAGGACTTTAAAAATCAAATAAGAGAAGTGAAGGAAAAATTGGAAAGAGAAATGAGAAGGATGCAGGAAAAGTATGAAATGAGGGTCAACAGCCTGACTGAGGAAAACAACACCTTAAAAAATAGACTAACTCAAATGGCAAAGGAGACCCAAAAGGGCAATGAGGAGAAGAATGCCTTAAAAAGTCAAATTTGCCAGATGGAAAAAGAATCTCAAAAGTTCACTGAGGAGATTCATTCCTTCAGAGTTAGACTGGAGCAAATGGAAGCTAATGACTTTATGAGAAATCAAGATGCTGTTAAGCAGATCCAAACAAATGAAAGATTAGAAGGCAATGTGAAATATCTCATGGGAAAAACCACTGACCTGGAAAATAGATCCAGGAGAGACAATTTAAAAATTATTGGACTACCTGAAAGCCATGATCAAAGAAAGAACCTAGAAATCACCCTTCAAGAAATTCTCAAGGAAAATTGCCCTGATGTTTTAGATCCAGAGGGCAAAATAGAGGTTGAAAGAATCCACAGATCACCTCCTGAAAAAGATCCCAAAAAGAAAACTCCCAGGAATATTATAGCCAGGTTCCAGAATCCCCAGATCAAGGAGAAAATACTCCAAGCAGCCAGGAAGAAACAATTTCAATATTGTGGAAACACAATCAGAATAGCCCAGGACCTGGCAGCTTCTACACTGAGGGATTGAAGGGCATGGAATATGATATTCCAGAGGGCAAAAGAGCTGGGAATGAACCCAAGGGTCACCTACCCAGCAAAACTGAGTATTTTGTTTCAGGGGAAAATATGGTCATTCAGTGGAATAGAGGACTTTCAAGCATTCTTGAGGAAAAACCAGAGTTGAATAGAAAATTTGACATCCAGACACAAGAAGCAAGAGATGCCTGAGAAGGTAATCAGGGAAAAGAAATCAAAAGGAACTTATCAAAGTTGAACTATTTACATTCCTATATGGAAAAACAATAACTGTGAGTGATGATATCTTTCTCAATATGAAAATAATGGAAGAAGGGTGTGTGGTCATATGAATACATATGTGAATGTGTGTGTATATGGTCACAGTTATATATGGATAGAGGGCATAGGTTGAATTTGTTGGGAAGGGAGAATACTCAAGGGATGAAATTATGAGGTGAGAGAGGAAAGTGGCAAGAGGAGATGGGGAGAGACAGGGTAGGTAAACTATCTCATGTAGAAGAAGCAAGGGGAAGTGGTTGCAAGGGAGGGGGAGAATAGGAAGGCAAAAAAGGCAAAACCACATTCTCATTGAATTTGGTTCAGGGAGAGAATGACATACATACTAAATGGGATATCTCAACCTGCAGCAGAATAGGGGGAAGGGGGATGAGAGGAGGGATGATGGATGGGAGGGCATCCTTGTGGGGAGGGGAGGTTGGAAGTACCCACTATAGAAGAGGGACAGTATCATGTAGGGAATGGACCAGGTGGGGGGTGGGATGAGTGGGAGGGAATTATAAGCAGCCTTGTACAATATATCTACTATGATAATGTTTTGCATAGCTAGACATATACAACATATACTGAATTACTTATCTCCCCAGAGGGAATGGGTGACAAGGGAGGAAAGAAATGGATCTGAAATTCAAAGTCTTAAGATTAAATGTTTCAAATATATATAAATACTATTATTAATACTCTTTTGCTTGTAATTGGGAGATAAGATGTGCAGGCATTGGGACACAAAGATTCACCTTCCTCTAATGGAAAAGTCGAAGGGGGTATGTGAGAAGGTATGGCAGAGAGCAGATTGGAGGAAGTGATATCTTGCGGGACTACTATTCTGGGAGGGTGGGTAGGGGAAAAACAGGGGGAGAAAATGATTGTAACTCAAAATCCGGTGGAAATAAATGATGTAAAACAGAAGTTAATAAAGCATTTGTTTAAATATTAAAAAAAAAAGAAAGACATTAGAGCTTGTTGAGCAACTGAGTCACTGGCCAGACCTATGCTTTAGGATAGAGGTTGCCAAACTTTTTGGTGTCTCTTAAAAAAGTATTAAGGACCTCCAAGAGCTTTTGTTTATGTGGGTTATATTTATTGATATATTAGAAATTAAAATGGATATTTTAAAAATATTTATTTAATATCATAGTAAACCTGTAAAATGTTAACATAAATAATGTGTTTTCATGCAAAATATACTTTCCAAAACAAAAATCAATTAGTGGAAAGAGTGGAAAGAAATTTTTCAAATTTCTCTAATGTCCAGTTTAATAAAAGAGAGCTGGATTCTCATATCTACATCTGTAATCTATCTGTTACAATATGCTGTTTTCATTGAAACACATAAAGAAAATCTGGCCCCACAGAGATATGTAGTTGGGAAAAGGAGTATTTTAATAGGCAAATAGTATCTTAGAAATACTATGAAAATAGTTTTGACTGGGCAGGCCTCCTGAAACTGACTGAACAGCAACAACTGTCTTCAATCATTTTTGCTGATTCTTTAGGATTTTCTATTATCATAGTTTTTGTGAATAGAGAAATAGTGCTCTCTCCTAGCTTATGTGTAGTCTCTTTAACATTTAAGCAATGGAGAGATCACTGAGCCTGGAAGACTTAGTTCAAATATGGCCTCAGACACATGCTAGCTGTGTGACCTTTGGCAATTCATATAACCTTTGTCTGCCTCAGTTTCCTCAACTGTAAAATAGTGATTAAAAATAACACCTACCTCCCAGGGTTGTTTCGAAGGTCAAATGAGGTAACATTTCTAAAACACTTAGCATAGTTCCTGGCTCATAGTAGGAGTTTAATAAATGTTTATTTTTCTTTCCCCCAAAAAACTATTATTCCCCCCCAAAAAATCTTCAAAAACAGCACTAAATACCAGAAATTTATTTTGCTTGAGAAAAAAAATTATCTTAGGGGCATCTAGGTGGTGCAGTGAATAGAGCACCAGCCCAGGAGTCAGGAGGACCTGAGTTCAAATTCGACCTCAGACACTTAACACAAAAACTAGCCATGTGACCTTGGGCAAGTCACTTATCCCCAACTGCCCTCCAAAAAGCAAAAAAGAAAAAATGATCTTAATCTACTTTTTCACATTTGGATACTCTACCCTACACCCCACCCAGTTCACAGCCTAGACCTAGAACTGTTAACTCTGCTTTTATTGATGTAAACTTTCTTAAATTCTCCTTGTCCCAGTTAGATAAGAACATGGTTCATTGGTTCACTTCTCTTCCCTTCTCCTCCGTTATTTTTTACATTTTTATTTTATTTTAATTTTTGGAATAAAACAAGCATTTTTATAACATAGTAGAATAAAAAAGATGATTATACATGAAACTACATATCTACTATACACAACTTGCTATTCCTTTCAAATATACAGCAAAATTATCGTGTACATTTCTTTTTTTTATTTGTTCCTCCTTCCCCCTTGCCCCACCCTAGAGATGGCTAACATTAGACACAAATAGGCATATATATATATATATATATATATATATATATATATATATAGGTGTGTGTACATTCTATACATACTTCAAGCTCTCCATTATTTTAATGGCCTTTACCTGTGAGACCCTAATTCATTCCCCCCCCCTCCTTTTATCTCTCTTCCTCTAGAGAACTCCTGTTTGATTGCCTTTCCTGGCATTAACCCATAGATGTTCTTATTCCCTCAAAAACCCTCAGAAAAAGGACAAATTCTGAAAGACAATTACTCATGTCTCTTCCTTGCAGCATGTAAGCACCATTTTTATGTCATAGGAATTTTCTGTTGTTGTTGAGTTTTCATTTTAAAGTCCAACCAATCTTTACTTTTATTGTTGTTGAACATCTGTAATTCTGTTCATATAGACATATGCTCAGATTTCACAGATAGTATCACAAAACTTCAGAGCTGGCGCCAATCTCAACGGCCTTCTAGATAACAACAACAACAATAGCATTTATATAACATTTTAATGTTTTCAAGGCATTATATATACGTACATATATATTGTCACACTTCATCTTCACAACAATCCTGTGGAGTAGAAGCTATTATTATCCTCTTTTGCAGATGAGAAAACTGAGGTATAGAGAGCTTAAGGGACTTAGCTAAGGTCACACAACTACAAGGGTGTTGGGAGGCTTAAATGAGACAATAGATGTAAAGTACTTCATAAACCTCTAAGTCCAATATAAATGCCAGTTATCATTATCATTATCATTATAATTATTATTTATATTTATTATTATTAACCTACTGTCATCAGGGCTCCAGGCTGGTGATGATTTCACTCCCTTTGCACTGCACTTGTACTGAGCTCAAGCAATGTTTACAGAGCAATACAGAATATACTAGTAAATATTTAACAACTAGCCTCTCTGGGGGAAAATGCATGCCCATACTTTCACATTCAATCTGCAATAATAATATTTTCTTAAATCTAGACAATTAGCAAAATAATAAATCAATATCTGATTTGTATAATGACTGATTTCTGAGTTGTAAATGCATAAGGTGAAAATTAACAAGTTCCTGGAAGCACATCTCTTGAACCCAGATATTTCAGACTCCAAGTGACACAGCCTAACCATTATATTACCTAGTGGCACTACCAAAAACATGAAAGAATCACCTTTACAACACACTCAAGAAATGATCATCCAGTCTTTGCTTTAATAGCTCCAGTGAGGAAGAACCTACCACCCTCCTAAGCCAGGCTATTCCTCTTACTATAACTTTTGTATAACTCGAATTTTCAGGGTGGTTTTTCTCTCATCAAGCATAAATTTGCCACTTTGCAATCTTCCTCTTGCTCCTGGTTCTTTCCTTTGGGGAAAAGCAGAACAAGTCTAATCTCTCTTGAATGTTACAGACCTTGAAATAATTAACAATAGCTATCATTTCCTCTGTTTTTCTCTTCAAGCTAAACATTCCTAGTTCATTCAGTCTTCAAATGACATGAATGCCAGGCTCTTCACCATACTAACTCTCCTCTTCTAAATGTTCTCCATCTTATTATGTAACTCTTAAAATATTTTGCCAAAAATTGGACACAGTATTCTATATGGCATCTAAACCCCACCCAAAGGAAAACAGAACTAAAGGACATAAAAAGAGAGATTAGACTGCTTAAAGAGGAATTTGAAAGAGAAGCAAGAGAATAGTTTACAATGGAGGTGAGAAATCTCAACAAAAAATGAATACTTAAAAAAGAAAACAGTGGACACAACACAAACAATGCAGAGAAAGAGAAAAATAGAATAAAAACATGCTACAAAAACATTTGAAGTATCTCTACCAGGAGTGGGTCCTCTGGGTCCTCAAGTGCAGCCCTTTGACTGAATCCAAATTTGTGAAATTTGGCCCTAGAGGGCCACATGTGACCTCGAGACCCCTGCTCCAAACCAGAGCAACTTGCCTGACTGACCGTGCTTACTCTTACAGTCTGAAAACCACTAGTTTCCCCTCCCCACCCAAAAAACCAAGATGAAACAATGAGCCTATGGACCACATTTCAGGAGATAAAACAAGAAAATTTACTGGAAGTTTGTAAAATAGCAAAGTACATGTCAATAAACTCTTCAGGATAATATCAAAGAGGAACCAAACATTTAACTCACCCAGAAATATATTAAATAAGTTCTACAGTTTCAGACTAAAAGGAGTCTTGTAAATAGGCAAGAGGAGATAGCTTATAATATTACTTACTGCCAGTTTAAATTGCACAGAATTACTCATCAATGA
Source organism: Gymnobelideus leadbeateri (assembly GCA_011680675.1). Lineage (NCBI taxonomy): Eukaryota > Metazoa > Chordata > Mammalia > Diprotodontia > Petauridae > Gymnobelideus > Gymnobelideus leadbeateri. Next base: position 119,612 of record WOXC01000553.1, read on the forward strand.
TGAGAAATAAAATAAAAGAATAAAATATGTTATGAAAAGAAAACAAAAGAAAAGGCTTGCAGTACAGTAGGTAACTGACATGCTAAATTCCAGACAAACTGATGTACTTGTTGCTCCTAGTCCATGATCTATCGTCTCTTTAGGCTCTCCCATGTTCCTGGAATGTTCTTCCTCTTCATCTCTATCTCTTTGAACCCTCAACTGCTCCCTATTTCAAGAGGATTTTCCTTATTTTGCCAGTTGTTGGTGTCCCACTCTAAGAAAATCAAATTGATTCTGATTCCATTTTGTAATTGAATCTATTCTGTCTCACCACCAATATGTTGCAAAATTGTCATGTCCTTTTGTCTTTGAGTTCAGTTCAGTTTCCATCTCTGAATTAAACTGAAAATTTCAGCTATACAACAAACCACCCTAATTCAAAGAAATACATTATCTCTATACCTCTTACTGACCATGTACAATTAAAAGAAATTTGTTATTTCCCTAATGAGCTTTGCAAGATGCAGGTAGGTGCCAGAAAATCTGTTATCCCTGCAACACTGGCCATCCTTCTAGAAAGTTTAGTCTGTTATAGCTGTGACATTAACTAACCATGGAGGTAGACACCACCAACGAGCTTTCCAGAACAACAAGGTGGAAGAAGGAGTTGTAGCTAGCTTTGCATTCCACACTTCCATTCAATCAAATTGTTTTTCATCATCGATGACACTTCAGACTTTGTAACCAATCATATTGTTTTTCCAGCTGTGATGCATCTCATGCTTTGTTCTTTGCTTCCCAGGAAAACTATAAAAAAGGCTAATTCATCCTACTTCATGGTCTTTTGATTTACTAAGGAGCTGAGAGACCTCATTTATTGGTAACAGTATTTTGTGATTCAGTCTGCCTTATTTTCAACTGTGACAAATTTTGTCGCTTTTTATTTATTTGGTATATAATCAATATTTACTTATTTATAAACATGTTGTATTATGTCAACAGAAAGTAAGCTTCTTGGAGTCAAGGTCTGATTTCTTTCTGTCATTACATCTCCTCAGTGCCTAGAATAGTGCCTGGTACATGAACCAAATCTGACTTCATTGGTACAGGGAATTTCTTGTGCAAATGAAATTTATGGTATCAGGAAGTTGTCAGTGAAGGGTTAAGTGACTTCCCCAAGGTTATACAGTCAAAGGTGGGACTGGAACTCAGGTCTCTTTGATGCTAATGATGGCCAATTATCTATTACTCCATGGTATCTCTCTTACTTGGCACATCTTAAATCCTTGTTGATTAACTGAGCTCTTTATCTGATTTGCAAATGTCACAATATTGGAATGTATCAAAAACACAGGGAATAACAGTGTCAGGTTCAAAAAGGTTCCTGATGGGCTAGAACACTGGGTTAATTGAATAAGATGATATTTAATAAATTTTGGTGGTGTTCAAAAATTGATTTCACAAGTATAAGAGAGGAGAAGCATGGTTAGACAACAATTATAGAAATGTATGTGGAATTTAGAAGACAACAACCTCAATATAAATCAATAATAAAACAATATGGCAGCCAAAAAAGAAACTAACGCATAGATATTCATTAGCTTAGTGTCCATGGGTGAGGGGTGGAAGAGGGAGGGGTTGGTGAGGGTGATGGATAGAAAGATTTAGAGGAAGTGTGGAAGAGATGATGAGGTCTAAGATCAGGGATGGGGGAGAATATAATTCTCCTCATGGAGACTCTGCTTTCCCATATGAAAAGTGGGTTCAGCACTTGAGCTTTTGGGGGGGCAATGGGGGTGGAGAAGGGATTCATCTGAGAACCCCAAATGAAAGGAATAGTGGGGTGGTTGCTCTCTATTTAAACTAGAACTATCCAACTAGGAGCAGCAATCTAGAGACTAATTGGGAGACAATTAAGCAATGAGCCCCAGATGTTAAGAAACAGATGCTGTGGGTGGCTTACTGAAGCTGCTGTCCCTCATTCAATATATCCTCATATGGCTGTCCTCCCTCCCCTGATCCCTTTTCTCCCTTCCCCCCACATCCTCAGGACAACAGAGAAATTGGGATTGGAATCCTTCCTATTTATCTAATATCAAGTGGTCCCTAAGCACTTTATTCTAAGGAATTCTTCTGTTCTGAGACAGAATGGCTACTGAGGAAATAGAAACACAAGAACTCTGACAAGATCCCTTGGGCCTACTCAGTCCTAAAAGCTCTGGCTTAGAAAGAGACATAGGTGTGGCCTCTTCTAGCTCTCCAGCTTTGGGCTGAGCTTCTGAGGACTCAGAGGATCACATGATTTCAAGCTGGAAGGGACCTTGGAGGTCACCGAACATATTTTTCTCACTTTCCTGATGATGACACTGAGGCTGGAGAGAATAAGTGAATTGTCTAAAGTCACACTTGTAAGCAAGCAGCAGCATTGGTATTATGAAAGTGTTATAACTCCAAGACCATTTTCACTTTCCTGGGTTTCCACGTTCAACACTTGTCCCACCTGTAGAAAGGGGCACACAAAATCTGGTCTCAACCTCCTAGTTCTTCTTTTCCCTATCACCCCATATATAGATGAAGTGCAGAACAAGGCCTGGCCAAAATAAAACTACTCTGACTTGTTGAAGCTTATCTTTCAGCCTTTACTCTTTCAAATCCCTGAAAAACCTTCACTTCATAAATGGATGTTTTACAGTGGGGAAGAGAGAAACCTACACCATTCTAGATCAAAGAAATGACTACTGCTTTGAGTCTTTGTCCAGTGTTAGTAAACTCAATATGGGGGAACCTAGGGCTCCCTCCTCCTCTCCTTCTCTTTCTACCAAGAGATCTCTAGTTGTAGGGTGGTATCCAGACTCCCACATGGGAACAAATGAGAAACCCAGCTCCCAAATGGGGGAGCTGCTCAAAGAAACTCAACCACTTTTTTTTTTCTAAGCATGACAAGCCCAGCCTGGTTCCATGGGGTTGGCGACCCAGAGGAAAGAAAGGAAAAGATTAGGATTTATTTTAACTTTAAATGAATTCCATACAGATGATATGCAAGTAATTCAGTTATTTTAAGAGTCAACAGCTCAGGGGGACGGAGCCAAGATGGCGGAGTAGAAACAGCTCATCCAAGCCACTCTGCCCCCAGATTCCCCCCAAACTATGTAAAAGGGGACTCTGAAGAACTTCTGGAGCCCCAGCACCCACAGAACGACACAGAGAAGCTAACCTCCTGCTGAGGAAAGCCCAGCAGCCCTGCAGGAAGGACCAGTGCAGCGATCTGGGACCTGGCAGCCTGCATCGAGGAGAGACGAGCCCAGCCCAGGTCCATGTGAGCCGAGGTTTTAGCCCCAGGGCAGCAGGGCCAGCAGCCGGCTGGAGGAACCCCAGAACACCAGGAGCTGTGGAGACTCCAGAATTATCAACATAGACATGCCTAGGACAAAGTAAGAGGTTAGTGTCCTATGGACTTTGGGACCAGTATTTAGGGAATGCGTCAGCTCCCTCCCCTGGGGGCTAGAAGCCTCTGAGGGCAAACGCCATTTTGTAGTTTTCAGAGGCAGCTCCAGCTCCCGGCCTGCAAATTAATTGTAGGAAGATCCAGCAATCAGTCTTGGGGGATAATTGCTCTTGCTTTAACCTCCCTGGATCTGGATTGTGATCTAGGGTGGAAGTCGTGGGTGGGTTTACAGCTTGCCAGAAACGGAAGTTGCCCCCCCATATGTTTAGGACGAAAATTCCTCTATCTGGCCTTAAAGCCATAGAGTGGCAACAAGCCCAAAAGTCAAGTAATTAAGTGGCAACATGCCAAGGCAAAGGAAACAGAAAAATGCAACCCTAGACTCCTATTTTGGGGGCATAGAGCGGGAAAAGGACTGTGAGGTTAGAAGTCCTGCTCCAAAAGCCCCAGGGGAAAACATGAGCGGGTTGCAGGCCATAGAGGACCTTAAGAAGGACTTTAAAAATCAAATAAGAGAAGTGGAGGAAAAATTGGAAAGAGAAATGAGAAGGATGCAGGAAAAGTATGAAATGAGGGTCAACAGCCTGACTGAGGAAAACAACACCTTAAAAAATAGACTAACTCAAATGGCAAAGGAGGCCCAAAAGGGCAATGAGGAGAAGAATGCCTTAAAAAGTCGAATTTGCCAGATGGAAAAAGAATCTCAAAAGTTCACTGAGGAGATTCATTCCTTCAGAGTTAGACTGGAGCAAATGGAAGCTAATGACTTTATGAGAAATCAAGATGCTGTTAAGCAGATCCAAACAAATGAAAGATTAGAAGGCAATGTGAAATATCTCATGGGAAAAACCACTGGCCTGGAAAATAGATCCAGGAGAGACAATTTAAAAATTATTGGACTACCTGAAAGCCATGATCAAAGAAAGAACCTAGAAATCACCCTTCAAGAAATTCTCAAGGAAAATTGCCCTGATGTTTTAGATCCAGAGGGCAAAATAGAGGTTGAAAGAATCCACCGATCACCTCCTGAAAAAGATCCCAAAAAGAAAACTCCCAGGAATATTATAGCCAGGTTCCAGAATCCCCAGATCAAGGAGAAAATACTACAAGCAGCCAGGAAGAAACAATTTCAATATTGTGGAAACACAATCAGAATAGCCCAGGACCTGGCAGCTTCTACACTGAGGGATCAAAGGGCATGGAATATGATATTCCAGAGGGCAAAAGAACTGGTAATGAACCCAAGGGTCACCTACCCAGCAAAACTGAGTATTTTGTTTCAGGGGAAAATATGGTCATTCAGTGGACTAGAGGACTTTCAAGCATTCTTGAGGAAAACACCAGAATTAAATAGAAAATTTGACATCCAGACACAAGAAGGAAGAGATGCCTGAGAAGGCAATCAGGGAAAAGAAATCAAAAGGAACTTATCAAAGTTGAACTATTTACATTCCTATATGGAAAAGCAATAACTTTGACTGATGATATCTTTCTCACTATGAAAATAATGGAAGAAGGTGGTGTGGCCATATGAATACATATGTGAATGTGTGTGTATATGGTTACAGTTATATATGGATAGAGGGCATAGGTTGAATTTGTTGGGAAGGGAGAATACTCAAAGGATGAAATTATGAGGTGAGAGAGGAAAGTAGCAAGAGGAGATGGGGAGAGACAGGGTAGGGTAAACTATCTCATGTAGAAGAAGCAAGGGGAAGTGGTTGCAAAGGAGGGGGAAAATAAGGAAGGCTAAAAAGGCAAAACCACATTCACATTGAATTTGGCTCAGGGAGAAAATGACATACATACTAAATGGGATATCTCAACCTGCGGCAGGATAGGGGGAAGGGGGATGAGAGGAGGGATGATGGATGGGAGGGCATCCTTGGGGTGAGGGGAGGTTGGAAGTACCCACTATAGAAGAGGGACAGGATCATGTAGAGAATGGACCAGGTGGGGGGTGGGATGAGTGGGAGGGAATTATAAGCAGCCTTGTACAATATATCTACTATGATAATGTTTTGCATAGCTAGACATGTACAACATATACTGAATTACTTATCTCCCAAGAGGGAATGGGTGACAAGGGAGGAAGGAAATGGATCTGAAATTCGAGGTCTTAACATTAAATGTTTCAAATATATATAAATACTATTATTAATACTCTTTTGCTTGTAATAGGGAGATAAGATGTGCAGGCATTGGGACACAAAGATTCACCTTCCTCTAATGGAAAAGTCGATGGGGGTATGGGAGAAGGTATGGGAGAGAGCAGATTGGAGGAAGCGATATCTTGTGGAACTACTATTCTGGGAGGTTGGGTAGGGGAATAATGGGGGGGAAATGATTGTAACTCAAAATCTGGTGGAAATGAATGATGTAAAACAGAAGTTAATAAAGCATTTGTTTAAAAAAAAAAAGAGAGAGTCAACAGCTCAGGCCCTTTTAATAGCATTGAATGGGTCACTTTTCATTCATCACTTTCTCTTTTCTCATCTCTCTTTTAATTTCCTACAGAAATCCTATGCTTTAAATCTGTAAGAGCATATGGAGGCTAAGCTAAAGACTTCAAAAGCATTTGTACTATGATAATTCTCTGGATTATAATGATAAGAAAGCTACGTGTGGCTATAAGGAAGTATAAAGATGAATGTTACTCTAGAAAATATGGAAAGCTAGAGTGAAATGGAGATTGTTTGAAATATCTTCATCAAATAAACAGATTGGTTGTTTATAAGACTTGCAACTTATTCTCTTTGTGGTACACATTTTAGAAAATCTTTATATTTTGGTAAATTCTTAACTGTTTGGTTTGTACAAGCTGGTGAAGACTTGATCTGTTCCTTTATGTCCACTCTCATGGGTTATGAAATAAACAGGAAATTCTGGGGCAGGGTAAAGTAGCTAAGCATGAATATTTATCTTGAGGAACTATGTGAACTATAAAGAAGCAAATAACATTTTGTTATTTCCTATTTATGTAGTGAGTCCTTATGCAGCAAAGAAATAACTAGATTCACCTTGGGAGTGGAATCCAGTACATATTCATTCATTCAGCAGGGATTAGTGCAGGAGACTGATGATGAATTGCCCGTGTTTTGATTAAACCAAAAGAAAATATTTTTAAGATTCTATCAACACAGCTGCAGTCCATAACATTCCTACTACACCCTCTGCTCATTTCCAAGTGATTTCATTCTCTGTAAATCTCTCTTCCTTGACATATAATCTCTCCCCTAATAGCTTTTATCAAATAGTCCAAGTGGGCAAAATCAGGTGCCTGCCAGAACCTTGGGCTATCCAGCAATAGCCAAGAAAAGTGATACAGTTCTTGCCAAATCATTCCCACTTGGTATCCCTTCTCCAGTTGGAATCCCTTTCCCTCCTCTCTCTCCACCAAAATAAAGATAACGACCTAGGCAGAAGGCTAAAGCTAGGCAATACCTTCCTAAATTAGAAGAAAAGAAGTCTGGAGTCTGAAAGTGAGTGGCAATTTCTGTACTCTGCTGATCCCTGGTACATTTCTCTAATTGATAAGGGAAAGGGAGATTGAGGGTCAGGAGAAGAGAAAAATGAGGGGGAACTCAGTGTGCAAGTTAAGGGTTCTAGCCCTAATCACTGGGTTTTTCACTGTCAGTGAGGCTAGATAACCTGTGTAAGAATACAATCAGAAAATATTCTGGAAGGAGATATTTTGCTTACAGAAATGTAACAGTTCCCCACAGATTCAAGGGAACAGGGCATTGGACTGTCTATCACTCCCATATTCACATACTCACTTAAGTCATTTTTATCCCTACTCACTGACAATATCCCTCTAGATCCATAATGTTCTTCGTAAATCGCTTCAATGTTTAAGGGAAGTAAAAATATAATAGTTTAATTACTAAAATTACATCAAGGATATACAATGGCAGCAAGCAATCTCAATAGTCATGGCCCAAGTAAGCTACCTGTGTTCTCCCAGGTCTCATCCCAGGGACCTAGATCTATGAGTCCCAGTCACAGCCCATCTTGGTCCACGAGGCCAATTTAAAGCACCTACTTTGTATAATTAACTACACCCCCTGCACCCAATCAGGTATTAACTTCTGCCAATTCAATCTCAGCAAAATTTCTTAAATCAGTCCCCTCTTCATTACCATCACAGTCACCCCAAGAGGACTGGACCTCATTATTATGCCCTTGAACTACTGCAACAGCCTTCTAATTAGCCTCCTTCACTCTCTCCCCATCACCTCCTATCCAGCCTTTATATTGCTATTGGATTAATATTCTTTATGCATAGATATTATTATCATTCTACTGCTCAAAAATCTTTCAGTGGTTCTTTTTTACTTATCAAATTAAGATTAAATTCTAATCCTCCTCTCACCTCTAGATCAGAGTATTTTCTCTCTCTCAAATATTCCTAGACCAGTTTGGGTCTCAATCTGGATCTGATTCTGGACATCTCCTCTCTCCTTATCACTCTTTGCCACCATGTCTTATGTGGAATGAGATGATATGATTAATAAAATAAATATAACATGATATGATATAATCTAGTAGGATAATATTGTACATGCATATATATGCGTGCATTATATACACATGTATATACACATGAATATATAGATATTATCTCCACTATTCTACAAGGAAAAACAAGCTTTATTATCTGGAATGAAATGAATGCTGTAGTAGTGTGTTTTCAGAGGTAAAGAAAAGTTATCCAGAGTTATAGTAATGATATGAGGTGACTCTCATAATCTCACAGCTAAAATATTATAATTTCCTAAGATTTTATTGTTAATAAATAATTTATTCAGTAGTTTTAATATTTATTTAATCCTAGCAGATTCAGGATTTAAATAATATAAAGACATGAACTTATATTTATGGAAAAAGGTTTCTGTATTTTATCAAATAAGTAATATTTGATGAAACAGACTGAGGGTCCTAAGCTTGTGAGTTATGTTAAAATTTTATTAATTAATTAGGAAATATTCAAATATAACATTGGATTACTCTTGAACTCAGGATGCTAAGATTAAATATGATAAAAAGTCAAATAGAGGGGTGGCTAGGTTGCTCAGTGAGTAGAGCGCCAGCCCTGGAGTCAGAAGGACCTGAATTCAGATCCAGCCTCAAACACTTAACACACACAAACAAAAACCTAGCTGTGTGACCTTGGGCAAGTTACTTAACCCCAACTGCCCTCCAAAAAGCAAAAAAAAAAAAAAAAGTCAAGTAGCAGGTGGAAGTAAAATTTATAAGCAAGGTTGGTAACCCAAATAACCTTGCTACACACAAAATGTTGTCCTCCAAACCCTGCTTTACATGGTGACATGTCCTCTAAACCTTACTATACATGAGAGCCTCTGATTTGGATTTTTTTATTTTTCTTTTCCCATAGGTATTTTCTCAGAAATCTTATATACAAAGTGCCTAATAATGCTTTAACAATTAATGACAGTGTTTTGTCTGTTTTTTTCTATTTTATTTTTTGTATATTAGTTTGATGTAACTATTATTTCATTATTTGTTACTTTGTAGACTGTATGCTTAAGGAATAGCTAGCAAAGTACTACAAATTTGTTATCACTTTTAAAACTGAGAATAATGTTTAATAATTATTCTGAGTTGTTTTTAAAACTAGAAACTCTCCTTAATTTAGGAATAGACTAAGAAAAGAGAAACAGCAGCACTGTCCAGATATTTAAAAAGGAAGATGAAGGAATTGAGAAATTGAAAGGTAATTCATAGAGACATTATAGCTGGACAGTCCACTCAGTTAAAGTTCTATGAATCACCCAATCTATCAGATACATTAACAGAAAGAGGCAATACCTAGAAAATAATTTACACCCTCCTTTCTCAGGAGAAGGAGGAGTTGATATAGAATGTAAAGGTTGTATTGAGGGAAAAAAAGGGGTCTGATAACAAGGAGACTGAAGGGAACTCGAGTCAGAGGGGGCCAGCAGACCTGTGGATGTTTCTGAAGCTAGTTTCCACTGCATCAGATGAAGAAATCTGAGAGTAAGAGAGATTGCAGAAGCCACAGTGCAGAGTCCTAGAAATGGGCAAAATTATTTTATTTGTGAACGTGAAAGGCCAAGAGATGAAAGGTTAATAAATCCTGATACAAGAGCACTGGCAATATGGTACAAATGAAGTAGTAAATGTCTCCTTTGTTATACCTATGGTCTGGATGGCCATATGAACAATGAAGGCTAATTTCCATATGAGAAAATGAATCCCAAAGAATCAGTTTCTAGAAAAGAATATGGAACCAGGGATGAAGATCATCCCAGACCCAAAAAAGAATAAGAAAAACCTCATTAGTCTTTCTCACACACGCACAGAGTACCACTCTCAAGATATAATCAGAGTAGGGGGGGTCAAGCCAAGATGTCTGAGGAGAGGCAGCAACACAGCTGAACTCTCCTGTCATTCCCCTCCAAACAACTTTAAAATACAGGCAAACCTCATCTTATCATGCATCACATTATTGTGCTTCAAAGATATTGCAAGATTTTTTTTTACAAAATGAAGGTATGTGGCAACCCTATACCAAGCAAGTCTATTGGTACTATTTTTCCAACATCATGTCTCTGTGTCACATTTTGGTAATTCTCACAATATTCAAACTTTTTCATTATTATTATATCTGTTACCATAATCTGCTATGAGTGATCTTTGATGTTACTATTGTAATGGGGAAGGGGGAGACTAACTGCACATGTTCCGACTGTTCCACTGACCAGCTGTTCCTCATCTCTCATCCTATCTTGGGCCTCCCTATTCCCTGAGACACAATAATATTGAAATTAGGACAATTAGTAACCGTACATTGACCTCTAAGTGTTCAAGTGAAAGGAAGAGGTAATTAATGTGGCAAACTTCATTATTATCTTATTAAAGAAATTGCCACAGGCACCCCACCCTTACCTAACCACTACACTGCTCACTCAGTAGCCATAAGTATCAAGCTGAGTCTCTCCAACCACCAAAAAGATTATGATTTGCTGAAGGCTTATATGAAGGTTAGCATATTTTTTAGCAATAAAGTATTTTAATTAAGGTATGTATTTTTTAGACATAATATTATTGCATACTTAATAGATGACAGCATAGTGTAAACATAACTATTATATGTGCTGAGAAACCAAAACACTCATGTGATGTGCTTTATTGCTATATTTGCTTTAACTCGATTTCTGCTTCATTGATATATGCTTTCATATATCAATAAAGTGATATCCACTTTATTGCAGGGGTTTAGAATGGAACCCCCAATATCTCCAAAGTATGTCTGTAATGCTTCAGATCAAATTTTGGAGGGACAGAGCCAACAAAAAGTCAAGGAGATACATTTTTTCCAGTTTAAAACAACATAGAAAGTCAGCAAGAGAGGTTTGTGACACCAGGATGGGGTTGGTCAGGAGTGTACACAGCAGGAATTATAAAGGAAAATTGCCTTGATATCTTAGATCCAGAGGATAAAATGGAAAAGTATCTATCAATCACCTTTTTAAAGAGATCCCAAAATGAAAACTCCCAGGAATATTATAGCCAAATTCCAAAGTTTCCAGATCAAGGAGAAAATACTGCAAGCAGCCAGAAAGAAATGAATCAAATATTTTAGAACCACAGTTAGGATCACATAAAATTTAGCATCTTCTACATTAAATTAGTGCAGGGCTTGGAATATGATATTCCAGAGGGCAAAGGAGATAGGATTCTAACCAAGAATAAGCTACCTGGCAAAACTAAAAATAATCCTCCATGGAGAAAAAAAATGGATATTTAATGACATTAGAAGACTTCCAAGCACTGCTGATGAAAAGACCAGAACTGAATAGAAAATTCCGTTCTCAAACACATGACTCAAGAGAAGCACAAAAAGGTAAACATGAAAGAGTACTCATGAGATACTTAATAAAGTTAAATTGTTTAGATTCTTATATGTGAAAATGAAACATGCAACTCCTAAGAATTCTATCATTATTGGGTTAATTAGAATCTACATAGAAAGAACACATGGATGAACGGATTTATGTTGGGATGATCTCAAAAAAAATAGGAGGTAAGAAAGATGGATGCACTGGGAGAAAGAGGGAGGGAAAGATAGAATGGTGAAAATTATCTCACATAAGAACACAATGAAGAGTTTTTACAGTGGAGAGGGAAATGGGGAAGGGGTGGGCAATACTTGAACCTCATTCTCTTCAGAATATGTGTGTGTATGTGTACACATACACACTCACTCAGTTGGGTATAGAAATCTATCTTACCCAATAGGAAAAATAGGAGGGTAAGAGGATAAGGAGAAAGGGGAGAGATAATGGTAAAAAGGAGGGAGAATTAAGGGAGGCAGTTGTCAAAAATAAAACGGACTTTTTAGGAGGAACGAGATAAAAAGAGAGAGAAGGATAAACAGAAGAAAATGGGATAGAGGGAAGTACATAGTAATCATAACTTTGAATGTGAATGGGATGAGCTCACCCATAAAACAGAATGGATTAGAAACCATAATCAAATAATATGTTATTTACTAGAGACACAGTTGAAATAGAAAGACATAACACACAGAGTTAAAATAAAGAGCAGAATTCAATATGCTTCAGCTGAAGTTAAAAAAAAAAGGTAGGTATAGCAATCATGATCTCAGACAAAACAAAAGCAAAAATAGATATGAGTAAAGAGATAATCAGGAAAACTACGTTACTAAAACTTACCACAGACAATGAAGCAATATTAAAAAATGTTTAAGTTTCTCTGATAAAGGCCTCATTTATCAAATATAAGGAAACCATATTTGAGAAATGTAAGTGATAAACAAAAATAAGTAATACTTAAATTAATTAATTTTTACATATTTATCTGATAAATATCTCATTTCTCAAACATATGAAAGCTACATTTGAGAACTATAGTTGATAGGTAAAAATCAATAATATTTACAAATAAATATATTAAATAAAGGGCAGCTGCGTACTAGCTCATCTTCCTAAGTTCAAATCTGACCTCAGATACTTACTAGAAATTATGTCCCTGGGCAAGTCATTTAACCCTGTTTGCCTCAGTTTCCTCATCTATAAAATGAGTTGTAGAAGGAAATGGCAAACCACTCCAGTATCTTTGTCAAGAAAACACCAAATACAGTCACAAAGAGTCAGATAGATATAGCTGAAATTATTGAACAACAAAAATATTAAATAAAAAATAAGTTAGAAATAAAAATATTTGAGAAATAGGGAATTGAGTTAAATTCATAAAAAGTCAGTCACCAATTAATAAATGGTCAAAGGATATGAACAGGTAGTTTTCAGAAGAAGAAATCAAATCAAATAGGCATATAAATATGCTCTAAATCACTAATGATTAGAGAAATGCACATTAAAATAATTCTGAGATACCACCTCACACCTATTAGAAATGACAAATGCTGGAGGGGGATGAGAGAAAATAAGTATATTAATGACCTATTGGTGGAGCAGTGAACTGGTCCAACCATTCTGGAGAACAACTTGGAACTATGCCCAAAGGGATATAAAGCTATGTATACCCCTTGACCCAGTCATAACACAAGGACCTATATATACAAAAAATTTTATAGTAGCTCTTTATGCAGTGGCAAAGAATTGGAAGTCGAGGGGATGCTCATTAATTAGGGTATGGCTGAACAAACTGTACCGTATGATTGTGACGGAGTACTATTGTGCTATAAAAAAAATTACAAGAGAGATGGTTTCAGGATAACATGGAAAGGCCTATATGAACTCAGGCAAAAGGAAATCAGCAGAAGCAGATCATTGTACACAGTAACAGCAATATTATAATGATGACCAACTGTAACTTAGCTTCCCTGATCAATACAACGATCCAAGACAATTTCAAAGGACTCAGCATGACAAAATGCTATCCACCTGCAGAGGGGGAACTGATGAATTCTGAGTACAAAATGCAGTATAATTTTCTCACTTTATTTTCTTGCTTTTTGCTATGTGGCTTATATGGAAATATGTTCTGCATGACTTTGCATGTATAATTGATATATTGTTTTCACTCTCTGTGAATAGGGGAGGGGCACAAGGAAGAAAGAAAATTTGGAACTTTGAAATTTTTAATGATAAAATAAACAATAACTTTTTAAAAAGATATAATCAGAGAGGCATACCATTTCCTGTTTAAATGTGAACTCAACGGCCATAAGTATATCAAGTGCAAGTGGGAGAAGAATTTTAATTTGATATAAAGCAAGCTATTATCTCAAGAGTCAGCACTGAGAAAGAAGTGATAAAAGACCCAAGTTTATCAAAAGTTGTAGCAAATTATATTTTAATGCAAAAAACTGTAGCAAAAGTTCTGGTAAAGACTTTCATGTTCAGAGAAATACTGGAGAGGTTTGAAGCAGGAATTAAAGAGGTTTTAAAAACAGGTAGAAAAATTTTAATGAGATATTTTAAGTATGATTTCTAGGCTGAAGAAGAAACGAGAAGATGAGGCAGCCCAAAGGCCTGTGGCTATAAGAAATGGAACAATCTGTTGGCTTGATACAAAAGGACTATTTAAAGATGTTCACAAGGAAAGTGCTGTATAGAGTCAGCAGCTCAAGAATACTGAAGCCCACCTTGCTTTCCAGGTCACACAGAGAACTCCTGACAAGGAACCTGCTTCAAGTAAAACAGATGCTATACATAGAAACCCAAAATTTGCCTAGGACTTTGGAGAAGCTGAATGCAAACAAAGGGAGAGACCTCAGCTCTATAGTACCCTAAGTAAAACAAACAAAAGCCGAAGCATGAGAGTTTAAAAATGCCAGTAAATAATACATAACATTGACTTACTTGAAAGATCAATAGACCACAAATGAATCAGAAACACTCAAACTGTAAACAGGCCAAATTATATAGCCTCAGAAGAAAGGAAAAAAAAGGTTACTCATTTATTTAGAAGTAATTCATTGTTGAATGATGTATAATGTTATCCTGAACTTATAGATGTGTTATAGATATATTATTTATTCCATTTACTACCATTATTGTAACTATCACTACACATCATCCCTGAGTTTCCAGTTTTTGGCACTACAAAAAGAGCAAATTAATATTTTTATACATATATCAGTCTTTTCCTTTTTCTTTATTAATGCAAATATCTTCTTAGTGATGATTTTGAGGTACCCCAAATATTTTTACCTCAAGGAAAAATATAGCCTCTTATTTCAAATTACTTTCCTACAAAACGTATAGCTATTATTACTGTATTTTAAGAAACAAATAGAATGTTTAAGATTTGGTGATTAGATGTAGTAGCTTTTGAAAAAAACACTAAAGAGTTAATGGAGATAGTTGAAGAAAAACTATGGATGACAGAGAAAAAAGATGAAAAAATTCTTGAGAGAACTGTCAACTCATCTTATGAAATAAAATTATAAAAGGAACTTTATGAGCAGTGAGTCTAGAGAGACTGTTAAGGGAGATGGAACTCTCTGAGGTTCCTCCTCACACTCAACAAAATGGCAAAAATTGGGTCGGCTAGGTGGCGAAGTGAATAGAGCACTGGCCCTGGAGTCAGGAGGAAATGAGTTCAAATCCGGCCTCAGACACTTAACACAAAATTAGCTGTGTGACCTTGGGCAAGTCACTTAACCCCAACTGCCCTGCATTCCCCCCTCCAAAAAGAAAAAAATGGTGAAAATGATTCCCCAAAAAGGAAAATTACAAATGTTGGAGAGACTACAAGAAAACAGACTCCATTGATGCAACTGAACTATGAATTGGTCCAGTCTTCTGGAAAGCAATTTGCAAATATGCCCCAAAAGTCTTTAAGCTGTGTGTATCCTTAGGGATACCACTAATATACATCTGTGCCAAAGAGAACAAGAAAAGGGAAACACATATATCCTCAATGAGATCAAGGAAAGAGGAAAAGAACCCATATGTACAAAAATAATTATGACATTTCTTTTTATAGTAGTAAAAACCTGGAAACTAAGGGCATTTCCCACCTATTAAGGAATGTCTAAACAAATTATGGAATATAACTATAATAGCATATTATTGTACCATAAGAAATTATTAAAGATAGTTTTTTTTTTAATGGGCAGACCTGTATGGATGGTTTCAGAATGGATGAGCACAATCACAAGAACAATTTATATAATGAGAACATTTTAAAGAAAAGCAAACTATCCACCTTCTGATAGAGAACTGATGGACTTTAAATGTCAAGAAAAAGACACACAGAAATACATGACTAATGAGGGAATTTGCTTCACTTGATTGTTCATATTCGTTACAAGCATTTTCTCTTTATCTTAAAAGAACTGAACTGAATAATGTGGGACTGTGCTTTCAAAAATAAAGTCATATGAAGTTGCAGTGATGGTTCAAGGTTACCCTGGCTATTATTTTTCTCACAGCTTAAGTACAAATAATTATCTATTTCTTTGTAGTTGTTGATTCTGCAATAAATAAGTTGTATATTCAATAACTAATATTTATTTAATGCTAGGATACTTGGAGTTTTGTAGAGAGAGAAAATATGATCAATTACTGAGGATTACTGTGGGTTTCTCTAGTTAATTAAATAAATAATATTTGATAAATTGGACTGATACCTTTGAACTTAAGTGACTAATCAAGAGTTTTGAAATTTTCCTAACTAGGAAATATAAGCCTGGCTTATCCTGAAGCTCATGATAAATTGGCTCAAAAGTGACCTACAAGTGAGGTTAGTGGTAAAAATAACCCTGTTGCATGGGAGAGATTTTTCTCCAAAGCCTGTTATATACAGTTGGGTCCTCTGACTCTAAACCCAGAAGTCTTTCTAACGTACCACACTGGCATGCACCCACTTCTACTCTACCCATACACAGTCTAGACAAACTGCACTTTCCTGACTTCATGCCCTTGTTCACACAAGTATATATTCTATTTCCTGTGAACTCGAAGAGGGTAGAGACCTTTTTGTATTTAATCTTTATTTCTTCTTCCCTGCATATAGTAAGCATATAAATGCTGGTTGATGTTAAAGTTGCTGACTGAAGAGAGAATATACATGAAAAGATGTAAAAAAAAAAAAAAAAGTAATTTAGTGAATCCACTACCCAGTCCAAACTAGCCATTATTGTCAAATCTAAAGAAATATGAAGTGATTAAAACACATCAAACTGATAGATACTAACCTGGGGGAGGAGAGAGTAAGTTGAATTGTCAATGGTGAAAGAGTACAATAATTCCCCATCATACCACATGCTCTTCCCCATAGGGGAATTTTGTTTAGTCATAGCAAAGAGATTGGCTGGGTCACAGCATTGTTCCATTTCTTTCCTAATAGAAAAGACAAAGAGAAAAGTTAAAGCATGTTAATCATGTTAGATATCAGAACCACAGACACTAAAATTCCTTAGAGAAATATTGGACTTCTGAGATTCTAGTGTCTAACATACTGAATGAGGATTATTAAAGCATCTTAATATTGGAATCACAACGAAATGTAAACTCCCTTTAAAGCATAAATGCTTCATTTTTGTTTTGCATTCCTAGCACCTTGTACATAGTAGTACATAGTACCTAGTGCATGGTAGATGCTTAATTAATAGATACAATATTGTTTTATTTATTGTATTAATGGATATAAAATTATTGTATTAATAGATATAAATTTATTATATTATTGTGTCATATTATCAATATTAGATTTCTATTAGATTAATATTGTTATATTAATATACAAATTTATTACATTATAGATGTAATATTGTTAATAGATATAAATTATATAATTGAGTTGAATTGAATCACAGAATCATAGGTAATATAATTTTAAGTCTGTAATAGATGTTATTTCATGTGAACCAAATACATTTTACAGATGAGAAAGCTAGGGATCAGAAGAGATTAAAGGCTTTGTATATAACAGCTAATTTAAATTAGTCAGACTAGAACAAAGGTCTATGAACTTCTATTCAAGTATGTTTTCTATTATACTTCACTTTTTCTTGACTTCTTTTCTTAAGGGCATGATGGTTTTTGAGTAATATTTTTTTTTTTGCTTTTTGGAGGGCAACTGGGGTTAAGTAATTTGCCCAAGGTCACACAGCTAGGTTTTTTGTTGTTGTTGTTGTTGTTGTTGTTCCTGTGTGAGTTAAGAGTCTGAGGCCAGATCCTAACTCAGTTCCTTCTGACTCCAGGGCTGACGCTCTACTCACTGTGCCACCTAGCCGCCCCTATTTTTTTTTTAACTAGTTATAAGACTGGGACCTAAGAGCTTAGACAGAATGACTTAATTTCACCAAAGTCAGTGGAATTGCTTTCATCTTCTTGCCTCATCCTTTTATTACCTCTAATTTGTCCATCTACCATTTTTTCCTGTCATCCAACATCCACTTTTATTTCTATTATCTCCCTTCCACTAAAAGGGCTATTTGATCATAAGAGTCATATTGTGTATTTAAATAAATTGTTATGTGGAAGAGGTCATTTTATGCAGTAAATATACAGCAAACCAGGGAGAAATAATTTAGAGCACTATAAGAAAATATAGTTTATGGTTTCATAAAACTTAGATAATTTTTAAAACTGTAACAAAGTGATGATCAATGTAATTCTGGTTAGCTTCAAAGAGCCATTGATTCCATTCTGAAGTAGTATGTCCTCTATTTACTTTATCATTTGTAGAATCAGAATGAGGAGGCACTTGAGGTCTTCCTGTCCTAACTGTACTTGAAGAAGATGCCTCTCTAAAGTATAGCTGACAAAGAGTCATCCAGCCTTGCTAGAAAACTCCAGTGGGGCAAGGGGAAGTATACAGTTCTACCACTACCAGAGGGAAAACCCTCTCCCACCTGAGATAATTCATTCCACTTTCATATAGCTCTGATTTTTAGGAAATATTATATCAAGCCATGAATGGTTTCTCTGCAGTTACCAAACACTGCTCTTAGTTTTGTCATTTGGAGCCAAACTGAACAAGTTTAATTCCTATTTTCTATGATAGCATTAAAACAAACAAAGAAACAAACAAAAAACAGCTATCATATACCACCCAAATATTCTTTTATCAAATCCTCCCTATTTACTTCAAATGATCCTCATATAGCAAGATCTGGAAGCCCTTCACCAGCCTGGTCACTTTCTTCTCAGAGCTTTGCAGCTTGGAAATGTCCTTCCCAAAGTATAGTGCCTGAAACTGAATGTGACATGTTCTAGGTGTATTCTAATATGGAGAGTACAACCTTTTTCCTTCTACATACTATGGCTAATTTCGTTTAAGATAATACTTGTTTTAGAGGCAAATATGTAAAGAACGAATAACAAAATTTAATAACAAGAACTGTTTTCCCATTGAAAATGGGTCAAAGGATATAAAAAGGCAGTTCTCAAATTGAGAAATGCAAACTATCAACCACTAGCACTACATGGAAATAAATGCTCCAAATCACCAAAAATAGGAGAAATGCAAATTGAAATGTCTCTGAGGTTCTACCTCACAATCATAAGATTGGCAAAGATGACAAAAAAACCCAGCAATTGCTGAAGGGATTGTGAGTGGACATGTACAATAATGCATTATTGGCCAAGCCATAAATTAATTTAACCATTCTGGAAAATAATTTAGAGCTATAGTCAAAAAGTTACTAAGGAGAATGCAACCTTTGGCCCAGTGATACTATTATTAGCCATTTACCACCAAGTCAAGTACAGTGGGAAACATATGTACAATAATATTTATAGGAGAGGAGAGGTTGGCAGAACTATAATAACCTCAGAGTGGTTTTAAACCTCAATAAAAGAATTATATAACTATATAAAAATAGAAATTAGAGTTCTTAAGAACAAAAAAAAGACCCAAAAAATAAAAAGCTTAACATTACAGCATCATAGAATTTTAGTTGGAATGGGCCTCAGCAGCCATCTAGTTCAAACCATAGGCAGAAACAAATCTCCATTACAACCTACTCATCAAGTGATCATCCAGTCTCTGTTTGAATACCTCCAAGGAGAGGAGTCCACTGTTCTATTTTTGGATGGCTCTAATTGTTAGAAAAGTTTGACTGACATAAGCTTAAATTTGCCTCTTCACAACTTCTACTCACTATTCCTGATTCTTCCCACTGAAGTCAAAGAGTACAAACCTAATCACTATTCCATACAATAGCTCTTTGGATACTTGAAAAGAGCTGTCATATCCTTCCAGATCTTTCCAACCTAAACATAAGAGATTCTTTCTACCAGTCTTCATAGGGCATGGATTCAAGGTACTTTACCACTCTAATTGCCTTCTTCTGTTCCCTCTCTGGCTTAATCAATGTCTTTTTTAAACTAGGGTGGACAGAAATGAACATAATACTGATCAGATATATTCTGATAGTGCAGAATAGAGTGAAACTGTGATATTCTTATTCCTTGAATCTAGGGCTATCTTAATGCAGTGCCAGTTTACATTGACTCAATATAATTTAACAATATAATTTACTCTTGACTGCCATATCATCCTGCTAATTCATATTGTGCATGATATATATAGTAAGAGCCCCAGATCATTTTCAAACTATCTTACCATGATGCTCTATATTTTACTTTTGAAGTTGATTTTCACCCATATTTAATCTTTTTATTATTATTATTAATAAATTTAATCTTATTACATTAAACTCAGTGCTCTAGCCTACCAAGATCTTGTTATACCTGTCATCCAGAAAGTACAGAGTATCTGTAGAAATAAATAGTAGAAAATTTTAATAAAACATTGAACTTTCAGAAAAAAGAGAATGGCAGAGATGAGAGAGAAAAAAAAGCAAAGCTATAAGAAAAATGATTAGAAAAAAATTAAACGCAGTGGATAGAGCACCAGCCCCAGAGTCAGGAGGACCTGAGTTCAAATCTGACCTCAGATACTTAACACTTACTTACTAGCTGTGTGACCTAGGGCAAGTCACTTAACCCCAATTGACCTGCCTTTCCCCCTCCAAAAAAAAAAAAAAAGAAAAGAAAAGAAAAAAATTAAATGAATGACTATTTACACAGAAATTTCCAGATTAAGAAAAGAGGATATATAGGGCGGCTAGGTGGAGCAGTGAATAGAGCACCGGCCCTGGAGTCAGGAAGACCTGGGTTCGGATCCGGCCTCAGACACTTAACACACACGCACCAAAAAAAAAAAATCCTAGCTGTGTGACCTTGGGCAAGTCATTTAACCCCAACTGCCTACCAAAAAATTTAAAAAAGAGGATATATATAAACAACCTAATTTTGGAAGAAGATACTAAGTAAACCGCAGCTGAAAAAAAAAGGTCCAGATAAATTTAGAAGTAAATTCGAACAGGTATTTCAAGAACAATTTACCTCTGTGCTACATAAACTTTAAATATGAAGGAGGGCAGGAAATTGATAATGTATATGGATAGTTTTCAATAGCAAAATTAAAAGTATAAACAGCCATAAGAAAAAAAAATTCTTCAAATCACTAATAATTAGAAAGACATTTAAACAACTATAAGATTTCACCTTACATGAAGAAAACTGGCAAAAAAAAATAATGAAAGATGGAAACAGTGTCAGTCAGGCTACAGGACAGGTACTTTAAATAGTCTGCTGGTGTAGTCGCAAATTGGTTCAACTATTTTGGAAATTACTTTGAAACTATACTAGAAACATGACTAAATTGGTTATAACCTATGACTCATCAATTACACTAATGGGCATTTTCCCTAAGGAGGTCAAAGACAGAGAAAAGTCACATATATACCAACATATTCAGGCAGAGTTTTTTGTGGAAGGAGGAAAGAAAAACAAAAACAAATGCCCATCCTAGGGAAAGTCTGAAAAATGTAACAGGTTATTATTCAATAAGAAATTATAAATATGAAGATTTCGGGAAAACTTGGTGACATTTGTTTGAAATGCTGCAGAGTGAAATAAGCAAAATCAAGAAAACACTATAATAAACCAATGTAAACGAAAACAAGACTAAATGGCATCTGATCTTAGGTCAGTATAATTACTAACCATGACTCCAAAGGAGGAGGAGGAGGATGGGATATACCTTCCACGATTACAAGATACTATCTATGTGGTGTACAAGAGATTATAAAATGAAACATATATGCTTTCAGAAATCATCAACATGTCAGGTGTTTTACTTATAATTTTATTAAAAGAAAGAGTTGCTGTGGGGATAGTATTAGGACAGTATAATGATATAAAAATGTATCAATAACATTTGGAAATTGGAAGTATAATGTAGATTTCAAAAAAGTATGAAGAGCACCTTTACTTATATAATTAGACTGAAGCATGCTTCAGCAATTAAAACTTCACTAAGGAAACATAAAAGGGAACAATTGATTGGAACACAAATACACAGAAGTGAATCTGGAGACAATCTGGAAGAATAGAAGCAAAAAGCAATAACAGTAAAATAAAACATGATGCCTATACAAGCAAAGCATATTTATCTTGAAGAAAGTATGTATTAAAATAACTGAAGGATTATAGGTCTCCCAAAAGAACACAAGTTTAAAAACCTGAACACCATAATGAAAAAGAATAATCACAAAACTGTGCAGAACTTCTTAAGATACAATATTATGCCAATTAAAAGTATCCGCACATTACCTCCAAGGGAGAAAAAATCTCTACACTGCAAACTCCAAGACATAGTCACTAAATTTAACAATTTTGATGACAAGCAACAAACTTTACAAATAAAGCCAGAAGACTTTCAAATACAAAAAAAAAAAAGGAAATTTGAATAACACAAAATTATTCTATGTCCACAAAAGTCAACTCACTAAATTCAATAAATATTTATTATCACCTACTATGGCAGTGCTAAGCCCTGAGGATACAAAAAAAGGATAGTCCCTGACCTCAAAGAGCTTACTAGATGCAAATAAATATATACTAAGCAAGTTATATACAAGATAAATAGGAAATAATTAACAGAGGGAAGACACAGGAATTCAGAAGAGTTGGGGAAGGCTTCCTGTAGAAGGTGGGATTTTAGTTGGACCTTAATGGAAGTCAGGGAGGTCAGCAGGAGAAGTGGAAGGTAGAGCATTCCAAGTATGCAGGACAGCCAGAGAATGCCCAAAGCAGAGAGATGTAATGCCTTGTTTGTGAAACAGCCAGGAGGCAAGTGTTACTGGATCAAGAAGTATATGTGAGGGAGTAAGATTTAATAAGATTGGGAAAATAGAAGGGAGCCTGGTTATGAAGGATTTTGAATGCCAACCAGAACATTTTTATTTACTCCTGGAAGCAATAGTAAACCATTGGAGTTTATTGAGTAGTGAGTAGAAGGGTGACATGATCAGACTGGTTTTAGGAAAATTACTTTAGTGGCTAAATGAAGAATGGATTGAAGTGGGAAGAGACTTGCAGTAGGAAGACCTACCAGCAAACTATTGCAGTAATCAAGGAATAAGGTGATGAGGGCCTGCACTAGAATGGTGGCAGTCTCACAGAAGGGGGGGTGACATGTTCAAGAGATGTTATAAAGGTAAAATCAATAGGCTTGGCAATAGCTTGGATATGGAGAGTGGGAGAAAGTGAGGAATTTAGGATGATTTCTAGGTTGCAAGCTTGAGGGACTGGGGAGATGGCAGGAGATTATAATGTTCCTCTCTTAGTTTTGGAAAAAGTCTACAGGGGCGGCTAGGTGGTGCAATGAACAGAGCACTGGCCCTGGAGTCAGGAGGTATAAAGGCTGATACTGTAAACAATATGGGAGAGCAAGGGATAGTTTACCTGTCAGATCTATGGAAAGACTTTATGATGAAACAAGAATTAGAGAGCATTATAAAATGCAAAATGGACAATTTTGATTACATTAAATTGAAAAGCTTCTGTACAAACAAAGCCAATGTCACCAAGATTAAGAGGGAAGTGGAAAATTGGGAAAGAATCTTTATAACCAATATCTCTGATAAAGGCCTCATTTCTAAAATATGCAAAGAATTGAGTCAAATCAAGAATACAAGTCACGTCCCAATTGATAAATGGTCAAAGGATATGAACAGGCAGTTCTCAGAAGATGAAATTAAAGATATCTGTAAGCATATGAAAAATGAGGAGTAAAGGGAAAAGAAAAGAAGAGGAATTAAAAGGAGGGCATAATAAGAGAGCAATTAGTAATAAGCAAAACGAAATCTAAGAATGTGCAAAGAAACAGTTTTTAAATTAATTTAATTTATTTTGTTATATTTTATGTTCTTTACTGTCTCCCTACCTCTTTCCAACCCCCCCATTAGAGAAAGCCACCATTTGACACAGATTTATAAATATATGGTGAAACCATATTACATGTACATCTTTTTGTCAGTTCTTTCTCTGGAGGTAGATAGGTCCATTATAGTTAATTTGAGTATTTATAGTACTCAGAATAGCTTGGTTGTTCACAATTATTATTCAAACAATATTGCTGTTATGGTATGCAATGTTCTCTTAGTTCTGCTCAGTTCACTTTTCATTATTTCATGCAAGTCTTTCCATGTTTTTCTAAAATCAACCAGCTCATCATTTCTTACAGCACAGCAGTAGTCCATCACAATTACATACAACAACTTGTTCAGTCATTCCCCAATTGATAGGCATCACCTCAATTTCCAGTTCTTTGACATTAAAAAGACAGCTGATATAAGTATTTTAGAACATGCAGGTTTTTTTTTCCTCTGGTGGCCTTGGGAATACTAATAGTAGTATTTCGGGGTCAAACAGTATTACATACACAGTTTTATAACTCTTTGAGTTCAATTCCAGATCATACTCCAAAATGGTTCACAGTTCTGTTGATAGTATATAAATGTTCCAATTTTTCTACTTCCCCTCCAATATTTGTCATTTTACCCTTCTGACATTTTAGTCAATCTGATAAGTAAGATGTAGTTGCGAGTATCTCTAATAAAGGCCTTATATTTCTCAAATGTATAGAGAATTGAGTCAAATTTATAAGAATACAAGTCATTCTCCAATTGATAAATGGTCAAAGGATATGAACAGGCAGTTTTCATATAAAGAAATTAAAGCTGTCTATATATGAAAAATGCTCTAAATCACAACAAATTAGAGAAATTCAAATTAAAACAACTGTGAAGTACCACCCCACACTTATCAGATTGGCTAATAAGACAAAAAAATAAAATGATAAATATTGGAGGGGACATGGGAAAACTGGGACACTAATGTACTACTTGTGGAGCTGGAAACTGATCCAACTCTTTTAGAAAACAATTTGGAACTATCCTCAAAGGACAACCAAACTGTGCATGCCCTTTGATCGAACAATACCATGAATGGATCTTTATCCCAAAGACATTCAAAAAAAGGGAAAAGGATCTATTGGTACAAAAATATTTATAGAAACTCTTTTTGTGGTGGCTAAGAACTGGAAATTTAGGGAATGCTCATCAATTGGGGAATGGATAAATAAGTTGTGGTATATGATTGTGATGAAATATTATTGTGCTATAAGAAATGACAAGCAGGAAGATTTCATAAAAACCTGGAAAGACTTACATGAACTGATGTAAAGTGAAGTAACCAGAACCAGGAGAACATTGTACACAGTAATGGCAATCTATATGACAAAGAATTGTAAATGACTATGCTATTCTCAACAATACAATGATCCAAGACCATTCAAAGGACTTAAGATGAAACATCCTTTCTGCCTCCAGAGAAAGAACTGATATTGTCTCAATACAGACTGAAGCATAATATTTTTTCACTTTTCTTCTTTTTGTTTGAGTCTTCTTGTACAAAATGACTAATACAGAAATGTTTTACATTACTGCACTATAGCCTATATCAGATTGCTTGCCATTGGTGGGGGTGGAATCAGATAGAAGGAAGGAGAGATGAAATTTGGAACTTAAAGCTTTAAAAAACAACAAATGTTAAAAATTGTTTTAACATGTAATGGGGGGAATAAAGACCATTTATCATATTCTTATAAATTTTGCAAAGTCCTCTATATATTTGAGATATGAGACCTTTAAGAAAATGTCTAAAATTTACCCCCAATTTTTTGTTTTCCTTATAATCTTGGCTACATTGGTTTTATTTGTAAAAAATCTTTTTAATTTACTGTAATTAAAATTATCCATTTTACATCTCACAGTGATCTCTATCTCTTCTTTATTCATAAATTCTTCTTCTGTCCATAAGTCTGATAGGTAATGTGTTCCATGTTCTTTTAATTTTCTTATTTTATCTCTCTTTATATCTAGGCCATATATCCATTTTGACTTTACCTTGGTAAACTGTGTAAGATACTGATTTATACCCAATTTCTGCCAGACTACTTTCCAGCTTTCCCAACAATTTTTATCAAATAATATATCATCCCCAAAGTTTATATCTTTACAGTTATCAAATACAAGGTTAGTATAATCATTTACTACTGTTTATTAAATGTCTACTCTGTTCCACTGATCCACCTTTCTAATTTCTTGGCCAATACAAGTGTAATGGGAATGGGAATTTTAAGATCTTCCCTATCCCTTAATAGGCTGAATGTAATCACATAGAGCTGTGGTAGGAGGAATTTGCTGAATGGGTGGAGCAAAGTTGGAGTGAAGCTGAGAATCAGAGCATTTAGTACTGTGGGAGAAAGAGGACACAGGCAAGAAGACAGCTAGGCTTATGAATGTTTGTGGGAAGGCTCTGGGATGGTATTGCTCTCTTCAGTGTTGTTGTGTATAGATTTCTTTGGTATGATGAATTCAGTTTTCTGGTGTTGGGATTTGGCTTTCGGGTGTCTGAATAAATGTTTTGCTTCTGTCTTACATATGGAGAGTCTGTTATATTTTGAGATTCAGAAATAGGCCAGCATATTCCTAGTTGTTGTCAGTGCTGTGAATATCCCTTTGGTGTTACAGAAAGATAGTTTTGATAATTATTCTTTTATAATATAGTTTAGGATCTGATACTGATAAACTCCTTCCTTTAGATTTTTTCACTAATTCCTTTGATATTCTTGACCTTTTGTTCTTCCAAATGGATTTTGTTATTATTTTTTCTAGCTTAACAAAACAGTTTTTAGTAGTTTAATTGGGATGACATTGAATATGTAGATTAGTTTATGTATTTTTACTATATTGGTTCAGCCCCCTCCCCATGGACAATTAATATTTATCCAATTATTTAAATGTAACTTTATTTGTATAAAAATGTTTTATAATTATGTTCATGTAGTTCCTGGGTTTGTCTTGGCAGGTATACTACTAGATATTTTATACAGTCTACAATTATTTTAAATGGGATATCTCTTGCTATTTTTTCCTACAGAGTTTTCTTTGTGATAAACAGAAATGCTGATGATTTGTGTGTGTTTATTTTCTATCCTGCTGCTTTGCTAAAATTATCCATTGTTTTGACTAACTTTTTAGTTGAAGCTCTAGGATTTTCCAAGTATACCATCATATAGACTACAAAGAGAAATAGTTTTATTTTCACATTGCCTATTGTAGTTCCTTCACTTTTTTTCTTCTCTCATTGCTATTGCTAATATTTTTCATATAACATTGAATAATATTGGTGATAATCAGCATCCTTGTTTTGCTCCTGACCTTATTATGAGAGCCTATAGCTTAGCCCTTTTACAAATAATGCTTATTCATACTATTTTCACCTCCTTTTTCTTTAGGTTTTTCCCTTTTGTTCCATTTCTTCTTTCACAACAGGACTAATATGGAAACATGTTTTACATGATTACGCATATAAAACCTATGTCAAATTGCTTAATGTCTTAGGGAAAAGGAAGGGGAGGGAAGGAAGGAGAAAAATTTCAAATTCAACCTTCTATAAAAAAAAGAATATTACAAATTCTCTTTATATATAATTGGCAAAAATAAAAGTGTAAAAAAACAAATAAAGCTTATTGATGATTTTAGGTAGATGCTTCTTATCACTTTAAGGAAAAATCCATTTGTACTTTTACTTTCAAGTGTTATTAATAGGAGTGAGTGTTGTATTTTTTTCAAAAGCTTTTTCTGCATTTATTGACATCTCATATGATTGCGTCACTTTTGTTACTGATATAATCAATTATATTAATAGTTTTTCTCATATTAAACAATCCCTGCATTCCTGAAAAATACTTATAATTTTTTGTGATGTAGGAAAAAATAGGAATCTGAAGAGGGTCTCATAAATTAGGGCCTAGATAAACAAGTTATGGTATATATCTGTGATGAAATACTATTGTGCTGAATTCTTATCAGCATAACAACCAACCATCATTCCAGAAGACTAATGAAGAAACATGTTATTCAATTCCTGATAGAGAAGTGAAGGACTTAGAATGCAGAATGAGACAAATATTTCTGGACATCACCAATCTGGAAATTTGTTTTGTTTGACTCTACATATTTACAATGGATTTTGTTTTTCTTGTATTCTCAGATCGGGGGGAGGGAATTGAGGTGAACATGTGAGACTATGGATTTTGGCTGATTAAACCAAATAAAATATTGTTTAAATATTTCTCTTTCTTGATAAAGAAAACACTCTATCAAAAACATTTTATGAGACAAATACAATAATAATACCTATACCAGAAAACTGGATGAAAGCATAGAAATACAGACCAATGTCATAAATGAATATAAATTTAAAATTTTGAACAACATACTGTTGAACAGACAATAGTGATTCATCCAAGAAACCATTCATTATCCATAAGATGGATTTGTGTCAGTGATACCAGGGTGGTTCAACATTATTAAAACAATCAACATAACTTATCACATTAAAAACTAAAACATCCAAAACCACATAACTGTTACAACAGATGCAGAGAAGCCTTTCACAAAATATAATGCCTGCTAATTTTTTAACTCTTCCAAGTATAGGCATAGAGAGGCCTTTTAGTATAAGATGTATCTATCTAAAACCGAAAGGAAGTATTATATGTAGCAAAGATACACTTGAAGTTTTCTCATTAAGTACAGAAGTAAATCAAAAATGCCTACTCTCTCTATTATCATTTGACATCGAGTTAGTATACTAACAATAGTAATAAGAGAAAGGAAATAAAGGCATAGAAGTAGGTAAAGAGAAGATGAAACTATCCCATTTGCTTATGACATGATGGTTATAAAATATATAAAATACTAAGTTATAAAATATTAGAGAATAAGCAAAGTTACTAGAACAATCAATAGCTTCCTCAAGTCTACAGTCTACAAAAAAAAAAACACCTCAAAATCAACAGCATTTGTATATAATAATAAGAAAATCCAAAGGAAATGTTTTTCCAAAATACATAAAATATTAAGAGGTCAATCTATCAAAGCACACAAAATACTTGTATAAATTCAACTGCAAAGTGCTTCTTAAATAAATAAAACACAACTTAAATAAAGGAATATTCAGTGCTCATGGCTGGGCTGTGTCAGTATTTAATTAATGGTTAATTATTAACTATATTTATATTTACCTATATTTAACAATAATTAATAGCTAATTTACAGTTTCAATAGTATAGCAGTTTAATAAACAAAGAAACAATCAACAAAATAATAACAAAATTCATTTGGAAGAATCAAAGATCTGGAATATGAGGGAATTACTGAAAAAACATAAGGCCAAAAGAGGAATAGCACTTCTAGATGGCAAACAGTATAATGAAGCAGCAGTAATCAAAACCATCTGATATTAATTAAAAATGAGACATAGATAAATGAAACAACTAGACTCGGGAGAATCGGGGGGAAAGGGGAGCCCAATCCAATGTAGTGTAAAATGAGAAAACATGAATTACTTAGGAAAAAATCCCTTTTTGATTAAAAAAACTATTGAGAAAACTGAAAAGTGTCATATTAAAGATTTTTAAAACCATTTAAAAATTGGAAGAGGAGCAAATCATGTACATTTCACAGTTATGGTTAGGAGATATATTCCTAAGCAAATCAGGCATAGAGATACTTACCAAAAAAGTAAATAGACAATTTTAATTGCATGAAAGTGAAAAGTTTCTGCGCAAACAAAATTTATTCACCTATAAATAAAAAGGGAAGTGGTCAAATCTGGGGAGAGGGAGGTTGAGAGGCATGGAGTGGGGGAGGTGATCTTTACAATTTCTCTCATAAGAGTTTGATATTCAAGTTATGTAAATAATCAAGAGATTTTAAAACATTCCCCAGTTTGAGAAGTCATAAAAGAATATGAACACACTGTTCTCAAAAGAATTGTTGAGCCTAAAAATCATATGAAAAGATGTGCCATATCTCTCTCATAATAAGGTAAATGTAAATAAAATAACCCTGAAATTTCATCTCACACCATGAAAATTAGCAAAGAGGTCAAAATAACAGGAATAGTTAACGTTGAAGGGCTTATAGAAAGATAGGCATACTAGTACATTGTTAGTGGGGCTATGAATAAGTACAAATGTTTGGAAAGCAATTTCATGGAGATGGAAGCTTGAAAAGCATTATACACTGCATATATTATCATACTTGTGAAATTTATTGATGAGTTATATTTTTTCCTCTTTTTGCCTTTAAAATATTTTATATGGGATGGTTCTCAAAGAAGGGAAGGGAAAGGCTGACTGAGGAAATATTGATGATTAAAATATAAAAGATATTAATAAAATTTTTTAAATAAAAAAGATGAGGATACAAAGCAATTAGAAAATATCACTATATCACTAATGATATTACCATTAAAAATGTTATATTACTTAATAGTACCTTTTATTCCTCTTTATTGTATCTATATCCAGGGCATGGCATATAATAAGCATTTAATAAATATTTGCCAATTTTTATGATAAGCCAGGTATCCAAGGATCATGCAATATTTGGTAAATAATTAGCATAGTTAAATACCATAAACAAATAAAAACACACGATCATTTTGATGACAACATTATTTATGTTCTATGAAACATAAAAGCATTCATTTATGTTTTAAAAAAAAAAGCACAGATGCAAAAGACCTCTTTTTTAAGCATAACAAAAGAGGAAAAATATACAACCAAAAGTAGCATTATTTGCAAGGAAGAAACATTAGAAACTTTCCCAATGAAAACAATGATAAAGCTACAATGATCTCAATATTATTTGACATAGTTATAGAAATTTAGCATTAGGAATAAGACAATAGGAACTTAAAATTACAGGAATTATCAAAGAGGAGATAAAATTGCACTTATTTGTAGATAATATGATAGTTTACTTATAAAAGGTCAAAGCATAAGCAAAGAAACTGTTAGAAAAACTAATAGCTTCAGCAATGTAGCTGCACCCAAGGACCTAGAAGGTCGCATGTGGCCTCAAGGTCTCAGGTTTCCCACCCCTGCAGACTCTTTTTCTGGGAATTCTTCTTCTTCTTCTTTTTTTTTAAATACTCTCTTCCTTGATTTCATCAGGTCCCATGGGTACCATTATAATATCTTTGCACATGACTCCCTAATACAAATATACAGCTCTAATCCTGTGTCATGAACTGACTGCCTACTGGACATTGAAAACTGGATGTCCCAAAGACATTTCAAATTCAATGTAATCAAAACAT
This sequence comes from Gymnobelideus leadbeateri, assembly GCA_011680675.1. Lineage (NCBI taxonomy): Eukaryota > Metazoa > Chordata > Mammalia > Diprotodontia > Petauridae > Gymnobelideus > Gymnobelideus leadbeateri. The sequence goes on from WOXC01000553.1 coordinate 150,560, forward strand.
TACTCATTCCTTTTCCCAAATCTACCACTCTTCCAAACATCCCTATTACTCCTGAAGACAATATTAGTCTACAGACTCAGGCTCAAAACCTCTGTGTCATCCTCAACACCTCGTTCTTACTAATTCCCACAAATCCAATTTAGAGTTGAAAATTGGTACAACAGGTCCACAAAATAATTTGGAATTTTGTAGTTGAGACACTTACTGGCTTGTGACCCTGGGTAAGTCACTTAACCCTGTTTGTTTCAATTTCCCCATCTATAAAATGAGTTGGAGAAGGAAATAGCAAATAACTCCCATATCTTTGTTGAGAAAACCCCAAATAGGGTCATGCAGAGTCAGACATGACTGAAAAACAGCTGAACATGAACAACAAATGCTACTAAATTGAACAGACATTTTGATTCAGTGATCTCACTACTGGTCACATAATATGTGACAGATAGAAATATATTTATAGCTATACACTTTGTAGAAGCCAAAAAACCAGAAACAAAGCAAGTACTCATCAATTAAGGAATGGCTGAAAAAGTATTGACATATGATTGCAATGCCATATTACTGCACCACATGAAATTATAAATAACAAGAATTCAGAGAAAAGAATCAGAGTTCTATATGAAGGGACAGAGAGAAAAAAGCAAAATCAAAAGAACTATGACTACAGTAACAAATAAAATAAACCCTAAAAGAACAGAACTCGAATAAAAGCTGATGGTCAATATAGGCTCTGGATGACTAATGATGGAACACATCTCCATAGAAAGATGTTATACTATGAATGAGAAATGCTACATGATGTGTCAATCATGGTCATTATTTTTTTTGGAGAAGGAAAGGAAGGGCAATTGGGTTAAGTGACTTGCCCAAGGTCACACAGCTAGTAAATGTGCCGAGTGTCTGAGGCCGGATTTGAACTCTGGTCCTCCTGACTCTAGGGCCGGTGCTATATTCACTGCGCTACCTAGCCGCTCCCATTGTCATTAGTTTAAACAATTTTGTCTAACTATTTTTATTTATTATGATGGAAAGTATTATAGGGGATTCTTATGAGGTAATTATGACATAAAAAGCAAAATGTATCAAAACATTTTAAAGAATTTTTTAAAATCTCTTTTCTTAAAAGATGGGTTTTTTCCACAAGATATTTCACAAGCACCTGTCTCCATTTTTTTGGAATTTATAGTCAATAAACTTCTCTTCATGGTCGCATGTATCAAAGTATCTAGTGATCTTAACATAAATATATATATATTAACATATATAACATATATCAACATAAATACATATGACTTCTTTATAAAGGATAGTTTTTAAGACTATATTTTACTTTACTGACTCAAATGTGGTTGTATTTTCTTTCTGATTCAAAAAAACAATAAACACAGTATTATCTTACATTCTCTATGTCTTTCTACCACATGATTATAAAACTATGGTGCACCGTAAAAGGACATTTGTGAAATGTTGCTTGTTCTCTTTTCTCAAGAATACTCTTGATCCATATGTGTAGATTATTCTAATAAGTATTTAATAAAGATGAGGAAATAAATATATATGAGTGGATGCTAATATGGGGTAGTAATTCCCTTCCTGAAATTTCTTTTAGAACCAATCAAAATATTCCAGAGATGGTATCACCATATTAGAACATAGGGAGAGTATTATTTATTTTCTTATCACTTCTGTTATAGTTCTGTTGCAAGGGAAATGCTCTGTAAGCCTTACAGTCCTAATGAGAGTTGTTATTTACAAGTAATATTATTATGTGATATCATATGATATATAGCTATTTTTATAATCTAATGCTTACATGGACCTGTGATGTCACCTAAATGAGTACTCTCTCCAGGGACACAGATCACAAGCCACCTATGTTTGTTCAGCTTGTGTGACTCTTATCCTGGTCTTCCTGTAAATGTAACATAAGGTATATATCTAGTGAACTAGGAACCATCCTCTTATTGTCTTGACAATGTGTAGAAAACAGTGGAGCAGATAGGTATGGGGTGGGGAACCTGCAGCCTTAAAGTCCTGGGGTGTGTGGCCTTTTGACTGACTCCAAATTTTACAGAACAAATCCTTTTATCAAGGGGATTTGTTCTGTGAAGTTTGGTTTCAGCCAAAGAGCCACACTTGAGGACCTAGAGGGCTGCATGTGGTCTCAAGGCTGCAGGTTCCCCACCTGTGACATAGATGATCCATTAGATGACATAGATGATCTCCAGTCTTACTACATGGCCAGTTCATTTTTTCCCATTCAAAAATGTCCCCGTTGACAGCATTTCTCAGTAATTCCTTTTCTGTGTGTGTCTAAAGGCTTTTCAGACTCCCCATGCCATTCTATTGCCCCTTGCAAGATCCTGAACTTCTTTAGAAACTGTAGTATTAACTGTAGTATTGACTCATGGACCCAAAATATCACCAAAAGCACATTGATGTCCAAAAAGTGCAGCATTGTTTCAGGGAGAAACTTGAAGCCTATCAAAAGAGCTTTACACCAATTTGCTTTGTGAAATAAAGTTATCTTAAATTATTAATATTTTTGCTTACTGAATAGTCTGCAATTTCACTAATTGGAAATTCCTTTGGATTAACAAGCATCCTCTTTTAAATACATAAACATCCCTAGAAATATGAAAGATTTATTCATATATTTAGGATCAGAAATGGACCTGATTTCACTGGTTTAGGGAACTCTTAAAAAGTCCATACTTTCTCTGCAATTTATAATCAGGATTTTGCCCAGAGCACTGAGAGATTAAGTAACAGGCCCAAAGTCACACAACCAGTATGTGTCAGAAGTGAGACTAGATCTTCCCGGCTTCCACGCTAGCTTTGTTAATGTTACATAAAGCTATGTTCAAACAATATTAATAAATTATAAATAACAATTTGCAACATTTATGTGAATTAATTCATACAGCTTTCCTCCTAACCCCTGGCTGAGGTATCTTTGGGGGGATAGTTGTAGTTTTGACTTAGAGAACAGAGAATTAGAGAATTTTGGATTATGGCACACTTTGGTGGGTAGGGGTAGGTGTGAATAAAAACTAAGGAATTTGGGGTAATATTGTTAACAAAGATGGAAGAGAGCATTTTGCTGCCTTTGCTATATCTAGTTGTAGTATCAATTTTTGTGTTTCAAGACTGGTTGAAAATTCTAAGAAAGTTTTATTTAAATTGCTTTCTACATGAGATGATATTTTCCCTTTGAAGAAGTGTTATGTCAGAGTCAGACTCCAATTGTTCCATTAAGCATCTATACCCCCACCCTATACCCCCTATATCATATCAGTGTGAATCCTCCATTTTTAAATCCAAACTATAATGTGAGAAAAAGGGCTGTAGGAGTTAGGAAAGGAACTAGGAGGATGCAAGCACTGTTCCTGCTGCCAGGAAAGATGAGGAGAGATATGCTTCCTCTAAGTATCACTTCCTCTCCTCCCAGTATCCAGAGTTCAGATTGGCACTGTCAGTACACTGTACTTCAATAGATCTGCTGTCTCGGCAATATGATCTTTACCCATGGAACACTAAATAAGCCTTTATGGCATAATCCCGGGACTCTAGCCACCACATTGTTCCTATGTGGAAAAGCATATTTCCTCTTGTAAATGCCTAATTTATAAATGAATTCTGGAACACATCCTACTCATTAGCTATAACTGCCTCCTTACACTTCCCCATATTCCCTTTTTAAATTTTATTTACTTTATTCTTAATTTATGGAATAAAATGAACATATCTATAACATAGTAAAATTTTTAAAAGATGATTGCACATGAAGCTGCAAATCTACTGCACAAACTGTTATTCCTTTCAAATATACAACAAAATTATCATGTAAATTTCTTTTTTCCCTTCATCCCCCCCAAAGAGTGCTGACATTAAACACAAATAACTATATGGTGTAATATTATTCTATACATATTTCTATTTATCAGTTCTTTCTATGGATGCAGATAGCATCTTTCTTCACAGGTCCTTTATGGTTAATTTGGGTATTTGTAATATTCAAAATAACTTACTCACTCAAGGTGAATATTAAAACAATATTGCTGTTACCATATACAATGTTCTCTTGTTTCTGCTCATTTCACTCTTCATTATTTCATGCAAGTTCTTCCACGTTTTTCTAAAATCATTGAGCTCATCGTTTCTTATAGTATAGTAGTATTCCATCACAATCATATACCACAACTTGTTTAGCCATTCCCCAATTGATGGGCATCCCCTCAATTTCCAATTCTTTGCCGCCACAAAGAGAGGTGCTATAAACATTTTAGAACATATAGGTTCTTTTCCTTTTTCCTTAATTATCTTTGGAAATAGATCAAGTAGTAGTATTTCTGGGTATGGTAGTTTAATAACTCTTGGGACATAATTCCAGATTGCTCTCCAAAATGGTTGGAACATTTCATAATTCCACCAGCAATGAACTAGTGTCTTATATTTTTCCACATCTCCTCCAATATTTGTCACTTACCCCTTCTAATCATTTTAGCCAATCTAGTAGGTGTAAAATGGTATCTCAAGATGGTTTTAATTTGCATTTCTCTAATCAACAATGATTGAGTATTTTTTCACATGACTATAAATTATTTTGATTTCTTTATCAGAAAATTGCCTGTTTATATACTTTGACCAAAACTGGAGAATAACTCATATTCTCACAGATTTGACAAAATGCTTTTTATATATTTTAGATATGAAACTTTTATCTGACAAACTGTCTATAAAATATTTTCCAAATTTTCTGCTTTCCTTCAGATCTTGGCTACATTTGTTTTATTTGTACAAAACCTTTTTAATTTCATTCAATCAAAATTATACATTTCACACTTAACTTTGCTCTCTATATTCTTACAGAGTATGCAGAATGAATGAAACTTTTTTAATGATTAAAAATTATCATTATGAATGTCAATCTTTAAATTTGTACTATGGACATCAGGGATGCTCTCAGGGGCTACTAAACTATTTGTCAGCCTTATACTTAGGCTATAGTGATTTTTTTCTTTGTAGCTCTTTTTATTTTTTTTCCATTTCTTCCCTTGCTACAGAATGCCAGTTATCACTCCAGATGTGGTTTGTGCTTGCAACTCACACTTTTCTGCTTCCATTCTACAACAGGGTAGAAAACTAGATCATCAAGTTTTGGGGTTTTGGGTTGGGTTTTTTTTTGCTTTTTTTTTTTTGGAGGGAAGGTATGGCAATTGGAGTTAAGTGACTTGTCCAAGATCACAAGGCTAGTTTTTGTGTTAAGTGTCTGAGGCCGAATTTGAACTCAGGTCCTCCTGACTCCAGGGCCAGTGCTCTATTCACTGCACCACCTAGCTGCCACTGATCATCAAGTTTTTAAAACTATCAAAAGAAACAGTAAGTAGGTTTTAAGGGACTCTCCTACAAGTAAGGTGCATAAGTTTCACAATGTCTACTTTGACTTCACTGTTTTTTTGTTGTTGTTTTTTTTTTTTTTTGCTTACTTGTGAGTTCTCAAGCATATCCCAAGAGGCAGCTGGTGGTCCAGTAGATAGAGCACTGGGCCTGAAGTCAGAAAGACCTGAGTTCAAATGTAGCTTCTAATACTTAGTAGCTGTGACCCTAGGCAAGTCATTTAATCTCTGTTTGCCTCAGTTTCCTCAACTGTAAAATAGGAATAATGATATTACCTACTTCACAAAGTGTTGCTGTGAGGATCAAATGAGACAATATTTGTAAAAGTGCTTAGTGCATTGCCTTGCACATAGTAGGGGCTACATAAATGGTTCTTTCCTCCCCTCCCAAAATAGTCATCGAACTAGATAGGTCACTTCTGGGTACATGAGAAATTATTTTATTAATCATCGTTTTATATATATATAAGTAGCACTCATGCAAATTTAAGCAGGAACTAGATGCCTTAGATAAGGAGACCATGCCTTTTTGTGAATAGAAGCTACTCGTTTCTTCAAAACCTTGATACTGTGGGAAGGAGTCGAAGTAGAGATGTCTGGGGACAGTAAAGTTTACACCTTGGGGGCAGGAAAATAAGTAGGGAGTACTAATGACTAAGGGATCATTAATCGAGGGTTGGAGTAGCACTGTGCATTACCACAAAGAACCCCCACAATTATTACTTTCAAATAGCAGTGGAAGTGAGCAAAAAAGTCTGGTAGCAAAGACAAATGTGTTTAGATTTTTACAGAATCAATTTTTTAGCTCTACATTTTGTTACAAAGCTCCGTAGTTAACCGTAGCAATAGGAATTTTTAAGTTTTCTGTGATGGGGTCACTTAACTCTTTCATCTTTTTAAAATCATAGGAGTTTTTAAAAACTCACTTTTAATAGAGAAAGCATATATATTTGCCCATTTCTAACTATGATCATCTCTTTACATTAAACCTAGATTTTGGTTTATAAAAATATTTTTTTAAAAAGTAGGCTACTCCTAATGCCTATGATTTATTGGTAATAAAACTTTAACAGTAAATGGAACAATGAATGAAATAATAAATTATAGTATTTATGAAGAATTTGGAGAAAACTGACTTTAAGTTATCAAGGCATAAAACTACCAAGTTACAGCCTTTAGCTTTAAGAAGTAATCTAATGGGAGCAACCAGGTTGTTGAATAGAGCACTGGCCTTGGAGTCAGGAGGACCTGAGCTCAAATCCGGCCTCAGACACTTAACGTTTAACTAGTCGTGTGACTTTGGGCAAGTCACTTAACCCCAACTGCCCCAGAAGAAGAAGAAGAAGAAGAAGAAGAAGAAGAAGAAGAAGAAGAAGAAGAAGAAGAAGAAGAAGAAGAAGAAGAAGAAGAAGTTATCTAATGTCTGTCTGTTCCCATGGAAGAATATTAGTCATTGTTTATGTCACTGCTCGTAGAGAAAAAGAGGGGGAAAAATGTAACTCAGAATCTGGTGGAAATGAATGATGTGAACCAGAAGTTAATAAAGCATTTGGGGAAAAAAAAGAGTACTGCTCTAAAAGGCAAGAGTCCAGTGTCCTAGCCTAGAGTAGCCTCTGTCAGGCTATAGAGTAAACCTTTCACCACTGGCTGTGTGACTTTGTGTGTGTCACTTAATCTCTATGGGTCTCTGTTGTCTCTTCTGTAAAATAGGGATAGTTATTCTTAATCTGACTAAAGGTATGACCTTTAGACCAAATGACTTCCAAAATCTACTTCCTACTATATGATCTGTTATTCTTTCACAGAATCATATTCTTAAATATCCATTACCATTCTCAAGAATTAAAGAGATAAGTTCATTCTCTGAAATTATAGAGTAGTATGTAAAATCCATGTCTATTCATTAATAAAATTTCTAAGCAATATGGTTAATACAAACCATACTCTAATGTTAATATAGTTTATATTATAGAGGAAAATGGAACCACCCTGTCCTGCAAAGAGGATTATTCTGATACCTCCTCATAGAGTAAAGGTTATCAAATTATCCTGGGTCATCAAAAGCCATGCAAAAAGAACATAAGTTCCGGCAGTTTCCATCATTCTAGAAAGAGCTCTAGGATGGCTAAGTACAGAGAATCTCATCACCAGTGGGCTCTTCCAGTCCCCTCCATTAGATCATAAACTCCTTGAGGGCAGGCATTGTCTTTTGTCTCTTTCTGTATCCCTGGAACTTACCGTATCCCTAGAACTACTGTGCCTGGCACACAGCAGTCGCTTAAAAAATGTTTACTGCTTGACTGGCTAGAAACATGGGGCTGAATTCTTTGGCCTTATAAAATAAAAAAAAACAATACAAAGTAACACTCAATCCTATGTGACCTCTTTTTGCTTTTTCAGTAACACTATAAGAATGCTGAGTTGAAGCATATCCATTCTGGAAGGATGTCCATGTTCCAGTTTGTTTTTGCAAGGGATAGTGGTGATGAGAGAGGTAAGTGATACAGACTGCCAAACTCCTACTTACTTAGGTCAGTGAAGCCTTCCTGTGGGATCAGGATCATAATTTGGCACAAATAATATTATTGCAAGCCCTGTGAATAATTGTGAATAGAAAAATAGTTCATTCCATTATAAGGGCTGGAAGAGAATACAAAGGAAATATCCAAAGGAAAGCTTGGCCATAGAGGGACAGAATAGGTGGTGCTAAGAAAGCCAGGATACCAACTGTTACTGGAGAGTCAACTTGAAGTAAAGGGTCTTAAGCCACTTTGTAGTAGAGTTTCCCAAAAGTGCATGAAGTTTGATTTGCTGAATTAGCTACAATCTCATAGCTATAGCAACTTTGCTGCTGATCATAGTCTAGGGAGAACATGGTCTAGCTGTGTGTCCTATTGGTGGGATATCTTGAATGTGTGGGCCCCACAACCAAGTTATCCTTAACCTAGTACTGTCTCCTGGCTACTGTCTGTATAAAATACTGTTCATCTTTTTCTGAACTGCTACTTTCAACATGAAACTGACAAGTAGCTATCAAAATTGGAAAATAAGCCAAATAGCAAATTTAGTTTGGAGGGAAAGTTAAAGATGAGATAGCAGTTTCTTGGGAACCATTTCAAGAGAACCATATTCACCAATACTACCTTGTGCCATTTAATTAAGCAATGTTAACTCTAAATACTACCAATGGATGCTAAACTCCAGTCAAAAAGATGGATTGGGGGGTGTAAGTGTGAGGTTACTCTTGGATACACATACTGGGTGATCCTGTAATATAATGTCCTCCTCTTGGCATTAAATATGTTTACATAAGTACTCCAGGAAGTATGCCAGAATTGCCCAAACCCCAAAATATTTAGTCAACCCTACAACAGCTGTATCCTGGCAGTTAGGCTTGGCTCAGAAACAAGAAATAACTTTCTTTAATGACCCTCTGATTATTTATATCAAGTAAGACATAAAATAGACAGACACACTCGTAAAAGGTGTTTGCCACTGTCAAGGAGGTGGTCCAGGAAGAAAGACTCCTTCTTTGTAGCAAGGTCCTCCAGATCCCACTGTTTGTATTAATATATGTCAAAAGCCCAGGAATACTGAAGTCTCCTAAAGAAGATCCATAATCACTCAATATCATTTGGCTTAACTATATATACTCAGAAAAGCAAGTGAATGTAGAACACCTTTTGTCTTGACCGAGATATGTAGTTTGATACACCAACTACAAGAGCCATCTGTGCATGTGTATGTATAAAGTATAATGAGTCAAGCCTGAACCAAAGGAGAAAAGTGGGCTATATTACCCTTGGAAGCCTCCAAAGTTATTTCGGTGACTCCATACTTCTTTGTGAAACAAAGGCCAATATTCTTCTAGTTGTTGTTGGATGGTTGCAAATCATGGAACCCTGCCTTCTCCAAAGACCTGCTGCTGAGGATCACCCAAACGGCATTGGTGAAGCACACAGTGGGTAGGCTTCAACATGTTACAGATGCAGAAGAATGCATGAAAAAGTAGATTAAACGATGTCATACAATTTATTTCAATTTAAAAATTTACTGAGACCTTACTCTGTGTCAGGCACTGGGCTAAGCACTGGGGTTGACATATTAAACATGGGGCGGCTAAGTGGCGCAGTGAATAAAGCACCAGCCCTGGAATCAGGAGGACCTCAGTTCAAAACTGACCTCAGACACTTAATACTTACTAGCCACGTGATGTGGGGCAAGTCACTTAATCCCAATTACCCTGCCCACCCCCCTCAAAAAAGCAAAAAAAAAAAAAAGACAAATTAAACAGTCACTGCTATTAAAGAGCTTACATTCTCCTGGGGATAAACAACATGTACACAAATAAGTAAATACAAAATATATATGAAATAAATACATAGTGATTTTGGAAAGGGATACTAATAGCTAAGGGAATCAGGAAAGGCATTTTCTGGGATATTAATACTTGAGCTGAAGTTTGATGCGATATAGGAATTCCAAGAAGTAGAGCTAAAGAGGAATTACATGCTAGTAACAGAGGCCAGTCCATCCAAGGGTACAAAGTGGGAAATGCTATGTGTCATACAGTACCTAAATCAGAGTGGTTATAGTGTGAATGGAAAGAAGGAGAAAAACAATGAGATGTTGTAGGGTTAGAATCAATAAAGGTCGGGGGACTGATTAGATATGAAGGGAATGCAAGTAAAAGTGAGAAGTAAAGGATGGCTCTTTTCATTGTGAATCTAGAGGACTGGAAAGAAGGTGACACCCTTGACAGAAATGGGGAAATCAGGACGAAGAGCAAGTAGGCCAGTAATATGATGAAAGGAAAGGAGAACCAGGGCCTTCACTGATAGCTTCATAATATCCACGTTAAGAAAAATGCAAGGAAGGCCCCCAGAATTTTAGAAGGATCTCCTACAGTGAAGCAAAGATGTAAAGTCACACAGAATGCAGTAGCACAGATGGGCTGCACTCTGTATCATTGGAAGGAATATCCACATTGATGAGAACAGATTCACCAGAGTACTGGAGTAGAAAAACACATGATACCAGCCTTCCTTTACACACACCCCTTTGTTCCTTTTAATTTGTTCAACATCAGCTTCCCTAAACACTGTGTTGTTTTTTAATTTCTCTTGTCTTGGGTTTGTACAAGGCTGCAATGAGAAGGAATAAAAAACCCAGCAGCTACTTTCCTCTGGCCATCAGTTTCTCCCAAGTTATGAGCAGAAAATATGTTCTAGTATGGGTTAAAAGGGTTATAAAAAAGTAGCATGCCAGTGAAATCACATATCCTCAAAATACTGAAATATTGACTCAGAAGCCATAAAGTAGGTTAGCATGGACAAATAATTCCCTCCCAAAAATAAGATAGAAAGGTAAATTAGTAAAGTGGTCAACCCAGTTTGGTAATATTGAAAAGTGGCCTACAGGGGTAGCTAGGTGGCTCAATGAATAGAGCACCTGCCTTGCAGTCAGGAGGACCCAAGTTCAAATCTGACCTCAGACACTTAACACTTAACTAGCCTGTGACCTTGGGCAAGTCACTTAACCCCAATTGCCCTGCCCCTCCAAAAGGCAAAAAAAAAAAAAAAAAAAAAAAAAGGAAAGGAAAGGAAAGTTGCCTACAATCATAAGATATCCCAAAATAGTTTTGTCTTGACAGTGGGAAGAACAATCTTAGAAATTAACCGATGTTATTATTAGATGCATATAGCAAAAATACATCTATAATGTTCCAAGATAATTGTGTAGTGTTTCCTTTTTAGTGACATATCTTTATCAAATGAATATCAAATACCTGAAAAAAAGCATATAGTATATCTTTCTCTTCCATTGTTTATCAATATGGTAAACATTATATATATGTGTATATATATATATACATGTACATATACATACATGCATACATAAGTATGAAAACCATAAAATTCCCAATTTAAGTAAAAATCAATTTTCCATGATATAAATACTCCTCCCTGGCATTCTATATCACATGGTCTGTCTTCCATTTAGGAAAGAAAATCTGTTCAAACTTCATAATAATCAATTCCAGTATTAAAAGCAGTGAATTAAATAAATGAAATGTAATTTTGTTTGTTAAACATTGAGCTTTTTAAAAACTCTGCTAACTCAATAAGTATGTTTTTTATTATTATTTTAAATGATGTCACTCCTTTTAGAGCTCCTTTACAAACTTCTCCAAACTTGGTTAGTATATGGCTTCCAAATCACATACAATCTACCCAAGTCACAGTTGTTCAGGTATTTTCATTTCAAGTGTTACATGAATATGGAATTACACACTATATTTTTAACTGAGGTAACTGTTTTTATGCAAGCAGTTACTACAATATAAAGTTTAATAAGTTACTCTCTACTTATAAACATAACTAAAGATAGTCTAGGGTCACAGAAGAACAAATGTTCCATGTTTTACCACACTACTTACTCTATTACCTCCTCAAACTTCACTAGTTTCTATTTACCTCCTGGATCAAATATAAAGTCCTCTTTTGGAACATTTAAAGCTCTTCATGACCTGGCCCCTTCTTACCTTTTCAGTCTTCTTAAACTCCACTCCCCTCTCTGTACTCTATGATCCAGACATACTGCTCTGGACCAGCTATGCCTCCAACTCTATTTCTCATCTCCATGCCTTTGCCCAGGCAGTTTCCCTGCCTGGAATGCTCTCCCTCCTCACTTCTACCTCTTAGTTTCCCAGTCTTCTTTCAAGATTCAGCTCAAATCTCACCTTTTGTAGGAGGCCTTTTCCTATCCCCCCAGATGCTTCGCTGTCCCCCGTTTCTTCCTTCTGAGATTACCTTTCATCTTTCATGTAGATGTCTTGTACATATATATATATATATATATATATATATGTCTTGTACATACATAAATATATCTATGTACCTAGTTATTTTCATGTTTATCTTTCCCATTAGACTGTGAGATCTTGAGGAAGGCAATTTTTGCCTTTCTGTGCATCCCCAGTGAACAGTACAGAAACTGCCAGATAGTAAGCACTTAATAATGATTGTTGACAATCTATAAAAGATATTTTCCATTACTCCTTTTGAACTAAAAGGGTTTTTATAATTCAAAAACAATAAAAAATAATTAATCAACTCCTTACATCAGTTGAAACCAAAGATAAAGAATCTGCCATAGAGAAAATGATATTTGTGAATTTGCAGGTTATAAGTTTGGTTTTTTTATTGTAACTATTAAAACACTAAAGGTTCTACAAATTCTTAAATAAGTTTTGGGAGGAGTAATATTCATTTTAAACGTGATTTCATGACTCCCCCAAAAAATGCCCCTTTCATTTTATATATGATTTATGCTGCTTTGCCCTGACATAAATGGTCTGCTGGCCTTCATTCTTAGAGACCAAGAGGCATAGAGGGGGATGCAGACCAGAGCAAGGCTAGAAAAGAAATGTAAATATTCCTAAATGTATAATGTAAAAGAATTTTAAAGTGACACATGGAAAGAGGAACATACTATCCAGGTTCATTTGAAATGTACATCTTCTCCAATCCCCCAAAGCTACTACAATAGGAACATAGCACTGACTTCAGACTTAATCTCTTCCTGAGCCCTTGGAGAAATAGTCACACTTAGTAGGTTTCTTAACCCAACTCTATGGCCCACACCTGCCTACTACCAACCTAAATCACACATCCACAACATTGCACAGATTCTCATTTATTGGACTCTGTGTCTCTGAATCAATTTGAAGTGAAATTATTGAAGTGGTGAAGAAACTGAAACTTAACTATTTCTCATCTTTGGATTTCCTATGTATCTTTCTGAATAGTGCGATCCTTACCAAAATGAAGTACATTCTTTTTTTTCTTTAAGACAAGATTCAGTTTGAAAGTAATAAAATGTTTGGAGGGGGAGCGGCAGGGAATGAAGGTTGACTAAAAAAAAAAAAGTCATGTCTGGAGGGTCTGGCTGTCTGACAGCTTTGAGGAAAGATTCAATTGTCCAAGCCCTCTCACTGCCCATTTCCATCACCATTTTCCTATGTATTTATTTCTTCCAAAGGGTTTACCCCATAACTGACCTCGGGAGAAACATTCCATCCTTCTCATTCTCAAAGGGTACAAAAGATACAACATTCAAGAGACAAGAACTCCTTTTTCATAACAAGTTTACAAAGCAAGTTACTCAGGCCTCCCCCCACCCTACCAGGGAAGAAGAGGCAATGACAACCTCTTTAAGAATGACTTTAGGAAATATGATGATGATGATGATGATGATGATGATGATGACCTGACAAATATTGAGGGATTCCCTACATACGATAAGTGTCCTTGAAGATCCCTACTGTAAGGGGTGGGGAGTGGATAGGGGCCAAGGTCACAAAGTGAGGGAAAGGGTTGTGGTTGTGTAGTAAGCGGGGGCAGAGAAGGGGGGTAGACAGAAGAATAAGGAAGACTGAAGAGAGTGATTTTCCCAAGAAGGGATGTACAGTGTAGGCAGAGCCTGCTTGAAGGGTAGTAGTAGTAGGCGCCTGCCGTCCTCTGTATGCCAGAGAGAAAGAGAAGAGAAATGAACCTGGGTACCTGAAGTCTCTAGCTGCAGTCTGGTTTCTCCTCCATGCCTTGCCCTGCTGCAGCACCCCGTTCACAATCTCCTTCTCGTTGGGCAGCCGGTACACTGGGAAGACGTAAAGCCAGCAGAGAACAAAGACGCCCAAGGCACTAGCTCCCATTGGCAGTCGGGTCCGGGGACACTTACACGCCAATACTGCCATAGTCCCTCTCCAAGTCTGTCTCCGGGCCCGGCTGCTGTCGCTTATGCTTAGCGCAATCATTATGTTGCAGTGGTCTGAGCTGCAGCGCAGATATTGAACTGAAATCCGAAATTCAAAGCGCTCCCATGCACGCACGCACTCTCTCTCTCTCTCTCTCTCTCTCTCTCTCTCTCTCTCTCTCTCTCTCTCTCTCTCTCGCTCCTGCTCTTTTTTCTCCTTGCTCTCCCTCTCAGGTTTTCCTTCTCTCAGGGACACACACCACAAAATCGCGTCTTCTGCCGCTGCTGTTCCAATGGTGGTGCAAAGGCTTTTAATTCGCAACTTTCAAATAAATTCCCTCCTTTTAGCGAAAGCGGCAGAAGAGCAAGCCATCAGCTATGGCCATTGTATCTTCCCCTGGAGAAGAATGGGACCCCCGTCTCCCTCCAGAAGTCAGGAGATCCAGGGACCGCGGGTCTTTCCAGTTGACTCTGCTGCATCACGATCGCTCTCAGTTTGGGTACAAGCAAAAGGTTCTTTTCCTCAGTTACTTGCTTTCCGGACTTCTCCCCCGCCCCTTTCTCCCGGCCAAATGGAAAAAAAAAAAAAAAACACAAGCTCCTTCGCCTTCGTTGCCTCTCGGCTCTTCCTGTGGCTGCAGCCGAAGCTGCTGCTGTGGCCGCGGCAGCTGCTTGGAAGGAAAAGAGAACTAACACTGCGGCCAGTCCTTGTAAATTTCCAGGTCGAGCAGGGACCTCTAGTTATCCCACCATTGGTTTCTCCACCTCTCCAAGAAAATAAAAGAAGTCTCTCTTCAATTAATTCAGCAGAGAACCACAGGCACCCTGTGCACCCAGGACATCTCAGACAAACGCACCGTGATTGGTGGAAATCAAGGTCGTCTTCCCCAGCGTCCCTCACCCCTCCACTTGCAAAATTTCCCTTTGACCCTTTGATCAACGTATCAGATCAGCTAGACTAGAACTAGCATGTTTATCATCTGCTCCTGTCTCCCAGGATAGATACAAACAGTAAAGATAAAACACCAAAACAAAGAGTGCGTCAAAGGACTAGACAGATTCGACACCCCTTGCTTCCCCTCGTCCCCCCACCCCCACCCCCTAAACCACATATACACCCTTTCCAGAATCTTAGACACGCAGCTGGAGTTCCTGGGCTCTAGCACCCTCCCACGGTACCTCTCTTTTACTAACTGATTGGTTATTCCTCAGCAAAGGGGAGAATGCAAGAGTAACGGAGATTCATACCCCCATCTTTCCCATCTCCTAACCAGTCATTTACTGGAGGCTTCCCCAGACAAGCTAGCGCCCTCGCACACGCGCGCGCGCACACACACGCACAGATGATTCATGTACACAGATTCTCTCCTCTAAGCACTGCAGGGAAAGACACAGCCAGCATCCAAAAGTGAATACAGCTGGAATCCATGCTGGCAGACCCTGGGACATCACAGATAAGGTCTCAATTGTCTGCAAAGCTTTTTAAATGCACGCTACTTTTTATTTGTTATGAGTTTTCCTTGTTAATAGTAACCTCAGAATCACTACCTAATGTTTCAACCCATTGACTCTATCATAGCCAATGACCCTAAAATACAAAGCTATTGTGTTTTCAGGGGAGGCCCTTTTAGGACCTCCTGGTGGTAACCTTTTATTTTTTTGTTTGTTTGTTTCTTTTCCATAAGGTATACTGAGGGAAGTAAGTTTAAAATATATATATATATATATATATATACATATATATATATACATATATATATATATATATATATATATATATATATATATATAATGGGGAGCCCCTTCTGAAGGTTTAAAAGTGCCTTTTGTACTACTTTCCTGGCCAGGGTCTGTCTATAGGAGACAATCTTAAGCAGAATGCTTCCTAATATTTAAAGTAATGTTCAAATTATTTTGACTAGACTATTGTGTTGTGTTTGGGTATCATTAGAAGTACAAAATGTGTTGTTAATATACATTAACAACCACCTTAAGGCTGGTTGATTTGCATATTATTGACAATTACTCCTGAGGTATCTGGGCTGTGGTGCCTAAGGTCAGGAGCCCAGTAAGACCTGTGTATCAGCTCTTTGCCTTCATTCCTTTGATAAATGATCAGATTGACTCTGCTCCTGTTCCTGAACACCTCTCCTGCCAGGTTAGAGTACCTGCTCTTCCTGAGGACCAGTCAGGGTGGTCTTGCAGTTAACCTGGGCAAGTCATTGAATGTCTGAGTGACCTGAAGTGACTCCCTCAGATTACAAATCAAAGTGCAAGTTGTCCAGCTGCACCAATGGAAGGAGTTTCCACATGGGGAGTTACCTACATGGATGAGTTTGTAAGTCTGGACTAAAAGAAAAGGTTCTATTTGTATTTATAACTCATCTCCTTAATGTAGAAACTCCATTAAAATTGCAAATATCCATTAATTCACTCTGAGCCTTCACCTCAGTGTACTAAACTTCATTTATATAAGAAACTACACAAACCCTTTTCACTATAAGCATTTCATAGAATCATAGAGTTAAATATATAAGGGTTATTAGAAGTCATTGAGTCCAACCTCCACATTTTATAGATGAAGAAACTGAGGTCCAGGGAGGTGACTTTCCCAGCCAGCATCACACAACTGCTAAGTGTCCAAAGTGGGATTTGAAGCCAGGTCTTTCTGACTCCAAGTGCAGCGCTCCATTCACTAGACCATCTCTGTCATCCTCCCTATCTCCTAGATGTAAAAAAAAAAACAAAATCAAGGTTACTGGAATTATTATTACTTATTAGCAATGTAACAAATAATAAAACATAAGCATAAATCATCCTTTCCAATGTATTAGCTATGAGAAAGATCATAGCCAGTCATTTAACCATCATCACAGTTGCTGATTTCTCCTCAGTTCTGTAAATACATTTCCACCATTCAACTCTCTCAGTATATTAATGAAAGTTTCTTTTCAAGAATTCTCATCATGTCTCTTCTCAAAATAAGAGTTAAATTCAGTTCTATTGGGAAATAAGATGTTTTAGCCCCTTTTTGTTTTCTCTCTAGTCATAAAAGCATGATATTTTCTCCAGACTGACAGTTAAAATTCTCTAGTAGTATGGAGAGCCTCTATGAGAAAAGCTATTATAGCTGGTGCTATATTAGTTACCCTTGCTTCAGAGTAAGCAAGTGACATAAAAACCTGAATACATTTTGAGAAATTTCAGATCTCTCTGGCTCCTTGCCTCTCCATGAAAATTTAGGAATTTTGTGATATGACACCACCAGTCCCTTTTACAAACACATAGTTCACAGAATCAAAACAGAAAAAGCAAGGTATTTTTGTTTTGTTTTTTTTCTTTTAGATAAAATTCATTTAAAAAGAGATCTTGGAAAATAAAAATACTGACACTTGCCAATGAGCAAGTATATTCCCCAATACCTGCTTTGCAAAGTTGTAAGGCTCAAGTGGAATAATATTTATAAAGCACTCAGCACGATGCCTGGTATATAGTAGGTATTTAATAAATGCTTATTCCTTTCTCTCCCCCCTCATTATTCCCACTATAGCATCAGTTACAGCCATGCATTATAAAGGGCTCCTAAAAATAAGGTTGTTTGCAATTTTACATGACTCTGTCTGCATTTCCCACAATTCCCAACAAGTACTATTGCTAGCCTTTTTTTTTCTTGCTGGCCTTTTTTTTTCTGCTGAATAACTTGTCTCTTTAATGCAGAGGGGAGTATTTCAAGAGTTCCCTTGTATGGTAGAAGACAAAGGTTTTCCCAGTATGTGATATAAACATAGTAATAGTGCAGGGTCCCTTTATTCTAAGGTTACTATGATCTTTGTTGATCCAGAAGTAAGGAATATGACTCTAATTAGCATGATATAAATAGATTTGTTCCAAGTTGCAAACATAGTTTCCAGCAGTTAGGTAGCAGAGTGGACAGAGTGCCAGACAGAGTCAGGAAGACCTGAGTTCAAATTTGACCTCAGACACTTGTTAGCTGTGTGACCCTGATCAAGTCATTTAACCCTGTTTGTCTCATTTTCCTCTTCTGTAAAATGAGCTGGAGAAGGAAATGATGAACCACTCTAATATCTTTGCCAAGGAAACCTCAAATGGGGTCACAAAGAGCTGGACAAAACCGAAATAGCTACCAAGGGTGGGGAACCTGCGGCCACATGTGGCATCAAGGCTGCAGATTGCTCACCCCTGTCATAGACAACAGAGTAGTAGGCTTCATCCCTAGTAGAACATGTTTTAATGCTTCTTCCCCATGGCAACCATTGTTCCTGTACCTCCTAAGGTCACTTGGAGGTAAGGGCTACAGTCAAGCCCACCAACGCCTCTACTGACGTCCTTCCAGTGCAACTTCTCTCATAGAACTGTCCACTGCTCTACTCTGTGCTTCCCCTCTTCCTTTTGATCTGGGGAAGGCAATAAGCATTTTGATACTGCCTACTATGTGCCAGACACTGTACTAAGTCATTTACAAATATTATGTCACTTGATTCTGACAACCTTGTGAGGTAGGCACTATGATTATCTTCATTTTATATACCCATTTTGAAGTTGAGGAAACTGAGGTAAACAAAAGTTAAGTGACTTGCCCATGGTCAAACAGATAGTAAGTATCTGAGGCTGGATTTTAACCCATCTCCCTGACTCCATTCCCAACATTATCCACTATCCACTGCTTCTGCCTCTGACCAAATTGAATTCACCCTGAGGTGTAGTTTTAACTATGCCTCTCACCCCCATTTCTATACTATCTGAAGTGACCTCTGTCATTGACATCAGCTTGGATCAGGGTGAATCCACTATATGAAGTCCCTTTTTCAGAGGAGGTGTGTTTCCCACTCTTGTCAGAATTTCACATACTTCCCACACATACTATTTTCCTTGCTAAACCCTGGACTTAGATTAGTCCCATCTGTTTCCTCTGCTCATACACATGTGCTACTGAATAGAGTCAGAGGAAGTCATATAATAATACTAAATACATTAAAAATTCATGTTACTTAACTTAAAGTGGGCCCTCACTTCAGAAAGGCAATTCTTTTATTCTTTCCTAATTGATTCCCTATCTCCCTCCCCATAGTAACTATTCTAATTAAACCATTGTTTTCCTCTTAATACTACCACCAGAGAATGTGCCCTAGTGAAACTTCTGTCTACAGGCCCTGCTGTCCTGTTTGGTTACTGACTCACCAGGACCACTACTTCAGGAAATCCCTGATCATGCTTGATTTCATTCCATCCTGTCCAAACACCTCTTCCACAACCATGTAGTCAGTTATCTCCTATTTCCTATTTCCAGTTTTGGAACCATAAATTATGATCAAATCAACTCTGCCATTGTTCTTGGATGGGATGTGTCAAACTACTCCCTCACCTTCCCAGTAATTTTTTAGACCAATGTGCCCCTTGTTAGTCACCATTTCCCTAAGAAAGTTGTCTTCCTACCTCCCCCACTACTCTATCAATATATAAGCTCACTAAGGACAGCAACTATCTGCTTTTGTTTTTGCAATCCCAGTGCTTAGCATACTGCTTGACAAATGGTAAATGCTTAATGAATGCTTTCCTACTAAATTCATTCTACTCAAACCTTTTACAACTGCTCCCCCATGACCTCAGCTGAGGATCTTGTCTCTTACTTGAGAAAATGGAGGCCACTTGATGTGAACTCCCTCTTTTCCTCTTCTTTTCATTTCAAAATCCTTTGACATCATCCCCCACTGTCTTCTCTTTCCCCCAGTACCCGACAATGAGATTGCCCTTATCCTTTCCAAGGCCAATCCCTCTCCACATGCACTTTATTCCCATCCCCTCACTCATTATATACAATTACAGCCTTAGTGATCCCCCCTTCAAACCTTCAACTTCTCCTAATTTATTAATTTCTTCCTGATTGACTTCAAAAATGCTTTAAAGCCCTTAATTATATATACCTCAAGCTATTGTCCTATATCTCTCCTCCCTTTCTCAGTCAAACTACTAGAAAAAGTTATTTTTATTTCCTCTAATTTCTCTCCTTGATAACTCCTTGACCCTTTGCCACATGGCTAACCTCATCACTAAACTGAAATTTTTCTCTCCAAAGTTACCAGTGATTTTTTTTCTCGATCCTCAAACTTCTTGATCCATCTACTAAATTTGACACTGTTGAACACTCTCTCCTCCTCAATACTCTTGCCCCCTTTGAGTTTTTATGACCCTTCATTTTCCTAGTTCTACTTTTCTCTTTTCATTTTAGCTACACTGGTTTTGTTTGCACAAAATCTTTAAATTTCATGTAATTGATATTGTCCATTTTCCTTCCTGTGATCCTCTCTAATTCTTGCTTGATAATGAACTCTTTTTCCTTCCACTTATCTGACAGGTAATTTCTTCCTTATAATTCTAGTTTGATTGTTATGCCATACTTTATATTTAAGTCATATTCTCATTTTGAGCTTATTTTGGTATATGGTTTAAGATATTGACATACATATAGCTTCTGTTAAACTACTTTTCAATTTTTCTAACAGTGAATTCTTGCCCCAATAAGCTGGAATCTTTGAGTCTATCAAACATTAGGCTACTATTCATTTGCTTCTGTATATTGTGTATCCAGCCTCATTATTTCTTAACCAGTATCAAATTGTATTGATGACTTCTTTGCAACAGTGTGACATCTGGCACTGATTGATCCCTTCCTTCTCATTCTTTTTCAATATTTTCCCCTGAGATTTTTACTTTTTTCTCCCATAGATGAGTTTCATTATTATACTTTTAGTTTTATAATATAATCCTTTGGTAGTTTGACTGGCATGTCACTGAAGAAATACATTTAAGTAGTATTGTCATTTTCATTATATTGGCCCAGAAGTCTACCCATGATAAATTAATATTTTCTCCATTTATTTAGATCTGTCATTGTATAAAGAGTGTCATACAGTTATGTTCATATGTATGAATCTTGACAGATAGAATACTGCCTTTTCCATAGCTATTTTAAATGAAATTTCTCTTTCAATTTCTTTATAATGAATTTTTTGGTAATGTACAGAAATGTTAATGGTTTGTGTGCATTTATTTCATATCCTGCAACTTTGCTGAAGTTGTTCATTGTTTCATTAGTTCTTAGATTGACTACCTAGTATACCCAGTATTCTTTAAATAAAACATCATGTAATCTGCAAAAAGCAATGCTTTTACCTATTTGCCTATGCATATTCCCTCAATTTCTTTTTCTTTTCTTTTTTCTTTTCTCATCAATATAGGTAGCATTTTTGTCATTATATTAAATAGTAATTGTGATCCTGGATATCTTTGTTTTACCTCAGATCTTATTGAAAAGGCCTCTAGTTTATACTCATTAATACATAATGCTGGGTCTTAGTTTTAGATAGATCCTATTTATCATATTAAGGATAGGGCCATTTATTTCTATACTTCCTAAAAGTGATGCTGTTTTCTTTAATAGGAATTGATATCTTGTCAAAGATTTTTGAGCATCTTTGATATAATCAAATGATTTTATTGATCTTATTATTAATATAATCAATTATATTTATAATTTTCCTAATATTAAATCATCCCTGAATTCCTGTCATAAATCTAATCTGGTCATACTATATAACCTTTGTGAAATAAAGCTATAATGTCCTTATTATATTGTTATTAAAAATCTTTGCATTGATATTCTAAACTAGAGGCCTTTTCAGTAAGATCTGAGGTAGTTTTTGCCCCAATATTCTTTCTCAGTTTTCTTTCTGTGCTTTGATTCTCTTTTAGTTTAAGTATCAAGCCTATGTTTGTATCATGAAAAGAATCCAATAGGATTCTTTCTTTTCCTATTTTTTCAATCAATTTATGTAATAGCAGAATTAATTTTTTCTTCAGTTTTTGATAGAATTCATTTGTAAATACATCTTATCCTGAGTATTTTTTTTCTTTGCTTAGGAGTTCATATATGGTTTATTCAATATTTTTTCCTGATGTTAGATTGTTTAAACTCTCTATTTCTTTTTCTGTTAATCTGGACATTTTATTTATTTTTGTAAATATTCATTTATTTCATTTAGATTGTTATTTTCATTGGCAAATAATTGGGCAAATTATTTCTTAATTACATTTCACTGTTATTGGTTTGAATTCATTTTTTTTCAGTTGTCATACAAGTAATTTGATTTTCTTCTTTTTAAAAGTTAGTTTAAAGCTTATCAGCGACATTACTTTTTAAAACCAGTTCAACATTTATTAGTCCAATGGATTTGTTTTTTCTTTTGCTTAATCTCTAGGGCTATTTTTTAGGATTTCTGTTTTGTTGCTTAATTGAAGGTTTTAATTTGCTGTTTTTCCAGAGAGTTTTTTATTTGCATGCCCAGCTCACTAATCTGCTATCTCTTCAATTTGTTGATGAAAGTGTTCAGAGGTATCAATTTTGACTGCATCCCCAAAAGTTTGGCATATTTTCTCATTGTTGTCATTATCTTTAAGGAGATTATCTATTTTTCTTTTTCTTTTTTTTTTGAGGGTCATATGTTGGCATTTATTATTTAAGCAGAAGAACAGGTAATGGGGGGGAGGGTGGGCGGCAAGGGAGGAGAGAGGGAGCCAAGAGCTCCTCATCTGTGTCTGCTCTAGACTGGGTTGATCCTGATTTCTGAGCCTTGGTCCAGTGCACACAAGGAAGCACACGCTAAAATGAGGTTCCAGGGGTACAGGCTGAAGAAAACACTGGGGTGGCCAGAGTTACACATGCAGCCAGAGGTGGGGGCTGGGATTCTCCTTGGGTCAGCAGCACCACTTCCTTTTGGGAACTGAAGTTTGGTGATAAGTTCCATCCCATATATTTCTTATAAATCAATCAGTCTTGTAGTTAAAGTCTTTGTACTAAAGAATTCTTTCATCGCCTCTCTAACTTCTTGTACTTTGTTTCTAGTTTCTTTGAATATGTATCCAACTTGTAAGCTGCCTGCTCAAGAAGCTGCTACTTGTTCCTGACTTAAAGTGATCTGATCCACATAAAGCTGAAGTGCTACATATTTCTGGTTTAAGTCCTTGAGGTTTCTACTTATGTTTACTGCAATAGCTTTCATTTCTAGATACTTCAAGCTAGTCAGTTTGTTCCAGAAGTTTATAATCATCACTGGTGGCTGTTAGCTACGTGGTCATTTTGGAGAACATGTCCTGCCACAGACCAGTGATGTCCACCTCTGTGTGCTTTGTGGCCTCTGGCATCATCTAGGCCTAGGAAGGGTGGAAGAAGAAAGGATGGGGATAGAAAAGGGGGAAAAGGAGAGGAAGAGGGAAGGGGAAGGGGACAGGGAAGGGGAGAAAAGGGGAAGGGTGCGTAGTCAGAGAGGGAGATGATTATCAATTTTTTTCTATGATTTATTCCTTAATCCACCCATTTCTTAGGATTACATTATTTATTCTCCAACTAATTTTAATTATTTCTTCAGTGGTCCTTCACTGAATATAATTTATATTGAATTGTGGTGCATAAAAGACATGTTCAATGTTTTTGCTTTTTTGCACTTATTTTTGAGGGTTTTGTGCCTTAATGCACAGTCAATTTTTGTAAAGATACCATGTACACCTGAAAAATAAGTATCCTCCTTTCTATTCCCATTTAATAATCTCCAGAAGTCTATCATATCTAACTTTTCTAAAATTCTATTCAAGTCATTCACTTCATTTTTTGTTTATTTTTAATTAAAAGTTTCTTTGTCTCAGAGGGGTAAATTGAGGTCTCCCACTCTAATTGTCTTACCATTTCTCATTTACCTTTTCCTTTAAGAATTTAAATGCTATGGCACTAGATGTGTTTTGTATTGGTATTAATTCATTGTCCATGGTACCTTTCATAAAAATATAGTGTCCTTGTCTCTTTTGGAAATAGATCTATTTGTATGAGATAATCATTGCTAGCCCTGACATTTTTATTTCAGCTGAAGCATAATAAATTGTGCTGTGGCCCCGTATTTTAATTCTGTGCACATCTTTCTGTTTAATAAGTATTTCTTGTAAACAACATTGTTGATTCAACTTTGTGATCCATTCTGTTATCCTCTTCTATTTTACAAGTGAGTTCATCCCATTCAAATTCAATTTAATAAATGAATTTTAATTGTATTTTTCTCCCCATCCAATTCTCTCATATTTTTTCCTTCTCTTTGCTCCCACTCCATCTTTATAAAGAAGAAGCTGATGAGAGAAAAGCATGATTAGCACCAGTGCTGAAAGTTCAGTGTAATCTACCTCTGCTCCTAGTCATTGTTTTTCTTTCCCTCACCCAGTGCCCAATAACAGGTTCTCATCTTTTCTTTTCCCTTAAATTACTTCTTGAAATCTACCTTCCTTACTTAGAGCTTGTTTTGCTTAAGTCTACATCCTCCTTTAATCTAATTTATCTCTTATTCTCCCTTTCCTCTCATTTCCGTCTTGATTGAAAAGTATTTCTGTACCCAACCATGTGTATGTATTATTTCCTCCTTTGACTATTTCAGATAGAGCCTGAAGATCATCACCCATCCCCATCTTCACCCTTTTCTCCTTGTGTTTATACCCTTTTACTTTCATACACCAATTATGTGAGAATTTTCCCCACTCTTCCTCTCCCATTTCCCCCTCTAGTATATTTCTTTCTACTCCTCTCTTTCCATTCTTCTTTTAATATCATCAAAATATAAAACCACTTCTATTCTATCTGTATTATTAGAGTCTATGACCCCTGCTGAAAATAGGATTTTGATGAGACACATCTATCATCTCACCATATTAATATATAAATGATTTAATTTTGCTTAGTCCCTTATCATTCATGTTTACATTTTTATGTCTCTCTTGATTCCTATGTTTGTATTTCAAAGTTTCTACAAAGCTCTGGGTTTTGTTTTATTTTTTCTTTATTAGGATGGCTTAGAAGTCCTCTATTTCATTATAAGTCCATTTTTCCCACCATAGGATTATAGGTGTTTGGTTAGGTAAGTTGTTCTTGGTTGCAAGCTTATGTCTTTTGCCTTGATATTTGCAGACAGGATCTCAGAGCGGCAAGCTTGGTATATTAAATCTTATATTTGCCACTCCTTTATAGTACTGACTGCTAAATTCTTGTGTGATCCTGACTTTGGCTCCTCAGAACTTGAATTCTTTCTCACTGCTTGCAGTGTTTTTTGTTTTGTTTTGTTTTGTTTTTTATTCAGAAACACTGGGTTTGGGCTATAATGTTCCTGGAAGTTTCCAATTAGGAAATTTCTTTCAATGAATGTTTAGTGTATTCCTTATTTCTGCATTTTGCCTTCTGGTTCTAGGAGATATAGAAAGTTTTCTTTTGTGATTTCTTGATATATGAAGTCTAGGATCATTTTGGGGGGGCGTCATAGCTTCAGGTCATCCAATGATCCTTAAATTAGCTCTTCTCAAGCTGTTTTTCAGGTCAGTCTTTTTGCTATGATACACCTTACATTTCCTTCTAAATTTTCAGTCTTTTAACTTTGTTTTAATAATCCTTGTCACACTTCTGGGTCGCATGAATAAAGTAAAGTAGTCTACATTTTCTACCAACCTCCTGTCTTCTCAAACCTCATTATCCACCAAAAATAAAGCAATTTTAGTTGTCTCTGTGATTTAGGATACCTGAAATCCAAAAGAATGTTAAGAAAAATGTAGTGACCTCGGCACTGAGATCACTTAGCATCTCTTCCCTGACCTACCATGCTATGAGTAGTAAGGCTGTACTTAACTGACTTAAAGATTCAACCCAAGGATCCAACATGTGGTCTCCAACAAAACCTAATTCCATACACTGGGACCTCCATCTTCTTTAATGACCCCCAGTGTCATGAAGGTACCAGTTCTAGGCTGCAGAAGTTTTCTTGAGCCACAATTGATAGACAGCATTCCAGGGGCAGAAGTTTGCTGCAGGGGGATGGGGATGGAATGGTCTGTGCTAGGAAAGATTTCTGCAGAAAAGACAGGAACAGAGGGAAAGGGACAGAACATGAATTTAAGCTTGAAATATAGCTCACTACCCCACCCCCATGCTCCCCCCAGAATCTCAGAGACACAAACTGCAGAAATAAACCCATAACACCAGCATGTAGTGAGCTGGAGAAAAGAGAAACAAAGAAAATGGGACAGGACAGTGGAATAGGTTGCCATGAGGGGCCGATATGTGTAGTACCACCCTAAGCCTGAGAGAAAAAGCTCAGCATCCAACTGATTTCAGTTTTGTCCACGCAAATTGGGGTGGAGATATAAGTTTTTGAATCATAAATTGCCCAGTGTGAGGGGAAACTAAGATGCTTTGATATCCAGTCTCCAAGGAAATCACCATCAGAGGGGAGGGAGTCAGAGAGTGAACAATAGTCGAAAATAAGGGGAGAAATTTGAAATTACCAAAATGTCAGAAAGTAGAAAACTCTGGGGTGTTGCACATAAGCAGATAAATCAACAGAAGCAAAATAACATTAAAAGAAAATATGTTCACTATACAAGCAAAATATTCTGATCTCAAAGACAGGATGTGTAGGATCATAGATCTCTCTAAAGAAAATGACAGCTAAAATAACGTTCACACCATAAATGCATTAAAAAATAGAAGAGAACTGCCAAGAATTTCTGAATATAGAAATAAAATAACAATTGAAACAATTCATAGACCACACAGAAAACAAACAAATGAACAAATAAAGCAGGGCTTCAAATGCCAAGATACATAGTGGTTAAATTTAACTAACAATCCAGTTCAGAAACAAGTTCTGCAAACTGTCAAAAGAAACATTTTGAAATACGAAGGAAATCTTAATAACATAAAATTATTGTGTACTGACCAGAAAATGCAGGAGGGAATGGAATAATGTGTCCTAAAGAGTACTGGAGGGTGGCTAGGTGGCGCAGTGAGTAGAGCGCCGGCCCTGGAGTCAGAAGGACCTGAGTTTGGATCCGGCCTCAGACACTTAATGCACACAAACAAAAATAAAACCTAGCCATGTGACCTTGGGCAAGTTACGTAACCCCAACTGCCCTCCAAAAAGCAAAAAAAAAAAAAAAAATAGTACTAGAATTGCAATGCAGCCCAGGGTGACCTGAATTTAACCATAAATGAAAAAAAAAAAAAGGTAGATGTTTAATAATAAAGAGATATTTGAAACATTCTTTTAAAAATACTACCAGATCTGAAGAGAGTACTTGTTTCTTGAAGATTATAGACAACAGAAATGCAAGGGAGTGATCAAATGAAACAGTCAAGGGCCACAACAGCCACAGAGTAACAGCACAGAAATCAGTAAGACTTCTTCTTGGCAGAGCCAAGATGGCAGAGTAGAAACAGCTCATCCAAGCCACTCTGCCCCCAGATTACCCCCAAACTATGTAAAAGGGGACTCTGAACAACTTCTGAAGCCCCAGCACCCACAGAACGACACAGAGAAGCTAACCTCCCGCTGAGGACAGCCCAACAGCCCTGCAGGAAGGACCAGCTCAGCGGTCTAGGAGCCGGCAGTGCACAACGCGCAGAGCGCAGGAAGCAGAGCCGAGGTTTTAGCCCCAGGGCGGCAGGGCCAGCAGCCAGCTAGAGGAACCCCAGAACACCAGCAGCTGTGGCGACTCCAGAATTATCAACATAGACATGCCTAGGACAAAGTAAGAGGTTAGTGTCCTATGGACTTTGGGATCGGTATTTGGGGGAATGCGTTGGCTCCCTCCCCTGGGGGCTAGAAGCCTCTGAGGAGACACGCCATTTTGTAGTTTTCAGAGGCAGCTCCAGCTCCCGGCCTGCAATTAATTGTAGGGAGATCCAGCGATCAGTCTTGGGGGGTTAATCGCTCTTGCTTTAAGCTCCCTGGATCTGGATTGTGATCTAGGGTGGAAGTCGTGGGTGGGTTTACAGCTTGCCAGAAACGGAAGTTGCCCCCCACACGTTCGGGACGAAAATTCCTCTATCTGGCCTTAAAGCCATAGTGTGGCAACAAGCCCAGAAGTCAGGTAATCAAGTGGCAACATTCCAAGGCAAAGGAAACAGAAAAATTCAATCCTAGCCTCCTATTTTGGGGGCATAGAGCAGGAAAAGGACTGTGAGGTCAGAAGTCTTGCTCCAAAAGCCCCAGGGGAAAACATGAGCAGGTTGCAGGCCATAGAGGACCTTAAGAAGGACTTTAAAAATCAAATAAGAGGGGGGGCGGAGCCAAGATGGCGGAGTAGAAACAGCTCATCCAAGCCTCTCTGCCCCCAGATTCTCCACAAACTATGTAAAAAAGGACTCTGAAAATCTTCTGGAGCCCCAGCACCCACAGAACGACACAGAGAAGCTAACCTCCCGCTGAGGACAGCCCAGCACCCTGCAGGAAGGACCAGCGCAGTGGTCTGGGAACCGGCAGCCCGCAGAGCGCAGGAGCGGAGCCGAGCCCAGGTCCACGTGAGCCGAGGTTTTAGCCCCAGGGCGGCAGGGCCAACAGCCGGCTGGAGGAACCCCAGAACACCAGGAACTGTGGAGACGCCATAATTATCAACATAGACTTGCCTAGGACAAAGTAAGAGGTTAGCGTCCTATGGACTTTGGGACGTGTATTTGGGGAATGCGTCAGCTCCCTCCCCTGGGGGCTAGAAGCTGCTGAGGAGACACGCCACTGTGTAGTTTTCAGAGGCATTTCCGGCTCCCAGCCTACAAATCGTGGGGAGATCCAGCGATCAGTCTTGGGGGGTAATCGCTCTTGCTTTAACCTCCCTGGATCTGGATTGTGATCTAGGGTGGAAGTTGTGGGTGGGTTTATAGCTTGCCAGAAACGGAAGTTGCCCCCCACACGTTCGGGACGAAAATTCCTCTATCTGGCCTTAAAGCCATAGTGTGGCAACAAGCCCAAAAGTCAAGCAATTAAGTGGCAACATGCCAAGGCAAAGGAAACAGAAAAATGCAACCCTAGACTCCTATTTTGGGGGCATAGAGCGGGAAAAGGACTGTGAGGTCAGAAGTCCTGCTCCAAAAGCCCCAGGGGAAAACATGAGCGGGTTGCAGGCCATAGAGGACCTTAAGAAGGACTTTAAAAATCAAATAAGAGAAGTGGAGGAAAAATTGGAAAGAGAAATGAGAAGGATGCAGGAAAAGTATGAAATGAGGGTCAACAGCCTGACTGAGGAAAACAACACCTTAAAAAATAGACTAGCTCAAATGTCAAAGGAGGCCCAAAAGGGCAATGAGGAGAAGAATGCCTTAAAAGTCGAATTTGCCAGATGGAAAAAGAATCTCAAAAGTTCACTGAGGAGATTCATTCCTTCAGAGTTAGACTGGAGCAAATGGAAGCTAATGACTTTATGAGAAATCAAGATGCTGTTAAGCAGATCCAAACAAATGAAAGATTAGAAGGCAATGTGAAATATCTCATGGGAAAAACCACTGGCCTGGAAAATAGATCCAGGAGAGATAATTTAAAAATTATTGGACTACCTGAAAGCCATGATCAAAGAAAGAACCTAGAAATCACCCTTCAAGAAATTCTCAAGGAAAATTGCCCTGATGTTTTAGATCCAGAGGGCAAAATAGAGGTTGAAAGAATCCACAGATCACCTCCTGAAAAAGATCCCCAAAAGAAAACTCCCAGGAATATTATAGCCAGGTTCCAGAATCCCCAGATCAAGGAGAAAATACTACAAGCAGCCAGGAAGAAACAATTTCAATATTGTGGAAACACAATCAGAATAGCCAGGACCTGGCAGCTTCTACACTGAGGGATCGAAGGGCATGGAATATGATATTCCAGAGGGCAAAAGAACTGGGAATGAACCCAAGGGTCACCTACCCAGCAAAACTGAGTATTTTGTTTCAGGGGAAAATATGGTCATTCAGTGGAATAGAGGACTTTCAAGCATTCTTGAGGAAAAAACCAGAGTTGAATAGAAAATTTGACATCCAGACACAAGAAGTAAGAGATGCCTGAGAAGGTAATCAGGGAAAAGAAATCAAAAGGAACGTATCAAAGTTGAACTATTTACATTCCTATATGGAAAAGCAATATCTGTGACTGATGATATCTTTCTCACTATGAAAATAATGGAAGAAGGGGGTGTGGTCATACCAATACATATGTGAATGTGTGTGTATATGGTTACAGTTATATATGGATAGAGGGCATAGGTTGATTTTGTTGGGAAGGGAGAATACTCAAGGGATGAAATTATGAGGTGAGAGAGGAAAGTGGCAAGAGGAGATGGGGAGAGACATGGTAGGGTAAACTATCTCATGTAGGGGAAGTGGTTGCAAAGGAGGGGGAGAATAAGGAAGGTTAAAAAGGCAAAACCACATTCACATTGAATTTGGTTCAGGGAGAAAATGACATACATACTAAATGGGATATCTCAACCTGCAGCGGGATAGGGGGAAGGGGGATGAGAGGAGGGATGATGGATGGGAGGGCATCCTTGGGGTGAGGGGAGGTTGGAAGTACCCACTATAGAAGAGGGACAGGATCATGTAGGGAATGGACCAGGTGGGGGGTGGGATTAGTGGGAGGGAATTATAAGCAGCCTTGAACAATATATCTACTATGATAATGTTTTGCATAGCTAGACATGTACAACATATACTGAATTACTTATATCCCAAGAAGGAATGGGTGACAAGGGAGGAAGGAAATGGATCTGAAATTCGAGGTCGTAACATTAAATGTTTCAAATATATATATAAATACTCTTATTAATACTCTTTTGCCTATAATTGGGAGATAAGATGTGCAGGCATTGGGACACAAAGATTCATCTTCCTCTAATGGAAAAGTCGATGGGGGTATGGGAGAAGGTATGGGAGAGAGCAGACTGGAGGAAGCGATATCTTGTGGGATTGCTATTCTGGGAGGTTGGGTAGGGGAATAATGGGGGGAAAATGATTGTAACTCAAAATCTGGTGGAAATGAATGATGTAAAACAGAAGTTAATAAAGTATTTGTTTAAAAAAATAAAATAAAATAAAGTACAGGACTGACCAAAAAAAAAAAAGAAAGAAAAAACATATTTCCTCCTGAAACAAGCCAAAAAAAAAAAAATCAAATAAGAGAAGTGGAGGAAAAATTGGAAAGAGAAATGAGAAGGATGCAGGAAAAGTATGAAATGAGGGTCAACAGCCTGACTGAGGAAAACAACACCTTAAAAAATAGACTGACTCAAATGGCAAAGGAGGCCCAAAAGGGCAATGAGGAGAAGAATGCCTTAAAAAGTCGAATTTGCCAGATGGAAAAAGAATCTCAAAAGTTCTCTGAGGAGATTCATTCCTTCAGAGTTAGACTGGAGCAAATGGAAGCTAATGACTTTATGAGAAATCAAGATGCTGTTAAGCAGATCCAAACAAACGAAAGATTAGAAGGCAATGTGAAATATCTCATGGGAAAAACCACTGACCTGGAAAATAGATCCAGGAGAGATAATTCAAAAATTATTGGACTACCTGAAAGCCATGATCAAAGAAAGAACCTAGAAATCATCCTTAAAGAAATTCTCAAGGAAAATTGCCCTGATGTTTTAGACCCAGAGGGCAAAATAGAGGTTGAAAGAATCCACAGATCACCTCCTGAAAAAGATCCCAAAAGAAAACTCCCAGGAATATTATAGCCAGGTTCCAGAATCCCCAGATCAAGGAGAAAATACTCCAAGCAGCCAGGAAGAAACAATTTCAATATTGTGGAAACACAATCAGGATAGCCCAGGACCTGGTGGCTTCTACACTGAGGGATCGAAGGGCATGGAATATGATATTCCAGAGGGCAAAAGAACTGGGAATGAACCCAAGGGTCACCTACCCAGCAAAACTGAGTATTTTGTTTCAGGGAAAATATGGTCATTCACTGGAATAGAGGACTTCCAAGCATTCTTGAGGAAAAAAACAGAATTGAATAGAAAATTTGACATCCAGACACAAGAAGGAAGAGATGCCTGAGAAGGTAATCAGGGAAAAGAAATCAAAAGGAACTTATCAAAGTTGAACTATTTACATTCCTATATGGAAAAGCAATAACTTTGACTGATGATATCTTTCTCACTATGAAAATAATGGAAGAAGGGGGTGTGGTCATATGAATACATATGTGAATGTGTGTGTATATGGTTACAGTTATATATGGATAGAGGACATAGGTTGAATTTTTTGGGAAGGGAGAATACTCAAGGGATGAAATTATGAGGTGAGAGAGGAAAGTGGCAAGAGGAGATGGGGAGAGACAGTGTAGGGTAAACTATCCCATGTAAAAAAAAGCAAGGGGAAGTGGTTGCAAAGGAGGGGGAGAATAAGGAAGGCTAAAAAGGCAAAACCACATTCACATTGAATTTGGTTCAGGGAGAAAATGACATACATACTAAATGGGATATCTCAACCTGCAGCAGAATAGGGGAAGGGGGATGAGAGGAGGGATGATGGATGGGAGGGCATCCTTGGGGGGAGGGGAGGTTGGAAGTACCCATTATAGAAGAGGGACAGGATCATGTAGGGAATGGATCAGGTCGGGGGTGGGATGAGTGGGAGGGAATTATAAGCAGCCTTGTACAATATATCTACTATGATAATGCTTTGCATAGCTAGACATGTACAACATATACTGAATTACTTATCTCCCCAGAGGGAATGGGTGACAAGGCAGGAAGGAAATGGATCTGAAATTCGAGGTCTTAACATTAAATGTTTCAAATATATATAAATACTATTATTAATACTCTTTTACTTATAATTGGGAGATAAGATGTGCAGGCATTGGGACACAAAGATTCACCTTCCTCTAATGGAAAAGTTGAAGGGGGTATAGGAGAAGGTATGGGAGAGAGCAGATTGGAGGAAGCGATATCTTATGGGACTGCTATTCTGGGAGGTTGGGTAGGGGAATAACGGGGGGAAAATGATTGTAACTCAAAATCTAGCGGAAATGAATGATGTAAAACAGAAGTTAATAAAGCATTTGTTTAAAAAAAAAAGACTTCTTCTTAAATGTATACATAGAGAGAGGTGAAAGCACATTTGTGTATGAGATTCCATTGCGAGATGGGAGGGTAACTAAAAGAGATTAAGGGAGTGGAGTGAGAGAGGAGAGTTTGTGATACACAGGTTTCAAATCAAGTGCTAACAGAGAGGGAGATGAATATTGTGATCTCAGGAAGAGAGGAGCTTATAGGGGGAGTGGATGAGGAGAAGGAGAAAAGAATTTAAAGGTATGGGACAGGAGGGAGGCCTTGCTTTGGTGGTGCTAAGGGGTGCTTTTGATGAATGGTCCTATGGGTGAAGAGAGATGCTCTGTAAAGGGAAATTGAGATTTTGTGTTAAGTGTGGTATATAGGATTGGGTACATGAAAAGACCACTTGTTCTACCTCAGGAGAGGGGAGTTTGGACTCCTGGTATCTGGCAGAGTGGAAGGGCATGAACCCAGGGAAGAGATTTTGAGGCAAATAAAGAAAAAAAAAGTAATGTGGTGGTGTAAGGGAGGGATACAGATCAGCAGTGTATTGAATAATCAGAGACTGGGGAGGGGGGTCCTACCATGGGGCAGTGACTTTTCTGTCACCTTCAAAAACTGGAATTATTCTAGGAGTCACAGACACACAGACACAGACACAGACACACACACAGACACAGACACACACACACACACACACACGTGGAATCTGAGCCCAGAATGAATGTCTTGGAAGTTTTCATTTCATGAGGAATGCAGAGGTTATAAAGAAACTAGATAATTATAGGGGTCAGGAACAGATAATGAGGGTCTACAGTAGAGAGAAAGACAAGGTGAATGACTAACAAAGTGAGAGAAATCCTCTCTGGAAAGCAGTGCCAAAATGGAATTTTAAAAACTAATGAGGGGCAGTTAGGCGGCACAGCGAATAGAGCACCAGCCTTGGAGTCAGGAGGACCTGAGTTCAAAACCATCCTCAGACACTTGACACACTTACTAGCTGTGTGACCTTGGTCATGTTACTTAACCCCAATTGCCTTGTGTTCCCCCCTCCAAAAACAAACAAAAAAACTAATGAATAAGACTAGTTGAAAAAGAGAAGAACAAGGGAGAATCTACTTAAGGAAATCTAACTAAGAGGAGCAGGGGGGAATGGAGTAGAATTAAGTAACCAGATTAAAACAGTCAAGAAAAAAAGCAAAACCCCAAAGGGAAAGGAGTCAGCTAATGTAAGGCAGGGATTGGAATTGGAGGAAAAGAGCCATTGAGAATAGTCCACTTTAAAAAAAGAATAAACTGAAGTAATTGAAAGAAGTCTTCAGCAGAAGAGGGAGAAAAAAATCTTAATTTAAAAAAAGTTCAATATTAGAAACAAATGTAAGAAAATATAAATGTAACTCTCATAACTTTAAATGTAAATTAATTCAATAATTCAATAAAATGAGCAACAGATTAGATAAGAAACCAAAACCCTATAATCCATTGCTTACAAGAAGCTTATTTTTAAAACAAATGTATATATAATAAAACTTTGAGAATAGAATTTTTTTTTACTATGCATCAAGCGAACCCAAAGAAGGAGTTGTAATCATGCTATCTAACAAAGCAAAAACAAGCCTTAAAAAATACAAAGGGATAAACCAAGAAATTACACTATAGTGAGAGGAACCACAGACAACAAATCAATATTAGTGAGCTTATAAACTCCGAATGCTTCACACATGAAGTACAACAGTGATGGGAGACTTAAATATCCCTCTATCTATTTTGGATAAATCTAACAGAAAGATAAACAAAAGAAAAAATATGAAACAATAAGTCACTGTGAAAACTAGAATTAAAAGACTTAGGGCATTTTCTATGTGGGACAGCAAAATAATTTATATATTTCTCAGCAACATATCACTTTTATAAAAAAGTGGGGCACAATGAGATTGCAAAAACAAAGTAAAAAGAGAAATAGTAAATATGTGCTTTATAGACTGTAATTCAGTAAAAATAGTCATTGTTTCAGGGACCACAAACAAAATACACAGACCCAAAAGGAGATTAAACAATGAAATCCTAAACAAGAGGGCCAAAGAACAAATCATAGAAACAATAAATAATTATACAAAAGAAAATTATTTGGGGCATGAAGCTAAGGTAGTTCTCAGACGGAAAACTATATATGTACAAATGTACATCAATAAAATAGAAAATGAAAACATTAATGAATATTAACATTTTAAAAACTGGGAAGCCAACAAGTGAACAAATCTAAAAATAAGCAGAAATGGAGAGATAATAAAACTAGAGGAAAAATACATAAATTTGAATAAAAATAAAAACATGTAAACTTAAAAGCCATTTCTTTCATAAGATTAATAAAATTGACAAACCTTTAGCTAATCAGATTAAAAAATAAAAGGGCAGTAAATCAAATCCAATGAACAAAATGAAATCATGACAAAATCAGAAGAAATAAAAATTATATATTATGCACATATATTTTAGCAAAACTAAGAATATAAAAGAAATAGAAGAATATTTCCAAAAATGTAAAATACCCAATCTATCAGAAGACCAGATAGAGATAGTAAATAATCCAATTTCAGAGAAGGAAATAGATCTAACTATAAAGGAATTACCAAAGGAAGACAAACTCCTGGTCTGA
Source organism: Gymnobelideus leadbeateri (assembly GCA_011680675.1). NCBI lineage: Eukaryota > Metazoa > Chordata > Mammalia > Diprotodontia > Petauridae > Gymnobelideus > Gymnobelideus leadbeateri. Next base: position 186,272 of record WOXC01000553.1, read on the forward strand.
ATGGAACCACAGAAGAGTTTTATTAAACTTTTAAAGAACAGTTAGTACCAATACTTCACAAATTATTCTCAAAAATTGACATAGAATCCTTTATGAAACCAATATAATCCCATTACCTAAACCAGGGAGAGATATAACACAGAAGGAAAATTATATCCAATATCATTAATTCTACTGAGTAAAAAAGTTTAAACAAAATCCTGTCAGACCAAAGCAATTTATCTAAGAAGTCTTTCATTATGAGCAACTGGTATTTGTTCCACAGATGTAATGATAGTTCGATATTAGGAAGACAAATGACATTATAATCATATTAAAAATCAATTCATCCAGAACCACATGATCATCTCAATCGATACAGAAAATGCCTTTGACAAAGGTGCAGCATTCTTTTATGCTTAAAAACCCTACCAAAATAGGAATAGAGGGACATTTTTTAATATCATAGAAAGCATCTATCCAACACCACAAGCAAATATCATATGCAATGGGAATACATTAAAATCTCTTCCAAAACATAAGAGTGAAGCAAGGATTTTCTCACTTGCTCCACTATTATCTGATAGAGTTCTGGAAATACTAACAATAGCAATAATACAAGATAAATAAAAAGGCATAAAAATAGGTAAAGAGGAGATAAAACTATCCCTCTTGTCTGATAATAATAATGGTTTACTTAAAAAACTATCGTATCAACAAAGATTCTAATTGAGACAATTAATAGCTTCAGCAAAGTTTCAGGCTACAAAATAAATCCTCAAAACTCAACAGCATTTCTATATAATAAGAAGAAAGCTAAAGATGCAAAAGTATAAAGGCACATCCCAAATTTGGGAAATCTCAAATCCAAACACCTACAAAATATGTAAGCTATCTGGGGACCAACCTACCAAATGACAGAAAAGACTTGTATAGAGTCAATTTTAAAGTGCCCCTTAAAGAAATAGAGAAGAACTTAAATAATTGGAAGACTATTCAGTGCCCATGGCTAGTCTGTACCACTGTAATAAAAACAACAATTTTCCAAAGTTAATTAATACTTTTAATGCTGTGTTAATTAAATTAATAAGGGGATATTTTATAGAACTTGATAAAAGACAATAACAAAATTCATATCAAAAACCAAAAGATCTAGACTATTAAGGGAAATGATTAAATGAAATTAAGATAAAGAGTGAATAGTATTTGCAGACCTCAAACTATATAATAAAACAGCAATCATCAAACCATTTGGTATTGGTTAAAAAATATCAGAGATATAGATCAATGGACAGATTAGGCAAGGGAGAATCAGAAACAATGGAATTTAATTAATCCAGTGTTTGATAAAGTGGAAAACATAAATTACCTAGTTTAAAAAAAAAACTAATTATTTTATTTTTTTAAACATATGGGAAAATCAGAAAACAGTCTGGAAGAAATTAAGATTAGATCAACACCTTATACCATATTCTTCAATACATTCTAAATGAGTACACAATCTTAATGTTAATGATGAGATTATTTTAAAAATTAGAAGAGAAATAGATCATGTTTCTCATAGCTATGGGTTGAAGATATATTCTTAACCAAACAGATAGAGATTATTGTAAAAGATAAAATAGATAACTGATTTCATGATACTGAAAAGCTTCTGTGGAGATAAAATTAATGCATCTAAGGTAAGAAGGGAAGTGATCAAATGAGAAAACAGTCTTTGTATCAAATTTCTCTGATAAATGTTTGCTGTTCAAAATATATAGATAATTAAATTAACTAAAATTTACATATACCTATACTTGTACATATATAATGACTAATAGCTATTAGTCGCTAATGGATAAGTCAAAGGAAATGAACAAACTGTTCTCAAAAGACAAATTGCAAAGAATTTCACAATGACATGAAAAAAGTTTCCAAGTCACGAAAAATAAGAAAAATGCCAACCAAAATAATCCTGAAGTTTTACCTCACACCCTGCAAATGTTGGATGACTAGTGGAATGATAGGCATAAATTGCTGTTGAAGCCGTGAGATGGTGTGACCATTTTGGAAAGCAACTTGAAATTGTGCAAATAAGGTGACTAAAGACGCCCATATCTTTTGAACTAGAAACTCCATTACTGGACTTAAGACTCCAAGGAAGTGATCAATAAAAAGAAAGTCCCCACGCATATGTACCAAAATATTTATAACATCACTTTTTCCTATAGCAAATAAAATAGACAGCTAAACAAATTGTAATGAATGTAATAGAATATTATAGTGCTATAAGAAATTATGTATATGATAAATATACAAAAGCATAGAGAGATTTAAGTGAACTGATGCAGAATGAAGAGAGGATATTAAGTATTGTGCTATATTATGATGTCATGGATAGTTCAGGCTAGGAACCTGCAGGGCTTCAGGCTCTTGAAGGAGTTTGATTTAATGCAAGGTCTGAACCCTACCTTCCTAGATTAAGTTTTACAAGTTCCTGGCCTGGGTTTGATTTAGGCTACACAATTGTGGACTTGCCCTGGGTGGAAATTCCAGTAAATTGTTGCTGGACTGAGCAACAGGTCACACAACTCATCTATGCCAATCAAAATTTGAACTCCAGTCTTCATAACTTCAGGCCAGCATGATACATTATACTATGCTACACCTATGATATTACTATCTTAGAATAGGAAAGATTTTTCTTCCTATCAATGACTTCCTTAAAATGTGGGGAAAGTAGTAAGATTATCAAGTCAAGACATATTACCAATTTAGTGACATTTTTCACATAATTCTCCAACGGTTCCTAGAACTTTTAGATCAAAGGTATCAAACATGTGGCTTACAGGCTGCAGGCTGCATGTGGCCCACACTCCCAAATGCATCTAAACCAAATGAAAATGTAGTTCTTATATTATTTTAATATGTTGATATAATAATAAAGGAAATACTTAAAGTGAGGTTTTCTAACTTAATATACAGCTCCCAGGAATCTTTATGTACAGCTAAGTGGCCCCCATTTCTCTTTGAGTTTGATGCCACTGTTTTAGATTAATTCACCAGCAGTTTATTGTGGTAAGAGAAATGTTGATCAACCTCCCCACCATGTAGCCTAGGTTAGTTCTTTTCCCTAAAATGTAATGAAACTCTTCTTGACTTGATTGGCTCAGGGAACTAAGACTTCAGCCATATACTAAGTTTCTTGGTCACCTAAAGTTTCAAGTGTCCTGCCCATATGACATCAAGGTCCTTCAGACTTATAGAATATCCCTTGGCCATTTGAGTCACCACCATCTTGTCTAGATGAACAGACATAATTTTTTGTGGAGAGGAGAGTCAAGTGCTGTGTCCTTATATGTGTGTGTGTATACACACACGCACATATGTACACAAAAACATACATATATATATATATATATATATATATGTAAATCTCCTTTTCTTAACTGAGCATTTTATTTCATTTCAGTTTTGTACCTAAAGTACTAGAGCAGCCTGAAGATGCACTTCACATGATGATAGTAATTGGGGGAAAAAATTCATTGTGGCTCACAGCACAGTTGAAGTGGGGGAAGGGTAATGCAAAAGCAGAGGTGGGGGTGATGGGTTGGCCAGGTAAAGCATCGTGATACTCTATGATAAAGGCCTTTCTGGTGGCACATGGAGAATCCTTTCAGTGTAACATAGAATATGTGACAGGAATAGCTTATCTCAGTGGGTACAAACAGACTAAACAGGAAAGTGAGGAAAACTGATAGCACATTCATCAACTGAAGACAGAGTTCTTAGTTTTTAAAGACTATGTAATAAAATCTGAGAGGCAACTAACAGACGGCAATAGCACAAGTGAAAAGGGAAACTCTGATGGGACATCAGAGACCAAAAGGCAGAAGGCAGGGACCAATAAAAATGGAAACAAAGATTCTCTTATAATCTTATGAGTCTTATTTTCTGCAATTAAAATTATTTCTGAAGAGTTCATAGGTCTTATCTGACAAGAGTCCATTACACAAAAAAGTCTTAGGAACCCTTTCCCTGTACCAAGGAAATCATAGTTCCAGTCCTGTTTTGCCTGTGATTTGTACATACTTGTCTGTGTATATATTGTTGTTTCTCTGCAGTAGGACACAAATTACTTGAAGGAAGGGACTAATTACTGTTTTATTTTTTTTCTTTCTATCCCTGGCACCTGGCACAGTAACTAGTACATAGTGGGTCCTGAACAAATACTTATTGAATTGAATAGAATTGATCCAAAAAGAGGTCATTCATTCATGGTTAATGTAAGCTAGGAGTGTGGTCTCCCAGAGTATCTCGAGCCCTTTACTATTTAATCAATGACTTGCTAAAGAGCACAAATGGCAGGCTTATTAAATTTCGGTTGACACAAAGCTTGGAGAGAAGGCTAAAACCCTAGATGACAAAGTCAGAATTCTACATGCACTTAATAAATTAAGACAACTGAGATGAAGTAACACTAATTCTCACTCTTGGATTCAAAAAGTCCATCTCACAGATCTTAGATGTAAGATGCAATATGATTACTTCTGTTTACTGTTTTTCTACATCTTGTGTCTCTGGTATAAATGCAACTTAATCATGGCGAATTACTTCATAGATGAATTGCTATAGTCTGATTGAAAGGATTTTATTTAATATTTTAAAATCAATATTAATTAATTATATTGGTCTATTGCTCCCTTTTTGTTGTCTTCCCTTCCCTAGTTCAGGTACTAAGATAGGTTTCTTGTATCATTTGTTACCTAATGGTGTTTAGGTTTTTTGAGTTGTTATATTCTTCTTGGAGGCCTATGGTCTTTAAGAAGTTGCTATTTATCCTATCTTTAAGATAAATGGATTTTGTTTGTCTATACAATATATACAATAACTCTATAGATGCTCTACTCTTTATTTTTCTGTATTCCTGTGTTCTTACTACTTTTTGCTTCTCTTCTTCTAGGATGTCCTTCTCTTCAATATATTTGTGTTCCCAAACAGCTTTTCTCTCTTTTTCTTTTTTGGAAATGCTCCTAACCATGGATTCAAATTTTTAGATTCTGCTAATTATTTCTTCTTGTTGTACCCGAATGAAGCAAAACAGAAGATCCCCGAAATTAGAATCTGGAGTGGATTTATTACCGAGGGACTGTCGGGGTACATGCCCAAATAAGACAGTGGGTTGGCACAGACAGTGTGCAGGTTTTTAAAGAGGTTACATAGCCAGGTTATGTAAGCTGAAACTACAGTGATTGGTCAGTGTACATTCGAATTTCCTGCTGGCATGAAACCTTAGGATGAAACTCCTGCCCATGGATCAATTAAGGGAAGGGGAGGGGTGGGGGTTGTGCTTTCTTACAGAAGAATTAGGGGAGAGGAAGGTGGAGTTGTCTGCTTTACAGATCAATGGAGGGAAGAGGAAAGGTGGAGTCCTGTCCAACATTCTGTGCTAGCCATAAATTTTGTCATTTGTTCCCTTTGGACTTCTTTCAAGATTCTGGTTTCTCTCTCAAAACTATTTAGGAACTTTGTGTTGTGGTACTAAAGAGGTTACCCATAAAGAGGGTTAAGGTTGCTCTGGAGACCCCAAAATACCAACACACCAGGTCTTGCCAAATGAATTCAACTCAAGTCTTCTCAGCCAAAGAAAAGTAAAGTTTATTAAAAGTTTGTTTGTATTAGACACAGAGTAAGTCTGTGCTAGGTCATTCTATGGTTCTCTCACACCACATGGTGTGAGATGGGGTCTTAAATACAGAAGGTTGTGGGAGGAATCTAGGGGTGATCTAGAGGAGGAGTTTGGGGAGGGTCTTTAGGAAAAGTCAGGTGAGGTCAAAGAGTGATTAAGGGTAGGAAGTTGCTGGAGCTTACCTGGAACCAACAGACAGTGGTGGGCTAGGTCAGTTCAAGGGTGGATTGATATTTTGATAGGCTCAAGGGTGGGAAGTAGATGGACTATGGACTAGGCTAGTAACAGAGGTCTGGGCCCAGCCACAATGTAAGGCTTATGGCCTCGTGCAAATGCATCATTAAATGGGACAATTTAATCAGAGTTCAAGGGGGGTTCCCAGAGCCTTTATCTCATCAGTAACACTCTCCCTTGGGAATCCATAGGATCCTAAATTTCTTTAGGTTTTGGTTCTCAGAGACTTTGTGTTTGTTTCAATTTCCTGGTTTTGCAAAAAGAATTGAAGAGGAAACTTGGAAGAAAACTATAAACTGATGAAAAACAAAGTGAGTAGAATTATGAGAGCAATATATGCAATGATAACATTATAAAAAAAACCCAACTTTGAAAGGCTTTAGAATTCTGATAAAGGCAATGATGCCCCATGATTCCCCCAAAAATGAAGATGAAACACACCATTTGTCTCCTACCAGAAAGGTAAAGAATTTAAAATGCATGAAGAGACATATTTTTGGACATAACTGTAGCAGCAAGCACCCTAGCATACCCAGGATGGCTGCTAGTGATGAGGTACAGGCTATGGGAACCCCCTTGAACTCTTATTGAATCTTCCCACTTGATGAAGCATTTGCCTGAGGTCATAAACCTTTCATTATGATTGGCCCAAACCTCTGTTACTAGCCTGGCCCTCCTTTGTCCAGCTAGCTCCCACCCTTGATCCTCCCAATACCCAAATCTGTTATACCCTTGAACTGGCCTAGCCCACCATTGTCTGTGGTCTCCAGGTAGCCTTCAGCAACTTCATTCATTTACTGGAGTCTGACCTCATTAACTACCCTGCCCAAACTCATTACTGGAGTCTGATCTCATCTGAATCCTCCTGAAGACCCTCCCCAAACTCCTCCTCTAGACTACCCTTAGATTCCTCCCACAACCTTTCTGTATATAAGACCCCATCTTGCCTCCACATGGTGTGAAAGAGCCATAGAATTTTCTTTTTTTTCCCATACTTGAACATTTAATTTTTTTTAACAAATGTTTATTAACTTCTGGTTTACATCATTTATTTCCACTGGATTTTGAGTTACAATTTTTTCGCCATTTTTCCCTACCCACCACCCCAGAATAGCAGTCCCACAAGATATCCCCTCATCCAATCTGCTCTCTCCCATATCTTCTCCCATACCCCCTTTGACTTTACCATTAGGGAAAGGTGAATCTCTGTGCCCCAATGCCTGCACATCTTATCTATCAATTACATGCAAAATAGTATTAATAATAGTATTTATATATATTTGAAACATTTGATTTTAAAACTTCGAATTTCAGATGCATTCCCTTCCTCCCTTGTCACCCACTCCCTCTGGGAAGATAAGCAATTCAGTGTGTTTTGTACACGTATATCTATGGAAAACATTACCATAGTAGATGTATTGTAAAAGACTGCTTCTATTTCCCTCCCACCCATCCCACCCCCAACCTGGTCCATTCCCTACTTTGATCCTGTTCCTCTTCGAAAGTGGGCACTTCCAACCTCCCCTCCCCACAGAATGTCCTCCCCTCCATCATATCCCCTCTCATCCCCCTTCCCCCTGCTCTCCTGTAGGGTGAGATATCCCATTTCGTATGTATGTCATTCTCTCCCTGAGCCAAATTTAATGAGAATATGGTTTTGCCTTTTTGCCTTCCTGTTCTTCCCATCCCCTGCAACCACTTCCCCTTGCTTCTTCTACATGAGATAGTTTACCCTACCCTGTCTCTCCCCATCTCCTCTTGCCACTTTCCTCTCTCATCTCTTAACTTCACCCCTTAAGTATCATCCCCTCCCACCAAATTCAACCTGTGCCCTCTATCCATGTATACCTGTAAACATATATACACACATTCACATATGTATTCATATGCCCATATACCCTTCTTCAATTATTTTCATACTGAGAAAAGTTTCATCAGTCACTGTTATTGTTTTTCCATATAGGAATGTAAATAGTTCAACTTTGATAAGTTCCTTTTGATTTCTTTTCCCTGATTACCTTCTCAGGCATCTCTTGCTTCTTGTGTCTGGATGTCAAATTTTCTATTCAATTCTGGTTTTTCCTCAAGAATGCTTGAAAGTCCTCTATTCCACTGAATGACCATATTTTCCCCTGAAACAAGATACTCAGTTTTGCTGGGTAGGTGATTCTTGGTTTTAATCCCAGCTCTTTTGACCTCTGGAATATCATATCCCATACCCTTCAATCCCTCAGTGTAGAAGCTGCCAGGTCCTGCACTATTCTGATTGTGTTTCCACAATACTGAAATTGTTTCTTCCTGGCTGCTTGTAGTATGTTCTCCTTGATCTGGGAATTCTGGAACCTGGCTATAATATTCCTAGGAGTTTTCTTTTTGGGATCTTTTTCAGGAGGTGATCAGTGGATTCTTTCAACCTCTATTTTGCCCTCTGGGTCTAAAACATCAGGGCAATTTTCCTTGAGAATTTCTTGAAGGGTAATTTCTAGGTTCTTTCTTTGATCATGGCTTTCAGGTAGTCCAATAATTTTTAAATTATCTCTCCTGGATCTATTTTTCAGGTCAGTGGTTTTTCCCATGAGATATTTCACATTGCCTTCTAATCTTTCATTTGTTTGGATCTGCTTAACAGCATCTTGATTTCTCATAATGTCACTAGCTTCCATTTGCTCCAGTCTAACTCTGAAGGAATGAATCTCCTCAGTGAACTTTTGAGATTCTTTTTCCATCTGGCAAATTCGGCTTTTTAAGGCCTTCTTCTCCTCATTGCCCTTTTGGGCCTCCTTTGCCATTTGAGTTAGTCTATTTTTTAAGGTGTTGTTTTCCTCAGTCAGGCTGTTGACTCTCATTTCATACTTTTCCTGCATCCTTCTCATTTCTCTTCCCAATTTTTCCTCCACTTCTCTTATTTGGTTTTTAAAATCCTTCTTAAGGTCCTCTATGGCCTGTAACCCATTTGTATTTTCATTTGGGGCTTTTGGTGCAGGATTTCTGACTTCACAGTCCTCCTCCTCTTCCATGCTTCGATCCTCTTTGCCTCCAAAATAGGAGTCTAATGTTGTATTTTTATTTATTTTGTTTCCTTTGCCTAGGCATGTTGCGACTTAATTACTTGACTTTTGGGCTTGTTGCAACAGTAGGACTCTGCCACCAGGCAGGGGAGCTTCTGTCCCAAAAGTTGGGGTCTTCATAACTTCTGGAGGTATTAATTGGGTGGCCTCTGTGAAGCCTCCACACACTCTGGCAAGCTGGATACCCACCCCAAGACCTCCACCCCAGACTGCGATCCAGATCCAGGGAGGTTAAAGCAAGAGCAATTACCCCCCAAGACTGATCCACTGGATCTCCCTGCAGTTTGCAGACCAGGAGCTGAAGCTGCAAATGAAGCTGCAAAATGACATCTGTGCCTTGTCTCCTCAGCCAGTTCTTGCTCCCAGGGGAGGAAGCTGATGCATTCCCCAAATACTGGTCCCAATGTCCATAGGGCACTAACCTCTCACTTTGTCCTAGGCATATCTGTGTTGATAATTCTGGAATCTCCACAGCTGCTAGTGTTCTGGGGTCCCTCTAGCTGGCTGCTGGCCCCACTGCCCTGGGGCTAAAACTGTGGTTCACGGGCCCGGGCTTGGCTCCTAGAGCACTGTGCTGGCCACTCCCAGAGCACTGTGCTGGCTGCTCCCTGCAGGGCTGCTGGGCTGTCCTCAGCAGGAGGTTAGCTTCATAGATACCAAGACTCCTTAAGAGTCTTTCCATTATGGTGAACTTTTAATAAACTTTGCTTTTCTTTGGTTGAGAGAAGACTTAAGTCAAATTCATTTGGCAGGACCTGGCATGTTGGTATTTTGGGGTCTCAAGCACCCTAGCCTAAACCTCATCATTTTATGGTGACCTTCACTTGCACAAATTCTTAGATTTGCTTTTCTAAAGGAAAGCAACTCAAAATGGGTTAACAATCTTACTTTAATCAATCAACATATATCATTTACCTAGTTTAGGGGGAAAAGTCAGCACCCTAAACTTAAGAGAATACAAACAGAAGTTACAACATAAAATAACAGTTCAGCAGACAGAGCTTCCAGCTGTCTGACCATTACATCTATACCTAGTTAGTTACCAGAGAGGGAAGCACCAACATCTGGGTTTTCAAAGCCAGAGGGTTCAACAGCTGCCCAGAGTCTCATCTGGCCAAATCATACAACTCTTCCCAAAATGAGTCCCCCCGCCAAAATTCACATCAGGGTATATATAGCCTTCTCCTGGATCAGAGAATGTCACAACCCTCTTGACCCACTGCTCAGTGACAAAGTAACAAGGTGTAGGCATTCCTGAAAAACAAGCCTCCTGCCACAGGCTCCATGTGACCACATTCAGCCTATTAGGGGGCAGAGTATATTTTCAAATCAGAGAAGGTTCTCAGAGTCACTTAAGCCTCTCAAGGGGCCAAGAGGCAGGGAAGATCTTCAAATTCCTGTTACAATAACCAATGTCAGAATTTGTTTTGCCATGTAGATTCAAGGTTTTTATCTCAGAGAGGTGGAGTTTGGGGAGGGATAAATTAGTGAAAGAAAAAGCATTTTTCAAAAAATTTAAGATGTCTTGGTATTCACCGTATCATCTGTTTTATATCTTATTTGTTGATTTATCTGCTTATTGGTCTAGGTTTTTAACTAATTTTTTTCCCCTCAGATGTCTTTGGTAAAGTTAGCTTTTGTTTTGTTTTGTTTTCTCATATATTCTCTTGAGCTTACTTTCTGGCTCCTTTTCTTTCTGATTGTAATTCCCTTAGAGGTTGGGCCTGACAGTTGTCCCAATTTTCTGACTTTAACAGCCTCAGAACTGGTCCCACCTGGCTGCCAGTCCTCTGTCCTTAAGACCTAGCACAGCATCACATGTATGCTGTACCCTGCCCGTATTCTCTCTGTTCTTTATTTCTTTGGTTGATAACTGCCTCTCCTTACAAGGCAGTCTACCTCCTTCTTTCCCCAGGAAGAGCACACTTCTGTTTTCTTTTTCCTCACCCTCCTACTCAATAGGATAAACAAAGCTAATGTCTTCTGCTTATCACTACAAAAGAGAATTAAGAAAAGGGATAGGGTGTAGGGGAAGAGAGTGAAGCAAAGGCAGGGAAATTGCTGAATGGATCTCAGAGCATAAGCAAGAGAATCAATTTATGTGCCCTGCTGGAGCAGGAAGACTGGGTGGAGGGGAGGTAGAAGCATAAGAAGAGAATATTGGGCATATTGAATGATTGAGTTAGTTCTCTGAGGTTAATTCATAAGGCTATTACATTAAGCTTCTTATTGTCTTAGAATGCAGAGACACTTGCAATTGCTTTTTTCTTTGGTGTACAGTTCCGCTTTGGGGGAATTTTTGAGAGTGAGTACTCTTCTTGTTGAGTGCATGACCCTTCTGTGAAAGGCTTTCAATGCCAGACGACGTTTTTATTCTGGAGGTAACAGGGAGTGAATGGAATTTATTTAGGAGGATTACATGGTCAGACCTACGTTTTAGGAAAGTCACTTTGTAATCTAAGTAAAGGATAACATAGAGTGAGAGAACCAATTTGAAGGCTATGCAGGGAGACCAATTAAAAAGCTATTGTAATAGCCTGGGCAAGAGGTCATGAGAGCCTGTGTTAAGATGATGGCTCTGTGAATAAAGAAAAGGGACACATATGAGAGATGTTTGAAAGCAATAAGGACAAGATTTGACAAGAAATTGGGTATGTGGTGTGAGTAAGAATGAGAAGTTGAGGATAACACCTAAATTGTGAACTTGGGTGACTGGGAAAGTGTTGGTACCCTCAACAGTAAGAGAAAAGTTGGAAAGACAAGAGGGTTTGTCAGGAGAGATAATGAATTCTCTTTTGGACATGTTGAGTTTAAGATGCTGACTAGAGTTCTAGTTAAAAATATGAAAAAGGCAATTCATTTTATGAGACTGGAATTTAGCAGACAGAATGAGGCTGGATATATAGAAGTAGGAATCATTTAAATAGAGATCATAATTAAAACCATGGGAGATCACTAACTAAGACAGTATAAGAGTGTCGACCTCTAGAAAAAGTTTGGTTAAACGAGACAAACAAATAGTAATATAAAAATTACATTATTTATTCCTTATTCTCTTAAGGCTAGCATTACTTGTACAAGGAGTGCAGGACTAAAGTCCTGACTCATGAAAAAAGAAATCATAAGACTTTTTATACATTTCAGAACCATACCAATTCAGGATGATCATGCCACAAAACTTTATGACTTCCATTTGTTACCATCTATATGTGAAGCAGAGTTTCTTGGTTGCAAATGCAAACAGAGCGGGGTCTATTTACATTTCATGGTCTCAGAATGTAGTAAGTCCCAAGAGAAGGGGGATCTCACTTCTGGTCTTTGGAGTTGCTAACACAGGGAAAGGCATTTTTAAATCAATCAGAGCAGTTTGTTTGATTAATTCAGACTTTGGCCAAAATATGATATTTAATGATTACCAAAAGAAAGAAAAGTAGCCTGGGCATGTATGAAGAAACATAAAAGGAGACTGACACTTAAATTATTGCTTTTTTGAAAAATGTTTATTTAAAGTTAAAAAGCATTTATTGTTGTCATTCATTTGCTTTATAGTCACGTCTGACTCTTCATGATTCCTTTTAGGTTTTCCTTGGCAAACATACTGGAGTGGTTTGCCATTTTTAAAAAATGTTTATTTCAACTCAAGAGGAATTTGTTGTTGTTGTTCAGTTTGTTTGCATCATGTGTGACTCTTCATTAACTCTTTTGGAGATTTTTCTTGGCAAAGACACTGGAGTAGTTTGCCATTTCCTTTTCCAGCTCATTTTATAGATGAAGAACTGAGGCAAACAGGGTGAAGTGACTTTCCCAGGGTCACACAGTCAGCCTTGGTAGGAAGAAAATCATGAGAGAACACTCTCTCACAAAAATGAGAAATGAAAGAGTATACAGGAAAAGGGTATATCATTATGAGCAGCAAGAAAGGAACCAAGAGACAGGGAGAAATTGAAGATTAAACAAAGAGTGGGGATAATAGTGGGAGTGATCTGATGGAAAAGATGGGAAGAGATGGGATCAAAGGTACATATAGAGGGAATTGTCAAGGAAAGTGGTCGCCTCTCCACCAGAAAAGAGTGAAGGAAAAGATAGTGGAGGAAGATGTCTGAGTGACATAAGATGAGAAAGAAGGAACATCAGGCAAATGGATTTTTTTTAATGTAGTATGAGTATGAAAGGGTAGAGGAGGATGTGGTAAGGATGAAAGAGGGATGAAAAGGTTTGAAATAAGGGGCAGCTAGGTGGCACAGTGAATAGAGCACCAGCCCTGGAGTCAGGAAGACACTGAGTTCAAATCCAGCCTCAGACACTTAACACAAAAACTAGCCTTGTAACCTTGAGCAAGTCACTTAACCCCAATTGCCCTCCAAAAAGAAAAAAAAAGGCTTGGAATAGCTATTGTGGTGAGTGGAATAGTGAGTCAAGGACCAACAGCAACCTTTGTGAGTAGAGAACTTCTGGTCTGAGCAACATGGCTTTTTCCTTCCTTCCTTCCTTCTTTTCTTCCTTTCTTCTTTTTCTCTTTTCTTTTCTTTCTTTTTCCCCTCTCATCTTTCTTTTCTTTTCTTTCTTCCTTCTCTTTCTTCTCTTTCTCTCTCCACTTAGAGTATCACATCCTTACCTGCTTGTGCTCTGCCCAAAGGGAATGCAAATTTTAATCTCTGACTTTTTTGTTGTTGTTTTGGTTTTTTATCCTAAAGACCAGCCTTAACCCCAAATCACTCTGGTTCCAGATCAAGCTCTGCTGGGTCACTGTTTGGTCCCTGATTGATTCAGACTAAATAGAAATAACATTTGCTTCTGTTTTGGCCAGAAATTCTGAGTCTTCTTTTCCCAGATCTAATTTTTTTTTAAAGAGGACATTCTTTGACTCGTTTTACTAAGCTTTAGTCACTGAATGGGCACTGCCTCAGTCAAACTGAGACTTGTTAAAAATTTTAGCTTGAAAAGGCCAAGGTCCCTTACTTTATCCTGGGCTATATCCAGTTGTCCTGATCCATATCTTGCCAAAGACCCAGATAGCTCCAGAGGAGAAAGTGAGGCTGGTGACTTTGCACTTAAATCCAGTTTGATGAGGTATGGGCTCTGGGAGCCCCCTGGAGCTCTCCTTGAGTGCTTGAGGTACAGGCTCTGGGAACTTCCCTTGGATTCTTGATTAAATCATCCCATTTGATGAGACAAGTCTGTTACTAGACTTCCCACCCTTGAACTGGCCTAGCCCACCATTGTTTGTGGTCTCCAGGTGGCTTCCCACCCTTAATCACTCATTGACCTCATTAACTCCTCCTGAAGACCCTCCCCAAACTCTTCCTCTAGGCCACCCCTAGATTCTTTCCACAACCTTCTGTATATAAGACCCCATCTTGTCTCCATGTCCGTGAGAGTGTCATCGAATGCCACAGAAGAGTAAGAGTGCCATAGGATGCCATAGAAGAATGGAAGAGTGAGAGCGCCACAGAATGCCATGGAATAGTGAGAGCGCCATAGAATAACCTAACACAGACTTACTCTGTGTCTAATGCAAGCGAACTTTTAATAAATTTTACTTTTCTTTGGTTGAGAAGACTTGAGTTGAATTCATTTGGCAGGACCTGGCATATTGGTATTTTGGGGTCTCCAGAGCAACCCCTAACCCTCTTAATGGTTAACCTCTTCATTTTTGTGCTTCCCTGACAGGGAAACACTGCTAATCTCGAGTTCTTCTCCAGCTGGGACTGGAAGGTACTTTCCCTAGTATCTTAGAAGTGCAGGGGTTTTGGGGGGGGGGGGTTGGTTTTTTGTGTATGTGTTTTTTTGGACCTGACCTCTCAAGTCCCATTAGGTCAGACAGCTAGGAGGCTGTTTTGTGCTCAGCCTGACCTCAGGATTCCCGTCCTATTTGGCTATTTTGGAAAACATGGACATGTGCGCAGTTTCTAAAGAATGGAAGATAAGGACAGATGCCCCGTCTGGAAGCATGTCATATTCTTTCAATTCTCTGGGCACTAAAGAATTGGGAAAACTTCAGGTACTTTTTTTTTTTGAGGGGGGGAGTTTGTTTTTCGAGGCTTACTCTCAAACCTTCCTTTATGGAGGAAGGGACTTCCAGGCCCTACGCCTGTAGCTCCCAAAAGT
The DNA here is from genome assembly GCA_011680675.1 of Gymnobelideus leadbeateri. Classification (NCBI taxonomy): domain Eukaryota; kingdom Metazoa; phylum Chordata; class Mammalia; order Diprotodontia; family Petauridae; genus Gymnobelideus; species Gymnobelideus leadbeateri. The sequence continues at coordinate 201,332 of WOXC01000553.1, forward strand.
TCGCCTTTGGGTTGTCTTTTACAACATTGGAAAAAATTTAGTTTCTCTGGAGATCTTAAAAAGGAAAAGTTGGGGGGGGGGTGTCTGAAACAATATTTGGCCTAGGTATAACCTAAAAGACAATGAATCGTGGCCTGTTTTGGGGACTTTAAAAGAGAATATTCTCTTGCAGTTAGAATCATAATGTCCCAGAGAAGGAAGATGGATAGAAATTGCCTACTTAATGGCTTTTGTTGAACTTTCTCAGAACAAGATTCTCAGGAAAGACTGAGATGCTTGAAGCTAGAGCCCTTCCACAGAGGGGCAGTGGGGACCAATTAAGTGACCCTTTTCTATGGCTTCAGTCCCAGCCCCTCCCCCCTCAGCAACTCCTGCTCAGGTCATTGAGGCAGCTCCCCCAGCCCTTTCTGCTGCACCCCAACCCTCTTCCCCTTGGTTCCCCTTCCCTTTTCCTCTAGCCCAATGTCCCTCATTTCCTGTCTCCTCCACCATCCATGTGTCCTACCCTGCATCTCCCAGTATGGCCCCTTCCCCCTCAGGGACCCCTGCTCAGGTCCCAGCCACTGGTCAGGCTGAAGTGCCTCCCTCTGTGGCCCCTCCCCATAAGGCAACACCCACTCAGCTGTCAGGGCTTACCCCTGAGGCAGTCATAGAGATATTTCCTCTTCTGACTGCTTCTACTACTCAGGTGCTGGCTGACTTTCCACCTTGCCAGCCAGATCCCCCCAGTTTTACAGTCTGATCCAGTTCAGCTAGCACAGCCCCCACTCCACCCTACCCCTCCCCCCACTCTCTCATATGAAGTGGGACTTCCAGTCTCCCTTCCCAAACCCCTGTCCCCATAGAACCTTTAGGACTTTTTCCCTTAAGGGAAGCACCTCTTTCATCTGGTGGGATAACTATAGTGCATGTCTCATTCTCCATTTCAGATCTCAATCAAATTAAAGAAAAGCTGGGTAAATTCTCTGAAAACCCAACAAAATTTAATGAAGGCTTTGGGACTTAACCCTGCAATTTGAGCTTTCTTGGGGTGATTTGCATATCCTCTTCTCTACCTGTTCTTCCACTGAGAAGAGAAGAGTCTGGGAACAAGCCCCAAAATTTGGGGATTGTTTGGCTATCAATGACCCCAGAAAATACCCCCCAGGAACAGCTGCTGTTCTCACTAGTGACCCAGAATGGGATTATCAAATCTGGGAGGACAAGAAGAAGAGAGACCATATGGTACTTTGCCTATTAGAAGGCCTAATAATTGCATTTCAAAAGCAAGTAAATTATCAGAAAGTTAAAGAAATTTCTCAAACAAATAAAGATAACCCTGCCCTTTTCCTAGATAGACTTGTAGAAGCTATTAAAAAGTATACAAATTTAGATCCTGACTCTATAGAAGGGGCAGCAATCCTTAACATGTATTTTATTAGTCAGTCTGCCCCAGATATTAGGAGGAAACTGCAGAAATTGGCAATGGGACCCCAAATACCTCAGGCCCAAATACTGGAAATGGCCTTTGGAGTCTTTAATAACAGAGAACTGGTTGCAGCAGAGGAGAAAGCATGAAGGGAACGAACCAGAGACAGAGAATATGCTCGATTCTTGGCTGCTGCCATGGCCAGGAAAAGCCCCTCTAGGGGACCCCCTTGGAGGAAGCCCAGTCACTTGGGCAGGGGGGAAACCTGCTTTCGATGCCACAAAGAGGGTCACTGGTCCAAGGAGTGCCCCTCCAAGGCATCCCCCACCCCAGAGAGAGCCCCAGGAACCAACACCTCTAGAACTGTGCCCATCTGACCAGGAGGGACGTTGGAGGAAGGATGGTCACTGAGGTAAAAGTGGTAGAGCCACCTCCCAGTGCCCTGTCCTCAAGTCTTCTCAAGACTCTGAAGGACGGGGAAGCCTGGGGCTTGGCAGTGCTCCCATCTTCTCCATTTCCCTTGCTAAGCCCTGGGCAAGCATCGAGGCTGAAGGTAAGGTTACCCACTTTATTATGGCTAAATTCTCTTTTCTAACCAATTGGTTCTACCCTCCCCTTGACCATTCAGGTCAGGGGCATGGAAGGGAAAACTAAGGGATGTCCCCAGACATAGCCAGTCTCCTGCCTACTTGAGGATCTGTTGTGTGAACACTCCTTCCTCATGCTCTCCTCTTAGCCTTTCCCCTTGTTGGAAAGGGACCTATTGGTGAACTTGGGAAGCCAATTTTCTCTAGTTAAGCCTCCCAGATCTCCCCATGTTCCCTCAGAAGTGTGGGAGATAGTTGAGTCAATAGTTGGGATCAGGTAATTCCTGGGGGAGCTATTTCTGCCATCCCAGCATTTGTTTTTGACTCCTAGATCCTAAAGGTTCCCCCAGAGTGGTTTATATCCAATTAAACCCAAGGCCTGGGAGGGACTGCAATTAAGTTAATTGCTACTCCAGGACCAGACCAACAGGTGAAAGCTTTTGAGAATTTGAAAACTAAATTGACCACTACTCCAGCTTTACCAAATCTAGAAGAAACCTTTTACTCTCTGTGATGATGGAAGGAGAGAACAGGCTTTGGGAGTTACTGCCTATTTTTGAAAACTATTAGATTCTGTGGCTGCTATTGCTTTTCATGTGCTAAATGTCCATGGAGCAATTTAGAAAGGAAAGGGATATCTTATAGTGTTTTGGCCTTGCCATAGTCATCTTTAATTCCTACCAGGGAGATTGTCTTTTATCTATTTTTTTTTTTTTTTTGGTGCCTGTTTGGTTTTAGTTTGCTTAAACTCCTTGCCAGGTTTGTCACCTCTGGGGTTCAAGCCATCAACCTCTGGATGACCACTAAGGCTATGCAAATCTCTGATGGAATCCAAGTTCTCCAGCCCAATGGACCTGGTATCATCCACCATCCAGAGTCTGACACCTTGAATGTGAAGTCTGACCCCCTTGAAGGGGACCAAGAGAGGCAGGGACAACTCTATGTCCCTTGCCAGCAGGAAGCACTTTCAAAAGCTGAGACCTTCACCCTTTATCACAAAGGAATTTGGGTCCCATATGTTTGAGGGGAGAATGATGAGGTATGGGCTCTGGGATCCCCCTGGAGCTCTCCTTGAGTCCCTGAGGTACAAGTTCTGGGAACTTCCCTTGGACTCTTGATTAAATCATCCCATTTGATGAGGCAAGTCTGTTACTAGACTTCCCACCCTTGAACTGGCCTAGCCCACCATTGTTTGTGGTCTGCAGATGGCTTCCCACCCTTAATCACTCATTGGCCTCATTAACTCCTCCTGAAGACCCTCCCCAAACTCTTCCTCTAGGCCACCCCTAGATTCTTTCCACAACCTTCTGTATATAAGTCCCATCTTGTCTCTATGTCTGTGAGAGTGCCATAGAATGCCTTAGAAGAGTGAGAGTGTATAATGGAAATGCAAATTTAAAGATCTTCCTTGCCTCTAGGCCCTTTGATGGGCTTAAGAGACTCTGAGAACCTTCCTTGATTTGAAAATATACTCTGCCCCCTAATAAGCTGAATGTGGTCACATGGAGCCTGTGGCAGGAGGCTTGGTTTTCAGGAATGCCCACACCTAGATGCTGTGTGATTGGGCAGTGCGTCAAGAGGGTTGTTACATTCTCTGACCCAGGAGAAGGCTATATAATCCCTGATGTAAGGCTTTGCTTTGGGGCTCACTTTGAGAAGTGTTGTGTGATTTGACCAGATGAGACTCTGGGCAGCCGTTGAGAGCCCCCTGGCTTTGAAAACCCATATGCTGATGTTTCCCTCTCTGGTAACTGTGATTTGGTACTGAGGTAATGGTTGGGCAGTTTGGAAGCCTGTCTGCTTGATCTGTTTGTTTCTCTGTCTTGTAAGTTCTGTCTGTATACTTTGAAGTTTGGGGTGCTGACCTTTTTCCCCTGAACTAGGTAAACGATGTATATTTGATTGATTAAAGTAAGCTTGTTAACCCATTTTGAGTTGCTTTCCTTTAGAAAAGCAGATCTAAGAACCTGTGTTGGCAGCCACCCTGGGGATATTGGGGTGCTTGCTGCTACAGAGTGCCATAGGATGCCATAGAAGAATGAGAATGCCATGGAAGAGTGAGAACACCATAGAATGCCATAGAATAGTGAGAGCGCCATAGAATGACCTAGCACAGACTTACTCTGTCTAATGCAAGCAAACTTTTAATAAATTTTACTTTTCTTTGGCTGAGAAGATTCAATTTGAATTCATTTGGCAGAATCGGGTGTGTTGGTATTTTGGGGTCTCCAGAGGAACCCTACCCCTCTTCACAGTTCACTTCCATGTCATGGCATCACCCATCACCTCCCTGTGTCATGGTCCTCTTCAAGAATGAAGGACAAACAGCAGCAGCAATAAAATGATTGACTTCTCTCAGTCAGAACCCCTCACAGATGGAATAAGAGATTTTGATTAGATAAAGCAATTCTAGAGTTGATATTAAAATTTTATTTTTTATCTTTTTTTAAAAAATTAATTATTATACTATATAAGTTGTTTTAGGCAAATAAGTATTGATTCTAAAGTCAAAGACAAAGCTAAAAAAGAAAAATGCAAAAAAAATCATTAATGAATAATAGTCACACAAAAATACTAAATAAAATGTGGGCAAATAGAATATTACAATTCATTAAAAATTATCTAGCATGACTACATAATACTATGGAATAGAGAAATGATTTAATACCAAGAAAACAATTAATATAAAAAGCTTTATAGCAAAGGATAAAATAAAGATACCTGGCATTATTAGGTACAGAGAAAATGTTCCATAAAATGCAGCACACATTTATATAAAAATATATAGGATTAAAAAGACTTTTTTAATAAAAATTATTTTTAAAATGATTTTACTTTATTTTTAAATTAAATTAATTTTAATTTTAATGAATTAAATTTAAAATTAAATTAAATTTAATTTAAAAATAATTTTTAAAAAATTTTAAAAATATTTTAAAAATAAAATAAATTTTAAAAAAATTTTAAAAAATAAAGTAAAATAATTTTACTTTGAAGGATATCTCTGAAACCATGAGCCAATATTATACTGAATGGAGAAATACCAGCAACTTTCCCATTTAAAAGCAACAACAACAGAATTTTAACAGGGGAGCCAACTTCTGACACTCTGGTTGGTATGACTTTTTTTTTTTTTTAACCATGCCCACAAAGACAGTTTCAAGAAAGCTGGAAGCCAAATACTTGTGCTGCTGGTAGAACTGGCCAACATAAACTTCTGAGCTCTAGAGAATACAAAGACTGGTGATCCATTTTTCCCACCTTTACCCTCTCTCTTTAGAAAAGAAGCTCAATGTCCCTGTAGGCTATTTGCTCACTTTTCTTCTATTACTTTCTTCTGGATTTTGAAGGCCTAGGTCTTTGTTTTTAAGTTCATATTAGTGTTTTAATTGTGATTTTTAAAAATGTTGGCCAGGATATCTGGACTGTTGCTGTGCTTTGTTTATTGTTCTTATGTATAGGATAAGGGGAGAGAGAAAGCATTCCCTGTTCAGGAACAGGAAACTACCTGGTTAACAGATGAGCTGAAGACTTGGACCTAATTTGGAATCATGGGGTGGAAGTCAAGGGACGTTAGTGTTATAATTTGCAGGCCTACAAAAATCCAAGAGCAAGATACCTCTAGTTTAATTAAATAATCATAAGCACACCATGCTGTAAAGGAGCAAAGGGTAAAGGGTAAGTAAAGAAGTGTGAGCATTTTTATATTTTCTTTTCACAGGTGTCTACTATAATTTCTGTGCAAGAGGTGGGGAAGGTGTAATGAAGTAGCTAAAAGAGCATGTTCCCTGTGTAGGAAGGGCAGTAATCTGCTGCTGGGTAAGCTCTGCCCACATGAGAGAAGGGTGAATCAGTTGTTAAAACATGCTCAATAGCTAAGCTCTGGCTCAGGGGTGGAGGTTTGAGGGATCAATGTACCAAGCTACCCAGCACCATTCAGTCCTTACACATTTTCTGGGCTGGGCCTTAACTCAAACCAGTCCCCTGGCAGCTTAAGTTTGATACTGAAACAAAATGAGGCACTTTTATAAATCATTTAACAGTTACCAAAAGGAGAGTTACTTAGCAGTAGCATGAGGATATTCAACAAGGACAGGCACTGAGAACATCTTAAGATGATTCAGCTAAAAAAAGTTCTTATGAGTTGCTACTGGCTTTCCACTAGATAAGTATAATAGGAACATAGCAGGGTAGTATTGTTGTACCAGGCCCCATTCTTTACCCTCCCCCAACCCCAGCTCTCCTTCACAGAGGTCGGCTGGCTGCTGGATTTAGACACACCTAGGGTAAAAGAAATCCTTTCCTATACCAAATATATATTGTTATCTTTAGTGATGGTATAGGTATTGGTGACCCTTTTATCCATATCCAGGGAGATCTAGGTGTAAGCTATAGTTTATTTGTTTATATTTCCCAGAGGAAATTTTGGGTGTGGACAAAATGTGACCAAGAAATTTGATTTGTGGGAGACCACTCCCAATTAGACTTTATTCACATGAGTTCAAAGTTTGGAGTGCTTAAGGAATAATTGGGATGGTGTGTAGGGAAGGTTTGGCATGGAGGTTACCAATCTTCACTGTCAAGGAAGAAAGGTAGTGGTCTGGACTTTGGAACTTAAACTTTTGTAAGTTTCTGGGCTCTTTTGAAACTGGAACTCTGAAGCCGATTCCACTTAGGATAGTTTTAGACACAATGGCAAAGGGAATAGCTTCAGGTACTGAAAGCAAGAGGCTGAAGGCAAAACACACCAACTGGGGCTCTAGAGCTACATATGGAGCCACCTGCTGGCAGCTGCTGGGACCTGCACAGTGACCACAATGATCAAACTCCAATAATTTACCTTAAAGTTAGCAATTATTGACAAAAATCTGGCAGAGACCCTTAGTCATGGGAACCCATATACCTAGGACTCTAAGTTTGCCTAGACTCAGGATGTTGGAGACTAATGGTGGTGTAGTTAAGAGGTTCTGTTTTGTTTTCCTCATTTCAATTAAAACTTGGTTCTGTAATACAGTAAACTGCATACTTGTGAGGGGCTGTTCTCAACATATATTAGGTGGCATCATGCATAAATTTCCCCCAGTTTTCTGAGACTTCCTAACCAATAAATATTTTTAAAATCACCTAAAATGTACCTGAACTCTTTATGCCAGGGGAATCTCTGACACTAGTGTTACCTTTTAGGATTTCATCTAGGGTCACATATATAGCAGTATACTAAAGATGATCTGCCCCCAGCATTCTCTTTGTACCATGAGAATGGCCTACAGGAAATGTTTTATAATTATTAGAAGACAGGCACAGAAATGAATGCAGATGAACATCAATGCATTTGAGGTTTTAGAATATTTCTTAACTGTGACGAGTACACCACTGAAAAGGCCATGAAGCATGGGTTTGGAATACTGGGTAAGCCTTCTAAATTTCCTAGAGACACTTGAAGATGTAGAGCCCATGAACATAAGAATCAAACCCCCTATCCTGGACACTCAGTTCCTAAAAAAAGAAGGGAGATGGGGCAGATAGGTGGCACAGTGAATAGAGCACCAGCCTTGGAGTCAGAAGGACCTGAGTTCACATATTTTAGTCTGTTTTACTTCAGACCTGGATTTGCTAATCCATCAATCTTGTGGTGTCCCAGTCTTGGGAGTTCAACATACTGGTACCCAACAGTGTGGACATATAATTAGCTCAGAACCACTAAGCTCAGAAGAAACACCAATCTCAAACTCCCCAGTAGCAGGAATTACATATGTGCACCATCACTCCTGGGTTGACATCAACAGTCTTACCTGTGGATATCTGGTTAGAAGGAATCACATATGGAAATAAGGGAAATTCAGGAACTATGCTGCAAAGATATCAATGTGGTATTATTCCCTTTATATCTTTTGGAGATTTTTTTGGATGAGTGGAATGAATATGGTCTTCAAGGACTTATCTGCCTCATACACATGAACAGGACTGGGGTTTTTCCCCCTAATCTAATCAGGCTCTTTGTATTGGTTATCCAGATGTCATTTAGGTCATCCATAGAGTAGACTAAATGACCAAGAGGCAAATTTAAACCAAAAAAGTGATAGCTGCCAGAAGCCCAAGACATTTGGCAACTGAGGATTTAATGAGAATCACCCTATTATCCCATTATCTTTGAAAGATTTCAAAACTATGTATGCCACACAGAGTTATACATGTGGACAAACAATAACCCACCAACCTATATAACTAACAAGTGCAAAGTTAGATGCCACCAGCCAGATATCAATAACCGGCCAACTACAATGTCAGTGTTCAATATTCAGTATTACCATGGCTATAGATAGCTTTGATTAATTCAACTTAAAACATATTGTTTTATTATTTATCAATTGGGGAATGGCTCTTTTTAAAAAAATTTGATGTAATTCTCTATGTTTGAGAAATGAGACTTTATCAGAGAAACTTGCTTGGTAATTTTTTTTCAGTTATTATTGCTAACTGTATTTCCCTCCATCTTACTCCTCTCCCCCATTTATTCTATTCTCTCTCTTTTCACCTATTTTCAAAAGTGTTTTGCTTCTGACTGCCCCCTCCCCCAATCTGCCATCCCTTCTATCACTCCCATTCTCTTAAGACCTCCCATCTCTTATCCCCTTCCACTTCTCCTTTCCTGTAGGGTAGGATAGATTTCCATACCACATTGCCTGTGTATGTTATTCCCTCTTTAAGCCAATTCTGATGAAAGTAAGTGTAATGGCAAGCAAACAAATATTTAGACAGTGTTTTAGTTGAGCCTTGCCTATGATTCTATCAAGTCTTTGTTAAGAAACAGAATTTGTAAAACCCACAGTGGGAGGGACTTGCCAAAGACAAGAACAGGAAGAATGTAAGAGGTGGGCAGAACAGGGAGAAGCTAATGACCATATAAAAGCAGTAACACAAGCTTAGAGAGAGCAGAACTGAGAAGGGAACACTCGTGGTGGCTGGCACTCTGTTTGTCTGTTCTCTCTGTGTTGATTTGTGTTTTATAATATTTTGTATAGAAGCCCTGGGACCTTACTGGAAGCCCTGAAAGAGGATTTTCTTGTTGTCTGTTTACAGAATTCCTGGAGGAGGGTTTCAGAGGTCCTGGGACTGATGATTTGTGTTGAGTTCTCAGACCTTGCTTGTGGGTCTCTGCTGAGTTCTCAGACCTTGTTTGTGGGTCTGTGTTGATTTCACAGGCAGATAGTGAATTGATGATGGTGCCGGGAATATGTATGAATGTTGTTTGGGCTCTGTTAAGCTTTGCCTTCCCAGAAACAAAAACTGTGAAAAACTTTAGGTGGACTGGACACTGTGAGCTTCAATATAGAAAAGGTGCTGGATAAGAAACTGGACAAAGAGCTGGACAAGAAGCTGCCTGACTGTGAATCCAGGTGACAGTTGGGTAGATTCAGGCAAGAGCTGGACCCATGGAAGAGGAACCATGGAATTTGGGAGCCAACCTTGAGCCATGATGAAAAGACCTCTCCTTAGGTACTTAGTGCTGACTGAGAAGATCATGATTTACTGTGATATAGGGGCGGAGAACTTTGTACTTTGTACCTTGTACCCCTTAAGGATGATTGAGTTAAAGATTATTGGAAACTAATCTCCAATTAAGAAGAAAGAAGACGGGGGGGGGGGAGGGATGGGGGGGGCAGGTGGAGCCAAGACGGCAGAGCAGAAACAGCACTTCCACTGCACTCCAGCCCACACCACTTCAAAATTATGTAAAGGGGACTCTGAACAACCTCTGGAGCTCCAGCACCCACAGAACAACACAGAGAAGCTAACCTCCTGCTGAGGACAGCCTGGCAGCCTGGCAGGGAGTGGCCAGCACAGCGCTCTGGGAGCAGAGCCTGCTTGAGTGGGAGGTTTTACTCCTAGGGCAGCAGGACCAGCAGCTGGCTGGAGGGACCCCAGAACACCAGCTGCTGTGGCTTTTCCAGAATTACCAACACATAGATGCCTAGGATAAAGTAAGGGGTTAGTGCCCTATGGACTTTGGGACCAGTATTAAGGGAACGCTTCAGGCTTCCTCCCCTGGGGGCAAAAAGCTGCTTGAGGAAACATGGAACAGAGGCCATTTTGCAGCGTCAGTGCCAGCTCCAGCTCCTGGTCTGAGAATTGTAGAGAGATCCAGCAATCAGACTGGGGGTTAATCACTCTTGCTTTAACCTACTTGGATATGGATTGTGGTCTTCGGGGGAGGTCTGGGGTGGGTATCCAATTTGCCAGAGCGTGTGGAGGCTTTATAGAGGCCACCCAACCTCCAGAAGTTGTGAAGACCCTGACGTTCAGGACGGAAGCTCTCCTGTCTGGTGGCAGAGTCCTACTGTGGCAACAAGCCCCAAAATCAAGTAATTAAGTGGCAATAAGCCTAGGCAAAGGAAACAAAATAAACAGAAAAATGCAACTTTAGACTCCTATTTTGGGGGCAAAGAGGATCAAAGCATAGAACAGGAGGACTGTGAGGTCAGAACTCCTGCACCAAAAGCCCCAAATGAAAATACAAGCTGGCTACAGGCCATATAGGACCTTAAGAAGGAGATAAGAGAAGAGGGGGAAAAATTGGGAAGAGAAATGAGAAAGATGCAAGAAAAGTATGAAATGACAGTCAACAGCCTGACTGAAGAAAACAACACCTTAAAAAATAGACTAACTCAAATGGCAAAGGAGGCTCAAAAGGGCAATGAGGAGAAGAATGCCTTAAAAAGCCAAATTTGCCAGATGGAAAAAGAATCTCAAAAGCTCACTGAGGAGAATCATTCCTTCAGAATTAGCCTGGAGCAAATGGAAGCTAGTGACTTTATAAGAAATCAAGATGCTGTTAAACAGATCCAAACAAATGAAAGAATAGAAGGCAATGTGAAATATCTCATGGGAAAAACCACTGACCCGGAAAATAGATCCAGGAGAGATAATTTAAAAATTATTGGACTACCTAGTCTGTTTTTAAGGTGTTATTTTCTTCAGTATTTTTGGGGTCTCCTTTACCAAGCTGTTGACTCACTTTTCATGATTTTCTTGCATCACTCTCATTTCTCTTCCAAATTTTTTCTCTACCTCTCTTACTTGATTTTCAAAATCTTTTTTTGAGCTCTTCCAATGGTTTGAGATTAATTCATATTATTCTTGGAGGCTTTGGATATAGGATCTTTGACTTTGTGGTCTTCTCAGTGTGTGTTTTGATCTTCCTTGTCACCATAGTAACTTTCTATGGTCAGAATTTCTTTCTGTTTGCTCATTTTCTCAGCCTATTACTTAACTTTTAATTCTTTGATCAAGTAAGGCTCTGCTTTAAGGGCAGAGGGTATACTGTCCCAAGCTTCAGGGGTTTTGTGCAGCTATTTCCAGAGCTACTTCTAGGGACCTGTAAGTTTTTAGTTCTTCCAAGGTGGTATGATCTAAGGAGAGGTGTTTGCTCCACTCCTGGCCTGTGCATTGGTCTCTGAATGACCACAAGCACTCTTTTCTGCCCTGGAACTGTGAGGATGGTGTAATGCCATGCACAGAAACTTTCCAGAAGAATGCTACTGTGAACAGCCTTTAAGGTACTGATTATACAGTATAGTGAACACTGTTTATTCCATAACAATCAAAGCAAAACATTTACAGAAAATCAAGGTACAGTATTCACAACATTACAACTTATATTCACAAATAGCTTATCACTAAAATGGCCACATAGTTTTCACCAAAGTGGTCACAATATTTAGAACAAAGAACAATCATCTCAAAGTACAATAGTCAAAGTCTTCTATTCATGGGCCACACATAAGTTAACTCAATCAGTATCACAATATAATCTCAAAGTACTAAAATCAAAGTCTTCCACTCCTGGAGCATTCTTAAGTTAACTCAGTCACTTATTCAGCAATCAATTACTAAGTATCATTAATCACTAAATACAATAGAAAATACAGACCCTACACCCCTATGTCACTAGTAAACTACAATTTTATCATTACTCAGTACCCAGGGAGAGGTCTTTTCATCTTGATTTGGGGCTGGTTCTCAGATTCCCTGGATCCCCTTCCATGGTCCCAGATTCTACCTGTATTCACCAGACTGTCACCTAGGTTCAATGGCAGACAGTTTCCCAGTTCCTTGTCCAGCTCTCTGGGTAGGTCCTGCTCGACACTGAAGTTCACAGGGTCCAGTCCATCTCAACTCCTTCATAATTTCTGCTCCTGAAAATTCAAGGCTCAACGAAGCCACAGACAGAGTCTCAGCATCCTGGTCATGCTTTCTATCTGCTTCCTCAGTCTTCTCCTGAGCTCCTGATTCCTGGTTCCTGACTCCTGGCTCCTGGGCTCCTGGACTCCTGTTTGGAAGAAGCTTCACCACCACAAAATCTCAGGAAATTCTGGCTCGTTTCTCCATTCTCTCTTCTGTAGCTGCTCTGCCACCAGATGCTGGTCCCAAGAAATTCTGGGACCCTTTCTAGGGCTTTTCCTTATATACACACAGCATTAGCTACTTCCTGTTTCAGCCAACCCCTTCCTGTTATGTCAGTAACAGGAAAGAGGAGTTCATACCATCTGTTTCCCCAACAAAGGCTTGATCAGTTACTAAGTGCTAAGTACCTGCTACCTTGCCAATACAAAAAAGGGTCTTCAAATTAAAATTACATTACCATTAGAGATGCACCCCACCTCCACTGCTGCTGTAAGCTCTGCTCTGCTAGTGGTCCTCCTCACCCTGGGAATGCCACCCAGGACTGTGACCTGCATCCAAGTATGGGCAAGGAAACAGAGTCCTTGTATCAGTGCTAGCAAAAAGACCCCTGTAATATCCTTCTGACCAGCTATTCAACCTTCTTACCATGTCTGTGCTGAGAGCTCAGGAATCAGCTGCTTCAGCTGATTCAGTCACCCAAGGTTTTCTCCTGGTTTGCTGGGGCCAAGGTTGTGTTGGTGTGGCCTGCACTGGACTGTGCTCCACAATCTTCACCCAGATGTGACAGACCATTTCTGCTGAACATTCAAGTTGTCTTTGGTGTCTGTGTGCTGAGAAGTCTGAAAACCACCACTGCTTCTAGTGATTCAGTCACCCCAGGCCTGCTCTAGATTTGCTGGGGTCTGGTCTGTGCTGGACCGTGTTCCTCTCTCACCCTGGTGCATCAGATCTTTACTTCCAGAACTTCCAAGTTTTCTTGGACTGGAAATTTGTATCACTCCATCTTTTTGTGGGTTCCGCTCCTCTAGAATTTGTTAAGAATCATTTTGGTGACCTTTTTTTTGAGGCAATTGGGGTTAAGTCACTTACCCAGGGTAACACAGCTAGTAAGTATCTGAGGCTGGCTTTGAACTCAGGTCCTCCTTACTCCAGGGTCGGTGCTCTATCCACTGTACCACCTAGCTGTCCCCTAGAGTCATTTTAAAGGTAATTTGGAAGGGTTTGGGGGAGAGCTCAGGTAATTCCCTGTTATTACTCTGCCATCTTGGTTCTATCCCCAAGAGAACTCTTCTTTCACGGAAGACAGGAAAGAGGGAAAGGAAGGTATCAGGGGCTCAGCACATGTTTGACCAGCTTGTCCATTCAGTTCTCAGAAATCTTTCTGACTCAACCCCTCAGCTCTGATCTTCATCATCTAAATCTGCAACCTGAAACAATCCTAGCATGAAAAGGCCACAGCTTGGAGGGGGGGTAGGGAAGGCTCCTGATTCCAGGGTGCATCCTTCTAACAGTCCAAACCTATACAAGGCTTTCATATAGATCTATTAGATGGACCCTGCATCTGTCAACTAAAATTCTCAGCTCTAAATTCAAATGCAATGCTTATGTGAATTGTGAGTAGAAGTCAGTATGTGACCTCAGGTACCTTCAGCATTCTTAATCCCTTCAGCTCTGTTCACTAACTGGTAAACCTAGAGATGGGGTTATGTAGATTTAGGCTAACATCTGACAATGTGTAATAATAACAATTATTATCATTGCTATTATTGTAGCTTTTATATAGAGCTTTAAGCTTTGCAAAGCACTTTACAAATATTATCTCATTTGATCCTGACAATGATCCTGACTGGTAGATGCTATTATTATCTCCATATTACAAATGAGGAAATTAAGACAGAAAGCTAAGTGGCATACCAAGGTTTATATGGCTGATAAGTGTTGTAGACCAGATTTAAACTCAGATCTTCCTGATTGCAGACCCAGTGCTCTGTATCTGTGGTGCCACCTAGCTGCCTCTATCCCTCATATACCACAATAAGCTCAAAATGAATATGCTACCTGAATATATAAAAGGTCAAATCATTAAAAAAATATTAGTGAATAAAATAGTCACCTTTCACAACTAACAGCTAGAGCGAAAAATGCTTAACCAAGCAAAAGAAATGGGAGAGCTTAAAAGATAAAATACAAATTGCAATTATATAAAAAGAATAAAATCATTAAATATATAATGAGAAAAAACTGTTGAATGGGAATAAATATTAGTATCAAATATTACATTTGGGCATTTGTAAAATTCTTCTAATGATGCAAAACTCCCTAAAACAAAAGTTTATATTTTCAAAATCAAAGAGATCTAAGGTGGTCTAAGAGAGAAGAGAATAGTTATATTTTTAAATCTTTCTGCTTGAAATAACATAGAAAGCATTAAAAGTATTTCTACACATCTACATCATGACTTTACAGAATCTTTTAAAATAAGAACCACCATTTATTGAAAACTGAATTTGGTTCAAATATGCTGTAATGTCATATACTCTCTAGTATAGGCTATTACAATCTTGGAAGGGGACTGGGGAAAATGGGTTCGAATTTAAAGCAATTGCTAAGGAGCCCCTTTTTTTGCTAAGGCAAATGCCCTTTCAAATTAACTTGTGAATGTGACATAGATGCTCTCTTGCTTACAGAAAATGGAAGATGCCCTAACAGTTCACTGCTCAGTTAGATCCAACAGCTTCATTAAGCTTTGCTGCTAAGAAAATCCAATATGGATTCCAGTTCCTAGATAGTTCAAGATCTTGAAAAATCATAACTTAGTCTGTTGCATCACCAACACTCCTTCACCTAAGAGTCCAAAAAAAAAAAAAAACCAAATAAAAAGAGGCAAAGATAAGGAGGTACACTTTTCACAACTATGTGTTATCCCATGTTGCCACTACAATATGTCTTTTCCTTCCTGAAGGCTTATAGCAGTCTTTGCCTCGATCATAATCAGGAAAAGGAAAGTCAGATATATCTGGTATAGATATGTAGTCAGATACATCCTTGTGTGTAAACTTTCAGTTCTGGCTCACCAGCCAATCAAAAGTTCTCTGTTTAACAAAATAATTCACAAATACTCATGGGTTAACACCCTAGGCTGGGAAAGTCCATTCTCAGGAATTCGAGAAATTGGAAGGAAAAGGAAATAGAAAGGAAAAAGAAGGTGACTGCAAGCCAGGGCTCTAGGAACTTTACTCTCAGGCTTATCGTGTGCTTCTTCTCCTGAATGTCACCATTTTCCACTCCTGAGGTAGCTAGGCAGCACAGTGAATAGACTGCTGGAGCTGGAGTCAGGAAGACCTGAGTTCAAATTCATCCTCAAACACTTACTACTACTCAGAGCAAATCACTTAACCTCAATTCACCTCAATTTCTTCAACTGTAAAGCAGAGACAATGATAGCACCTACCTCTCAGGGTTTTTATGAGGATCAAATGAGATAATATACCTAGCACCATACCTGGCACATAGTAGGCACTTAATAAAAGCTCATTTCCTTGTTTCCTTCCTGAGGAAGGGAGCAGAATGTTCCCTCCTCCCTCATATTGCTATACTTTGTCCTGCAAATTCAAGGTAGGTAAAGTCTATAGAAAAGAGGGACTGATTATTTCATGGCACATTTTCATAGACCAGGGGTAAAGGGCAGCTCAATCAGGAGAATTGCAGATATTCCCTCAAGCAAGGTATCCTATGTACCAATCATGGGAGGTGCACTTCAGACAAAGGTCTACAAATTCAAGTAGTAAACTGGAAAACTCAAAATTGAATAAGGGTTCCCTGCTTTTAAAACTTGTAAATAAATTAATAGAAAAAATAAGATTTTGCTATTAGAAGTCAATAATTTACCTAAAACTTGTCAGGTCCAACTATCTCACTCCCATATTCAATAAAGCCCAGTAGTTCTCTTTCAACTCAAAGATAAAATATAAAATGTTATGTTTGGCATTCCAAGCTTTTCATAACCTAGGACCCTCCTACCTTTACAATATTTTTATACTTATATCCCTGTCATGTACTCTTCAGTCCAGTGACTCTGGCCTCCTAGATGTTCAATAAACAAGATACTCCATCTCTTGACTCAGATCATTTTCTCTAGCTATCCCCCTATAAAGCTAATCATGAGCAGCTCTCCTGAGGACTGCTGCTGTGAGAGGATCTAACTTTAAGGATCTAACCACATAGTATAGTGAACTCTCTGTGAGAGGATCTAACTTTAAGGATCTAACCACATAGTATAGTGAACTCTCTATTTCTTCAGCAAAAAAGTAAAGCATAATATTCAAGAAACTAAAGCACAACATTCACAGCAATATAACATAATAGATTATCACTAAGGTGGCCACACACTCTTCAACAAAACATATCATTCAGTAAGTCACAATCTCCTTAATCAATATAAAGTATACATCTAAAGTCTTCTTTCATCTTGATTGGAGGCTGGCTTCCAATCATCCTTAAGCTAATCATCCTCAAGGGGTAGTGGAAAGTACAAATGCCATCCACCCTTAAGTCATAGTAAGTTATTATATCATCAGTCAGCACTGAGTACTCAAGTAATGTCTCCTTTCATTTTATCTCAAGGCTGACTTCCACATCCCATGGCTCCTCTTCCATTCTCCTAGCTATTGCCTGGATTCAAAGGTAGGCAGCTCTCTGCTCCTGTTCCATATTGCAGCTCACAGGGACTACTCCACTCCAAGCACTTCACAGTTTCTGTTTCTAGGAAAACAAAGCTCAACAGGGCTACAATAATATTTACACACATTGCCAGCACTATCATCTCAACTCACTTTCTGTCTGAAAAATTAACAGACATCAACAGAGTGCTTCTACCTGACAAAGTAACACAATTCAACAAACATAATGCTTATGTCTGATAGAGTAACAACAACACAGAACAACAGACAGAGTGCCATCATCACATATTCTCTCTCTTAGCTCTGTTTGGTCCTGGCTTGTGCTCAAGCTTTTATCTGCTCTACTCCTTCCTGTTCCTATTCTGCTCTTTCAGCAATTTCCACCAACTGTGGGCTCCATGTGATGATGTTAGGCCTATTAAGGGCAGGGAAGGTCTCCAAACTACCTTAGGCCTATTAAGCGCAACACAGTGTATATTGTTTCTAACAAAGACTTGACACAATCAAAGGCACCTGATCAACTGAAACAAGGAGAAAAGTACTACTTTGCTTGCCATTACACCCCTATACCTGGAATGCTCTCCCTCTTCCACTCCATTAACTGATCTCCCTAGTTTCCTTTAAGTCTCAACTAAAATATTTTCTTTTACTTAAAGCTTTTCCCCAACCCCTTTTAATTCTAATGCCTTTTCTCTATTAATTACTTCTTATTTACCCTGTATATAGTTTGCTATATACATATTTATTTGCATATTGTTTCCCCATTAGAGTGTAAGCTCCTTGAGGGTAGGGACTGTCTTTTGCCTCTTTTTGTATCCTTGTTGGTTAGCACTGTTCCTGGCACTTATTAAGTGCTTAATGACTGTTTATTGATTGAATGACTGGTTGGTTGGTTGGTTTTAACACTTTTAAAAACCTCTTCTAGTACGATAGCATTGTTGATTATAAGCTTTAAAAAAACAATTTTTAAAACTTTACAAACTCTAAGAAATAGCCCCTAAAGTTTCTTAGTACCTAAGAGCATCAATGGGTTTTGATCTTCCACTGAAAAGACATTAGTAAAGAAAAATGGAATATGGCTCACCTGAGAGATGATGTCAAGAAGCCTTGATCAGGATGGTTCCTAGATATGATTCCCACTATTAGCTCATAACTTGGGTCTATAAGTAGGAAGGAGATTTGAGATCAGGTGGAAAGGACTATATTCATGTTTGTTCCCAGCTGGTCTGAAGAAAGTTCTGTGTGAAGAATCTTGGCTCATATCTAACAAAATGCCCGTCTGCATTGTCTGTCATGTAATGAATTTTGTGCTACAAGAGGAAAGTTTCACAAGTCATTAATTAGAACAGATGGTGGTGTCAGCCTTAATAGACAACATAAATGTGCTGGGAAAACAAACATCAACAAACCATTTTCAGAAACAGAATGGGGAGGGAGGAGCCATGAGAAGGAAAGGGCAAGGGCAGGTTGTTGTGGGCATACTCTCATGCTTTGCCACAGCACAAGTCAGGTGGCAGTGGGCACTTGCAAATTAAGTAATCAAAAATTTGCCCCAAACCTCCATGCTTCTGAATTGTTAAAAGTCCCTATTTTTAAACAGTGTAGCAGGAAAAAAAATGAACCAAGCAGCATCTGTATTTCCAACAGAAACTTGGCAAGCTTCACAACTCTAATTCTGTTTGTGGAAATAGGACTCCTCGATGTGGGTGAAGAAAAGAAAAAACTACAGAACTATAGCCATTCTCATTAAGGGACCAGAGACCAGAAACCTGGATGTTTCTGGTTACCTTATATTAGCAAAAAGAATGGAGGTGTAGTTGAGCTGGAGCCGTGTCCCAGGACGAGAAACAGGAGTTCCAAATAGTCTAAGTTCAAGGAAAAAGCAAATATTTTAGCCAACTTTACATTGCCATTGGGGCTGGTAAAACCTGGATGAACCAGTCTATTGGCTTTGGCTTTAGGTTTTGTTTTTGTCCGTGTATGTGTGTACGTAGTTTTTTGATGCTTTGTTGCCATCTTCTCAAACTTCCTCTCCCTGATAAAATGAATAACCAAGCAAAAATCTCCCCTAGAATGACTGCATCTATCAATGTATACAATAGTCTGTCCCAGTAGTACCCCATCTCTCCATTCTGAGAGGGAAGATAAATTACATTAGTACCATCGTCAGCTCTTTACTCTCACCTCACATATCCAATTAGTTGCTAAATCTTGCCATTTCTACCTCCCTATAATATCTCAAATCTTTTCTCTCTACTCATACCTTAATTCAGGATCTCATCACCTCTCACCTAGAATACTGCAATGGCTCCTTAACTGGTCTACCTGCTTCAAGTCTCTCCTCATTTCAATCCAATCTCCACACTGTTGTTAAAGTGGTTTTCTATAAGCACAGATCTGATCATGTAAATCCTTGACTGAATAAACTCCAGTGGCTCCCTATTGCCTCTCCTCACTTTGACTGTCAAAGTCTTGATCCCAATCTCTTTCCAACCTCATCAAAAATTACTTCCCTTCCCATACTGTGATACAGCTGAATTGGCCTTCTCTATGTTCCACACATATGATACTCCATTTCTGGACTCAGTCACTTTGAGTCAGCTGCCCCATGGCTGGAATGCATTTCTTCCCTTCCTTTGCCTCATCAAGGAAAAACAAGAGTCTGTCTCTCTAAGATACAGCTCAAGCGACATCTTCAGCATTTTCTGATCATCTCAGGATTCTCAGGATCCCCCCCAGCATCCTCCCTTTTACACTACCACATATTTGGTTACATTTATTCTTTTTATCCTGTATATACATATCTCTATCCTTATAATCTCCCACCTTTCAATGTAAACTACAGCCCAAACTACCGCGGCCAAAGGATTTATCGAGGCAAAAAAATATAGTATTGTTACTGGTCACTCTCCTGTTTGTCATGTGACCCATGGCAAACAAACGTCATCAATTTGCTTCTATTCTAACTTATCTGCGGCCAGAGAAGTTTAACCAACTTTAATTTTAGCCCCTACCTACTGCCAAGTTGTATAGGTCTGAGCTGGTCTATGAATTTATCTATTAGAATCTTGACACAAGCCCCCATTCACTAGAAACACTATGCTTCTCCTTCCTTAGCTATATTTTAACGAAACCACTCCCATTGGGTGCTTCAAGGGCCCCAGAAGTTTTTCCCATTCATGCTCCAAAGAACTCCACTGACTTTCCTACTCATATTCGCAGCAAGTTGGCTGGGAAATTCAGGAAACACATAAACTAGGCTGTCTTTTGGCTCTTCCACAAGGACAGATAGGAATCCTCCTGTGGTTGTTTTTCCTTTCTTCTATGTGTTCCACTCACCTGAAACCTATCTAGTCTCATTGTTTACTTCATAATGTAGTTCTCGTCCAGAAGCATAGCCTTGTCACTGCAATCCTATCAGGGGAAAGTAGCTGTAGGGCCAGAGCTGACTCTTCCCATCCTAATTGCTATATTGACTTAGCAGTTTCTCCTCCATCTTAAAAAATCCATGTGCTTGGCTACTTTATATCATTTCTTTCTCTTTCATTGTATCTTCAGCAACCTCACCAGCTTATGTTTGGGTGCTCCCTTCTCCTCATTTGCACTGGTGGTTAAGACAGAAAGAGAAATGTGGAGCAAGGATCCTAAACAGCATCAGAATCATCACAAGCTATCAGAGCTTGTGCTCTGCTGAGTCTTCCAGAACCCAGTCTCCTTGTTTTAGAGATATTGATGTAAAATTATTTGCCTGCCAGCGTCTTGAATTTCTCCACCATCCATTTCAACCTTCACACTTAATTGCCTTTTCATGTTTTATTTTCATGTAGATCCTTTTGTTCCTTCAGTAATAATCTCTATTGGCTTCCTCAGTGTAGCCTACAAACATTCTCAGGTCTTTGCTATTCTTGATTATGAAATCAAACACAAAAACAAACATGAAAACAAAATTACTTGACCCTATCAAATTCTCACGCAATTGTCTTATATCTCTCCACCCTTTCATAGACAAATTCCTAAGGGTAAAAAAAGTAGTCTATGCCAACTGCATCCATTTACTCACATCTTGGTCCCTTGCATTCTGGTTTCTGACATCACTCAACCGAAATTGCTGTCTCCAAAGTTACAAATTATTTCTTAATTAACAAATGTTTTGGAATTTTCTGTCCTCATCTTTGGCCTCTTTGCAGCATTTGACCCTATTGAACACACTCTCAGGACCTGTGACACTCTTCTCTTTTGCTTCTCTTCCTATGATCAACCCTTCTCAGCATCCTTTGCTACAAGAACCAAATACTTCGCTCTAACTGTAGGTATACCAATGGACTTTGCTCTGTGTAGCAGCAACTACACTGACATACCCAGGATGGCTGCTAGCACAGGTTCTTAGATCTGCTTTACTAGGAAAAATAACTGTTTAAGGGGTCAACAATGTTTTTTAATTATATTCACTAATTCAGGGGGAAAGTCAGCACCCTGAACTTCAGAGAAAATATAGAGAAATAAAGACTCTGCTTGAATCAAAGCAACATTGCTATACACTTTATATATGTCCCTGGATTGAAAGAGCCTTTATATCTGAGCAGTTGGGGAGCTCTGAATACATGGCCAGTCAGAATCTCGACCAGAGAATCACAAGATCCTTCTCATAATCAAGTCCCCAAAGCAAAACACCAACTCAGAGTATATATACACTTCTCAGAGCCAGAAGGCATCACAACTCAGTGCCTAGTTAGGTATTAGCAAAAGGTGTGAAAGTCTTCCTACAAGCAAGCTTCCCCTAAGCAAGCTTCCCTTCATAGGCTCAGACTGAGGCCTATTAATGGGCAGGGAAGCTCTTAAATACCATTTATATTACTCATCGCTGCATTTTTTTCTATTAATGATCTCATCAGGTTCCCTAGGTTTGTAGAAAGTCAAAGAGAGAGACTCTGTATCCCCCTTCTGTTGACAGGAGTTATTCCTTCTTTAGAACTAGTCTTATTAAGAGTACAAAATGAGTTTTGCCTCTGGTTTACTTCCCAGTCCCCCAATCTCTCAACAAAGTTGACCAACAAATTGCCCTGTTCTATTTACCTTTGGTCAGTGAAATGTGAGCAAGTTCTCCTTGAAAGAAATATTTCAGGCAGCTAGGTGTGCAGTGAATAGAGTACCAGCCCTGGAATCAGGAGGACCTGAGTTCAAATACAGTCTTAGACAGTTAACCCGTACTAGCTGTGTGACCTTGGGCAAGTCACTTAACCCCAATTGCCCTGCCCCCCCCCACACAAAAAAAGAAATATTTCCCTTTCTCACTTCAAAGGTCAGCTGAAAAAGGTTTGTAGTTAGACATAACTGCCCTTAATTTTCTTCTTTATTTCATCCTATCTATGGCCAGTGAGATATTCTACTTGTAATCAGAGCCCACTGAGATTTCTATTATTCAGCTGGTGTTTCTCCCTTTTATTGCTTATGATACCAGTAAAACTTCTTTAACTTGTACCCTAAATTTTACAAACTGTAGGTTCTCCCATCCCCCACCCAGGACAGATAGGTTACTCTGACTGGGAATCTGATGAAGACTAAGTGTGGAGAAGCAATGAACCAATCAATGCCTCCTCCACTCCCACTCCTGGCATCAAATGAAAGGAAGGAATACTCTTTTAAATTTCAGTTTGGGGGCTGGAAGATGATACTTACAAGCTCCAGACTTGTCCGAGGTATTTAAATTCCCCTTTTGTTTTTATAACAGGTCAGTAAAGATAGTTATTCCTATTTATGTTTTGGACTATTTCTGTTTTATCCATCTGTTTCCCAAAAGTGGAATCCTATTCTGTTCCATTTTGTGCTGGGTGACTCCTGATTGGGGCCCAGTTTTGTCTCTGTTCTGTACTGAGTTTCCTAGAAGTAGAATCTAGCAGGGAGAATCTGTTTAAATCACCTCCATTCAATCTAACACACCACAGTTACAAAGGATGGAGCATTTGTGGGAAAGCCACTCTGAGCTGTTGATATAGACTAGCCACTTGAATGTGTGTCTTTTTAAAGGGACCTGCAAGGAGCTTGGAAGCCTCTCTCTATAGGCCTCACCCTTAACATTTCAGTGCTTTGCACACTACGTCAGAATAATTGCCTTTGTCACCCATCTTCTCCCAATGTTTCTCTGGTTTATGAATCATTTGTTAGAATTCCAATTCTCACTTCAGGAGAATCTTACTATAGGCAGAGAGATTAGACCTCTCTTAGTTAAAAAAATCAGAAAATTTCACAAGTCCTCATGGGAGTTCTCCTTTGGTAGTTTGTCAGCACCCTACCAGAACTGGAAGCTAATGGGTATAAAAGGCCTGGTATGGAGAGAGAGTTCCCTTTAGGAACTATGAATGAGTTCCTTATTTGACTTTGAAGGGGAGTCTGGCTACTTGTTGGGAAAAAGATTTAAAAGATAATTTAAATGATAAACAGTTCAAAAATTAGTCCATTTGAATGAGAACAAGCCAAGATCACTTTTGTGGAGTGTTACCACTATCCCTATACTGCGAAGAAGAGAAAAAAAGCCCTGTGAGCCAGCAAATGACCCTGGAGGTGAGTGGAGGGAAGTAATCATTTCTCTACTCCTTGGATGATGAGCCAGTGGAGTATCCCCTATTGGGCTGGAAAAGATAGCCAAATCCACCAGAAGGAAAGGAAAGTAAGTTCATAATAATAGCACTTATGTATCACTTTAAGGTTTACAAAGTACTTTACAAATATTTCATTTGATGCCCACAACAACCTTGGGAAGTAGGTAATATTATCACCATTTTACAGATCAAGAAGCTAAACCAGACAGAGTTCATTTGACTTACCCAAGTGATTGCGTGACCACAGCTGTTGGAGGGTGGATTTGAACTCAGATCTTCCTGATTCTTGGTTCAGTGCTCTACCCATTGTACCACCTACATGCTTCCACTTTTATAGAAAAAAAAAAAATCCAAACCTCTATGAAGGGAGGAGCAAGGAAGTAGTTACAGAAACTCACCTTGGACACAGTAAGCTTCTCTACTCATTTGCCACCTCATTACTACTCTAAGGATTCTCTCGTTTATCTCCCAGTGCCGGTAATTAATCACTGGTGATTTGTCACCCTGAACCAAACTCAGTAAGAGAAGACTTCAGAATTACAGGTATAATGTTTTTTAAAACTGTGATGCATGTGATAGGATAAAGTTGTCCCCAGGCCCTGAGTGGTCCTAGATTCCCTCATACAGCCTTCTAGTTATCTAAGAGTATAAAAAAGTCCCAGCTGTAAGGAGTATGGGCCATTGAGGCTTGGTGGATGCCAAAGACCACGAGTCACCATACCCTGATGACCTAATGACCAGTTTTGTTTCCAGATGGAGATGAGTAGCACTTCATCCGTCCAGAGAAGGTCAATGCTATAGTATCCTTGTCTCACATACTCTTGCTGTGTTAAAGCAAAGTTGACCTCCTTTGTTAAATGTTCATTGATTTGCAAGTGCCTCATTTTATCCCAACATCAAGCCTAAATTAAGAGGGTTACTGGTATAAGAGTCTCACCTCCAGTGATCCAGATAGCCAGAGACTCAAGGAATCAAAAAATGTCAGAGATGGAAGAGAATTAAAGGGAATGATCACCATCCGTTGAGAGCTGAGAATTGCAGAAGGCATGAGCTTCAGACGGTGAAAACTGCCGTATGAAATGGTGACCAGTGACATCTGCTGAGAGCTGTAGTTTATGTTCAAGATAAAGGAAAAATACATAGGCAACCAGAGGAGACATAGAAAGGCTCTGTGATGGAGACAATCGAACCTTAGCTAACTCCTGCTAAAAAGCCTCTCCAGGGCACTACAGTAAGTCATAGATAGCAATGATATGTACTCTGGAAGGGGGTTATTTTGCTGAGAGATATTTTCAATTATTCTAATGAGATTTTTCTTTAACCTCTAAATAAATTGGTTCATGTTTTTTTAACATTTGAAACATTTAATTTTAAGACTTCAAATTTCAGATCCATTCCCTTCCTCTCTTGTCACCCACTCCCTCTGGGAAGATAAGCAATTCAGTATGTGTTGTACATGTATAGCTATGGAAAACATTACCATAGTAGATATATTGTAAAAGACTGCTTATATTTCCCTCCCACCCATCCCACCCCCCACCTGGTCCATTCCCTACTTTGATCCTGTTCCTCTTTGAAAATGGGCGCTTCCAACTTCCCCTCCCCCCAGAATGCCCTCACCTCCATCATCCCCCATCTCATCCCCCTTCCCCCTACTCTCCTGCAGGGTGAGATATCCCGTTTAGTATGTATGTCATTCTCTCCCTGAGCCAAATTCAATAAGAATATGGTTTTGCTTTTTTGACTTCCTGTTCTTCCCCTCCTCTGCAACTACTTCCCTTTGCCTCTTCTACATGATATAGTTTACCCTACCCTGTCTCTCCCCATCTCCTCTTGACACTTTCCTCTCTCATCTCTTAACTTCACCCCTTAAGTATCCTCCCTTCCCACCAGATTCAACCTGTGCCCTCTATCCATGTATACCTGTAAACATATACACACACATTCACATATGTATTCATATATCCATATACCCTTCTTCAATTATTTTCATAATGAGGAAGGTTTCATCAGTCACAGTTATTGTTTTTCCATGTAGGAATGTAAATAGTTCAACTTTGATAAGTTCCTTTTGATTTCTTTTCCTTGATTACCTTCTCAAGCATCTCTTGCTTCTTGTGTCTGAATGTCAAATTTTCTATTCAACTCTGGTTTTTTCCTCAAGAATGCTTGAAAGTCCTCTATTCCACTGAATGACCATATTTTCCCCTGAAACAAGATACTTAGTTTTGCTGGGTAGGTGACCCTTGGTTTCAATCCCAGCTCTTTTGCCCTCTGGAATATCATATTCCATGCCCTTCAATCCTTCAGTGTAGAAGCTGCCAGGTCCTGGGCTATTCTGATTGTGTTTCCACAATATTGAAATTGTTTCTTCCTGGCTGCTTGTAGTATGTTCTCCTTGATCTGGGGATTCTGGAACCTGGCTATAATATTCCTGGGAGTTTTCTTTTTGGGATCTTTTTCAGGAGGTGATCTGTGGATTCTTTCAACCTCTATTTTGCCCTCTGGATCTAAAACATCAGGGCAGTTTTCCTTGAGAATTCTTGAAGGGTGATTTCTAGGTTCTTTCCTTGATCATGGCTTTCAGGTAGTCCAATAATTTTTAAATTGTCTCTCCTGGATCTATTTTCCAGGTCAGTGGTTTTTCCCATGAGATATTTCACATAGCCTTCTATTCTTTCATTTGTTTGGATCTGCTTAACAGCATCTTGATTTCTCATAAAGTCACTAGCTTTCATTTGCTCCAGTCTAACTCTGAAGGAATGAATCTCCTCAGTGAGCTTTTGAGATTCTTTTTCCATCTGGCAAATTTGGCTTTTTAAGGCCTTCTTCTCCTCATTGCCCTTTTGGGCCTCCTTTGCCATTTGAGTTAGTCTGTTTTTAAGGTGTTGTTTTCCTCAGTCAGGCTGTTGACCCTCATTTCATACTTTTCCTGCATCCTTCTCATTTCTCTTCCCAATTTTTCCTCCACTTCTCTTATTTGGTTTTTAAAATCCTTCTTAAGGTCCTCTGTAGCCTGTAAACCCACTCATATTTTCATTTGGGGCTTTTGGTGTAGGAGTTCTGTTCCTCCTCCTGTTCCATGCTTTGATCCTCTTTGCCCCTAAAATAGGAGTCTAATGTTTCATTTTTCTGTTTATTTTGTTTCCTTTGCCTAGGCATGTTGCCACTTAATTACTTGACTTTTGGGCTTGATGTCACAGTAGGACTCTGCCCACCAGACAGGGGAGCTTCTGACCCAAACATTGGGGGTCTTTACAACTTCTGGATGTATTAGTTGGGTGGCCTCTGTAAAGCCTCCACACACTCTGGCAAGTTGGATATCCACCCCAAACGTTCCCCCCCAGACCACAATCCAGATCCAAGCAGGTGAAAGCAAGAGTGATTAACCCCCCAGACTGATTGTGGGATCTCCCTACAGTTTGCAGACCAGGAGCTGAAGCTGCCACTGAAGCTGCAAAATGCCAACTGTGACGCTTCTTGCTCCCAGGGGAGGAAGCTGATGCGTTCCCCAAATACTGGTCCCAAAGTCCATAGGGCACTAACCTCTCACTTTGTCCTAGGCATATCTGTGTTGATAATTCTGGAATCGCCACAGCTGCTGGTGTTCTGGGGTCCCTCCAGCTGGCTGCTGGCTGCATTGCCCTGGGGCTAAAACCGCGGCTCAAGCGGGCCTGGGCTCAGCTCCCAGAGCATTGCACTGTGCTGCACTGGCCACTCCCTGTAGGGTTGCTGGGCTGTCCTCAGTGGGAGGTTAGCTTCTCTGTGTTGTTCTGTGGGTGCTGGAGCTCCAGTTGTTCAGAGTCTACCTTTTATACTGTTTGGAAGTGGTGTTGGGGGGAGCACCTTGGAAGCCCTATTTCTATTCTGCCATCTTGGCTCCGCTCCCCCACCAATTACATTTCAAAAATAATTTTAACTTTTATCTTAAAATTTTGAGTGCCAAATTCTATCCCTCTCTATTTCCCCTTCCCTTTCCCCTGAGATGTAAGACATACGATAAAGGTTGCATGTGGAATTATGTAAAACATTTCCATATTAGTTATTTTCTATGAAAGAGGAAGGGAAAGGAAGGAAAAGGGAGGGGAGAGGAGGGGAGAAAAGGGAAGAGGAGAGGAGGGAAGGGAGGGGGAGAGGGAGGGGAGGGGAGAAGAGGGGAAGAAGAGCAGCGGGGAGGAAGATCGTATGCTTGTCTGTATTCTGATATCAATTCTTTCTCTGGTGACAGATAACATGTTTCATCATGAGTCCTTTGGGATTATCTTGGGTCATCATATTGCTGAGGATAGTTAAGTCAGTCACAATTCATTGTACAATATTATTGTTACGTGTACAATGTTTTCCTGGTTCTGCTCACCTTATTCTTCATCAGTTCATCTAAGTCTTTCCAGGTTTTTCTGAAATCACCCACTTGTCACTTTTTAAAGCACAGGAATAAGCCATCACAATCACATACCACAACATGTTCAGCCATTCCCCAATTCATGGGCTTCCCCTCGATTTCTAATTCTTAGCCACCACAAAAAGAGCTGATATGTATGTGTATATATGTGTGTGTGTATGTGTGTGTATATAAACTTAAAACAATCTCTACACTAATATAACTGTAACACTTTTAAGTTGAAAAAGATTTGGATTATCTTTTTTTTTTAGCTTTGCTTCTCAAAACAGAATGATTGTATTTAGGGACCATATAGGAATGTCTAAATTGATCTGTGAAGATTTCTCATGAGAAACAAAGTCGTGGAAATTGAAGCTAGACACAAGGAAAAAGCTACAAAACTCCCCCCTTCCCCTTTTATCATCATTTTCCATTTTACCATATTCTTTTATTACAATGTTGACTGCCAGTTCTCTCACTGAACAGAAATACAAAAAGAAATTACAAAACTTCTATTTTTTAAATTTATTTTTTGTTATCAAAGACAATGTCCAGAAACATTAAGTACTACATTGTTTTACAAAAGTTCCTAATGGAGGGTGAATAGTTTATTTTCAAATGTATCCTTCACTTATTAATGATGAGGTGATGAATCGATGCAATTACTTAAAAAATTTTTAAAGAAAAGAACATCTAATTCTCATTCTGAATCTGTTGGTCAAAGCGGGTTTGGTGGTCATGGTACCACCAATAGTTAAGAACCAACTCTTCCTCCACCAAGATAGGTAGTGGAGTTTGATTCTTCTGAACAGGTCACACAGATCTCTCAAATATAGGCACCATGTTTGAAATCTCACACATATAAAATATCTTCATGTCACTCAAATTACACAATGTGGCAGTGTTAAAAAAATCAGAATTATAGTCAATTAATGACAGAGACAGCGTAGGCCAAATGCTCACTTGATGATGAATGACAAGGATGGAACCTTGAAAGAAGGGGCAGGGAGAAAACAACTGTTTGCCTGTGAGTAGTCTATTGGTCTGCGCACAGGGGCAAGTGCATTGTAACAAAATGTGTTCATTAAGTTGGATTATCTTTTGATTTTATGGGTAGTCATTCAATCAACCAACAAGTACTTATTAAGCACTTACTACGTGCTGGGCAATGTGGATACAAAGACAAAAGTATCTGTCTTAAAGGAGCCTCCATTATAGAAGGGGAGACAGTACAAGACATATCAGATAGACAGATAACAGATCTATAGAGAGAGACTGCAGCTAATGGAATCAGGTAAGGCTTTATATAGAAAGTGGTTTTTTCAATTATCATAAAGGAATAATTGCTCATTATAAAGCACACAGGCATGATTTATAAAGAAATGCTTGGGGATGATTAGGGAAATGGTTTTGACTTGCTTTAAACAAAACAAAGTTGTAAAAAAAAGTTCAGTTATAAAATGTATTGGTGAACAGGACAGTACTAAGCTTTAGTAATAATAATTAAGTCTTAGGAAATAATTAAAAAACATTTTATTTAGTAATAGTTACAGGCTGCCAAATTTTCATTGTTGGTTACTATACTTGGGGAAAGTGAGTGGGGAACATGATTTGACTCATCAGATTTCAATTAGCAAGACAAATTGTAATGTTGTTTTAGTTTTTTTTTTTCAAGATTGTCCCTTTTAAGGAAAAATAACATCAATGTTTTAAAATAAGGGCATTACTTTTCAAAAGTAAACCCAAGAACCCAACAAAAGAAAAGGAAGATACTACAATATACCTGTGAAGAAAATATTTGATTAATAATTCTGATGTCACAAAACTAGTTATGCTTATATTACTTATAAATCAGAACAAGTATTTTAGTTAAAGAATGAGAGTCAAAATAACGTAGGCTCTAGAAGCAAAAGGAGCTTCAATGATATCCATGTCTGCATTGTTTTAAAAAAATTTTTATTTGAAAATAAAATTAAAGTAGAAATACAAAAAATCTTGACACATGATGATTCAAAGAAAAGATTGTTAATTTTTTAACACTATTCACTTGAAACACCAAAGCAAGAAAGTTTTGTATAGAAATTTTATTGTGCAAAGGAGGAATGTGATTTTTGAAAAAAAATTCACTTACAGTAGATATTTGGCATTGATGGAAAAAATATTATTCCTATGTGAAAATGAAATGCAATATTTACATTCAAGTTACACTTACAAATTCCAGGTCAAATGCTATCCAAACTCACTCTTATATTATATTCTAAAGCACCGTTTATTATTCAATAAAAGGCTAGAGTGTTCTTAGAAACTGACTTCCCTATTTCATTGAATGAAGTATGTCTAAATTTAGACAAAATTAGACTGAACTTGTGATAAAGGAATTTTACTAGTATTTTATATCTGAAATTCCAAAGTTAGCATTTGTGGAGTTAAGAAACAGCTTGGTACAATCAGTTATTAAAGTATAAGATGTTTTTCTTATTTAAATGACAAAAAAGCAGCATGGAAACATACTGAAATGACTCAGCGCTGATAAATTATTTTTTAACATGTTAATTATAGCCCTATAACTAACTTGAAATTACAAGACTTAAAAGAGCCTTCCTTGCTCCTTATGCAGTAGTCATCAAATTGTTGAACAAAATAAAACATATGAATAAACTCAACTTCATGTAGTTTTAGTTACCTTTCTTAATTTCCACTAGCTAAAGTTTTTCCTTAAACATTTTAAATACATTTGTGAATTTAGAGCTTATTTCAAAATTATACCAGAATTAACTGTCCTAGTTTCCTGATTATGTCCTGGGGTTAAGCTGGTTTTTGTTTTTAAATGATTTCTTCCAAAGGAACACACTTTATTTAAAAATAGTATGTGGAGCTCTATATTTATTAAAAAATAGCTAATTTCACAAGTAGGTTGCATCTTTTCTTCAATAGTTCTGTGCCATTTTTCTTCACAAATTCTAAAGTCAGTAAACTTATTGTCTAGACTGTGCAACGCAAAATTAAAGGATTAGAGAATTCTTCTCCATCAAACCTTTCTTGATTGTCTCATGTTAAGTTCTACTTTTTAAAATCCTAGAAGGACCAACTCTGAAGAAGTGGGCAGACACCTTATAACAAGCACCGATTTTTTCTTTTGGTCTTTCTCAGGTAGCAATTTCTCCTCCACTGCACGCAGGCTGGGAGCTAGCAATGGGTTGTTGAGGTGATATAATTTCTAATTCAGATTCACGTACAAAAATCACCGCATCACCACTTACGTTTATTAGACATTGTGCCTGTAAGTGCAACAGAAAATAATCGATCACAAAACCAACAAATATAGCATGAGAATTCTTCTGCTTTGCAAGATTTACAAAGTACTTTATATACATTATCTCAACTGAGCTTTAAAACGATCCTCAGAAGATGCTACAAGTATTAATATTCCCCATTTATAAATAAGGAAACTGAGTTAGAGAGATTTATATGAGCTGACCAAACTGAATCATAAAATTTTGAACTTGGAAAGGACAAAGGCCAACACGTTGGACAAATGGTCATCTAGCCTTGGCTTGAAGAAGCCTGTCAGTGAAGAAGAATCCAGTATTTCTTGACCATAGGCTCATAAAATCAGAGGTGGAAGGGTCCTTGGAGACCATTTAATCCATTCTAATTCATCTAATCCAATTTCCTCATTTTTCTGATGAGAAAAACAGAGGCCCAGAGCAGTTAATCAAATTGCCTAAAGTCACATAGGTGGCAAGTTGCAGAGATGGTATTTGAAGCAAGGTCTTCTGGCTCCTAATCCAACACTCCTTCCACTGTACCACATTGCTTCTCTTTAACACACTGTCCTTCAAGCTGCTTCATAGACAAATAGCTCTAATCATTAGGAAATTTTTACTAACATCAAGCCTAAATTTGCCTCTGCAACTTCCATACATTAGTTCCAATTTTGTCCCCTGAGGACAAACAGAATAAGTCAAATCCACCTATATGACAGCCTTTCAAATACTTGAAGATGAAAATACTCTAAGACTTCTCTTTTCCTGTTAAACTATCCCACAGATTCTCACATGGCATTGACTTTGAGGTTCTTCTCCAACATGCTTGGATCTTCTGCCTACAAAGGTCCTTCCTAACGTGCATCATGCAAAACTGAACAAACTACACAAACTGTGATATGACCAGGACAATGGATGAAGAGATAATCAATTCCCTAGTCTTAGTCATTACGCCTTTCTTAATGCAACCTAAGATTAGCTTTCTATTCTGCCATATCTCTGCTGCTATATTA
Source organism: Gymnobelideus leadbeateri (assembly GCA_011680675.1). NCBI lineage: Eukaryota > Metazoa > Chordata > Mammalia > Diprotodontia > Petauridae > Gymnobelideus > Gymnobelideus leadbeateri. The sequence goes on from WOXC01000553.1 coordinate 233,447, forward strand.
TTCATTTATACAGTTTTCAGTCCACTAAAAACCTTAAGTTTTTTTCAGATGAAGTGCTTTTTAGCCATACCTCTAACCATCTTGTAATTATAAACACAATTTTAAGATATTATCTATATCAAACTTAATCTTACTAGATCTGACCTACCATTCATTCTAATCTGTTAAGTTTTAGAACCTCTTATCCAGCATTTTAGCTATCCCAAATTCTGTCATCTGAAAATTTGATAAGCATGCCACCTATATCTATATCTAATTAATAGATAAAAATGTTAAAGACCACAGAGCTAAAGACAAACTCCTGGGGCATTCTGTTGAAGACAATTTTTCAACTTTATATCAAGCCATTAATGACCACTTTTCGGGCCCCACCACTGAACAAGTTCTAAATACACCTGTAACTAGTCTAGGTCCTATTTCTCCACCTTTCCCACTATTATAGCGTGAGATACTATCAAATGTTGTACTATATTCTTGAGGAGCTATATCCATGGCATTTCCCTGATCTACTAATATAGAAAGCCTGTCAAAAAAGAAAATGGGGCTGAAGAGAAATATGAGGTACATACCAAAGACTGATTATAAGTGATTCAATAAGGACAGACTGTTTACTTTTTATATATGTAAAATGTAAAACATATGTCTGAGATTCCTATTAATAATCAGGTAGCTCATAAGAAAGACTGAAGTAAACCTGAGTATGATATGAATTAAAAAAAAACATTTAGAAACAGCTAAGAATAATTATTTTATACAAATCAGGTGCAAGAGGAAAAAATCGATACAGAAGAATTAAATGGGGGAGGAGGGCTAGTAGTTCTGGTAACCTACTTTTGTTGGGAACAGATTCAAGAGGGAACTATGTGTGTGTGTGTGTGTGTGTGTACATATGTATACTTAGAAGAGCATATAAGTATTCTAAAGAAGAAATAAAATGGTAGGGACATAGGGAGGGAGGAGAGGACAAGGGAGGGATCTTTAGAGGGGAGGGTGAGGGCATAGCCAAAGGGGTGTATAGAAGTGTGTTAAGATTTATGGGAACAGGAGGATAGGGGAGGGATCCTTAGAGGGGGGGTAGGCAAGTCATAGGAAGACAAGGTAGCTGGTAGAAGTAAAGAAGAGGAGGCAGGAGGGATAGAAAACAAGAGATATGCACAAACATAAAAACAAAGATCAGGAGCAGAATTTGTTTGGGAAAGTATATGTCTATATATGTATAAGTGTATGTATATATCTATAGCTATAGAGAAACATATCCAAACTTAATTGTAGCCTTCTTGGGGGTGGAGAGAAAACAAAGCAAACAGGGCACAGCAGAGAACAAAAGAAAACGCACAAGGAAGCTCTCAACACACTGTTGTATTATTTATCACATAGGCTTTCTTGAAATGAAAATTTACTGTTACATATTTTGAATGCTCTCTTGTGTTCTGCTATGCACATGACATGCTTATTTTTCTTTCTTTGTATTCAAGTTCAATATTTAAGTTTATGATATGTTTTTATTTCCTTTCTCTAGTCTGTATTTGTGTTCTGGTGTTTGAGTCTAACATAATATAACATAACAAAATAAAATAACATAACATAACATAAAATAAATAATATAAGAAAGAAAATGGAGCTATTCTGGCATGACCTTGTTTTGATAGTACCTTACTGTTATTGATTCCTTTTCTAGATGTTCACTAAACCTCTTTAATATATTTCATACTTTTGCCAGGAGCTGAAGCTAAGCTGACTGGTATATACTATACAAAGCCCTCCATTCACATTAAAAAAAAATAGGACATTTGCTCTTCTCCAATCCTTCAGTGCCTCTCCAATTCTCCAGGATCTTTCATGGATCACAGGAAATGGAAGAACAATAATACCTTCCAGTTCTTTCATTACCTGAGGGTACAATTCACCTAGGCCTAGTGATCTGAACTTATCAAGGGCAGGGTAGTTAAGTGCTCTCTACTCTCTCTCCCTGCTTATCCTGACTTTTTAGCCATTTTTGTTGGTCTTTTCAGTCGAAAGACTATTCTCCTTGTAGAAAAAAGAAAACAAGCAAAACAAGAATTCATTATCTCTCCTTTGTCAGTTATCTGTTATGATTAATTCATCCATACTGGAATATCTATGCTTTCTTTGATGCTCCTCTTTCCTATAAGACAGCTTTAAAAAAATAATTTTGTTGCCCTTATCTTTCCTTTCCAGTCTCAGCTTACACTCCTGATATACTTCTTATAAGATGATGCCATACTTTTGCATTCACTTTTCATTACCTACTTTTGCTTCCCCTTCCCATACCCATCTTTAACAATCGATATGTTTACAAATTTTCCATGTATCCACATTGGTCTCTTTAGACAACTTCTGATAACTCCTGGAGAAAACTGTTTTTCTTTGTGCCATCATATTTTCCCACAGTCACATAGTAATTGTCAGAGGGGAAAGGTCTCTCTTGACTCCACAAAAATTTTTCCATGCTACGTCACTTAAATTCCCAATTAGCTTCAGGTAACTCAAAAGTGACAATGGGGAACCAGGTCAACAAGTGTGTACAGCTTTAGTGCAAATTTAACATAACTACTATGAAAATAATTTGTATGAGAATATGTCATCATCCAGTTAACATTTAGATTTTGCTTAAAGTTTTTAAAAAGCATTTTATGTATTTTATTGAGCTTCACAAAAATCCTATGAGGTAAATACTATAGATCTTATTTTCTCCCATTTTACAGTTGATGAAAATGAGGTTCAGAGAGGCCTTCCCACTGTCACACAATCAGAGATGGTATTTGAACTCATGTCTCTCCTAAATCCAAATCCAGCACTATATTTAATGTATTGTGTTGCATTTAAAGTTTAAAATTGATTTAATATAAGTTCTTTTAATAGAAAGGGGGTAAAATTCCCTCAGAGTGAATACTATTATGAATGAGGGCTCAGAACCATCCAGTGCTGATGGAAGAATGGGAGGAATGCTGGGTTCTTGTTCCAAGATTCTTGTTCCAAGTCCCTGGCAACTGACTCACGTGACTGTGGCAAGTCACTCAACCTCTCTGGGCCTCAGCTTCTGCATCTGTAAAATGACGAGGTAGTAACAGATTCTCTCTATGGTCCCTTAGAGTTCCACAATCCTATGATCTGTGTTTACTGAACTGGTTACAATAAATTCTCTCCAAGGAAAAAACTTTCTATTGCTGATACACATTTAATAACTGTAACAACTACCTGATAGCATGTTAATGTCGGAGACTGCTAAGAGGAGAGGGTAAATGATATGTTGTCTCTTTGAAATCCTCTTGTTTTTTATCAAGCCCACTTTCATTTGATTCTTCTCACTTATCCCAACTTCAAATATACTAATCATTTGCCTTAAACAAGACAGCCACCAAAACAACACACAAAAAGATCCAGGAATTTGAAGAGGAAAAGAATTAGGAATGCCTACTTGATATCCAGCCCCCACTTTCTCTTATGGGATTCAGGACACTTTTTTTGTATTATACACAGCATAAATATTTGCTGCATTATTAATTCAATACAGGCAGACACTGTGATAGGTAGAAGGAACACACATTACATTGCCAGCATGAGAAAATAATAAAACAAGGTTAACAATGTTGGGGAGGGGAGGGAATCTCCTTTTAAAATGCATTTTACATCAGCATATTCCACTGCCTCCCTGCAGTTTAGTGGTAACCTTGGATTCTTAAAAGCTATGTCAGCACATGAGATCTTGCAGGTCCTACCAAAATATAAACATATTGGCCTGGTAATGTCCAAGAATTAGCACAGCTAAATTTGGAAAGGTCATCACCAGAAGAGCACAGTCAGCAGATGATGATATTTTTTTTCCACAGGAAATCATGAAACAGTCCACTAAAGCAGTGAAGGTTTGTAATCTGCTTTGATATAAGGTATCTGCATAAATTAAATCATAGACCATTTCTGCTATGTTTTCTGATGATACAAAACAGCTCTTCCTCAGAGTAACAAGACTTATTTAAGAAAATGGTGATTAATTAGGAGAGATAGCCCTTCTAACCTAAACAACACCATAAGAGCAATTCAACTGAGTAGTGCCTGAGTGTTACACAAGAGATTAAACAAATATTCAACTTCAGAGAATGGTCCTATTTCTATTCTGAAATGATAGGATACTAGAAACAAATCTTCATCTGCCAAAACTGACCCAAAAAATATAAAAATTCCCAGAACCAAGATGATTTTTATATAAATAAAATATAACATAATACACAACAAAAATGTAGGCCTCAAAGAAGGTGAAGAAGGACTAAGTACCAAACTTAAACTTTATGTGTATGTGCATGTATAGTACATTCGTGTGCAACTGAGTAAAAGAAATCTCTTCTCTGAGAAATTAAGCAATTTGCTTGATATTACTGTTAGTCCTATAGTCAGAACTAGGCACTGAAACTTAGTTCTTATTTCTAACCCAATGATTCAGATTTATCTATGAGGTTTTCTTTTGCCCCTGATGATGCAATTCTATTTCAAAGGGATTTTTAAAAATGTTTTTAAAATGCATCACCTATTTCTCATTATCATCACTCAAAAGCCAACAAATGGCATTTGTGAGAAAGTTTAAAAGTGAAACAAAAAACAAAAAGGCTATTAAAGAAAATTACAGTATTATTGAAGAGAAAAGAAAGAATAATTGCCTGAAGTTTTTTGCTCTTTCCTAATTAAAGCCCAACTTTCCCCCTGGAAGCTGTGTTCCTTTATCACAAACGCAGTCAGTGGTTGGAGAGTATCTTTTCCCAAATAAGGTCAAATTTTGAGTTTTGGAAAAAACACTGGCGCTCCTGTCTCAACCTTTAGGTGCCATAAGACAAAGCAAATGATGACTTTATCAGTTCAACTTCCAAAGTAGTAAAAGCAAAGCTGAATGTCCAGTGAAGTTACAAAGAGTACCTGGGTAAGGCCTGGTCAATTAATAACATATGCCATAAAACCAAAAAAGTACTATACAACAGAAAACACAGAGCTACAAACAGAATTATTTTTATTAGCATCATATTTTTTCCTACCAAAAAGGTAGGTAAAATTTTATCATTACCTCACCTGATTTTTGTTTGGATTTTCCATAAACACACACTGCTTCATTATATAGGAAACAACTGCATTCCCTCCTAATGCTGCAACATGAGCTCTCACCATTGCAAATACTTCAGCAATAAAAGCATGAAGAAAACCACTGACCCCTCCTTCCTAAAGGGGAAAAAAAGATATGTATATCATACATGTGAAAGTAGGTATGAGATGTGCTAGATGTATTACAAAACATTAATTATCATAATGCTACGATAACTAAGTTTTCATTCATATTTTGAAATTCAAACACTTCAGCAACTTTTGGGCAAATAAGTAAATCTCTTTGGGCCTACTTCCTAATTTGTAAAATGAGGTTGGACTAGGTGATCTTTAAGTGAGCTCTTCAACTTTCAAATCTTACTTGCAGGGTACTGGTACTAATGATACCCTTAGTGAATGAAAGATTGAAAGTCTCTCTTTTCAAGACTGGTTTGGTTTCCTAGAAAGGGCTTTTAAATTAAAATAGGGAAGAAAGGAAGAAGATGCCAAATAAGCTTAATGGGAGATGAAGCACCTTAGTCAAGAATGGAATCCCCAAATAAGGTGAAACTCTCCATTTCTAATAATAATGCAACAGAAAAAGCCATTAAGTATTCCTGCTGTATGTAAGACATGTGAACAGAAAGATACAAATAAAAGAGTCCCTGTCTTCAAAGAGCTTACATTTTTACTAGAAGACTATGGTGCATACAGAAAGAAAGAGAATTCAAGGAAAACTGAAAAGGGAGAGGATAAGCAACTGAAGAAGGCTTCACGGAAGAGGTGGCACCTCAGAAGAATGAGGAAGGCAAAGAGACTAAGACAGAGATAAGGAGAAAGGGCATTCCAGGAACAGGGACAGTATGTTTGACAACATGGAGGCATGACATGGATTCAGGTTCTGTCTGGGACATCTGTCAAATCTATTCCACAGCATTTCTTGCATACCTTCTTTTCTTTCCACTCACAGTGCCCAATACCCTGTTTACCTTTTGCCCAAACTATTGCTACAGTCTCTTTAATTTCCCTCTTCCTAACAGTTTCTCTCCTCTCTAATCCATACTTCACATAGCTACCAAACAATCCTCCCAAAGCACAGGTTTGACCACGGCACTCTCCATGTAAAGAATCTGACAGGTTAAACTGAACCCTCCTTAGGCTGAGATTTTAAGCCCTTCTCTAGCCTCCCTTCTGCCACTTCTTTCATCTTGCACTCCTGGTTCTAGGCAAACTGACTTATTTGTTCCCTGAACTAACATTCAGTCTCCCACGTTTACATACCTGCAATGCAGCATCCCCTTACTCGTGCTTCTCAGAGACAAGGGATTATAGATTTAGAGCTTAAAACTTCCATAGAAGTTATCTAGTTCAGTCCTCTCATTTACAGATAAAGACACTGAGGCCCAGTGAGGTCAAAGAGCTGGGATTTTAACTCAGGTCCTGCAATTCTAAGTTCAGTGATCTTTCAACTGTACTACCCTGTCTCTAAGACTGTAAGAAGCTTGTAAGAACCTAACAGTCCTACATACACAGTAGATTTTTCATAAATATTTATGGAATTTATTAATACAAAGTTTATCCCTATAGAGTAAAACCACAAACAACGGAGTCAAAAATATTTTCATGGTATATTTCCTTTGTTTCCTTCAAGGCTTGGATCAAGTGGCCCCTCCTACAGGAATTTTCATTGGTCCCCTACCTGTTAGTACTATTCCCCTCAAATTCCCTTATGTTTACTTATCTCTGTCATATCTCCAAGAAGTATATAAGTTCCTACTTTTCTTTCTTGTCCTTGTCTCTCTAGTGTTTGTAACACACTTAATAAATGCTTATTAAATTTGGAGTTCCCAAAGAGCCAAGTAACATGAAATAAAGAGAGGTGAGAGACAAACTTCAGAGAGCCTTAAATGCTAGAGTTTGTATTTTAAACTATCCTTTGGAGGCTACTAGAAGCCACAGTGGATAGAGTGCTAATCTCAAGAGTCAGGAAGACCAAGTTCAAATCCTGCCTCAAGACACCAGATGTATGACTGTGGTCAAGTCATTTAACCTGCTTGTCTCAGTAACCTCAACTATGAAATGAGGATAAGAACAGCACCTATCTACCAGGGTTGTTCTGACAAAGGGTACAATCCAGTGCATGGCACATGGCAGATGCTTAATAACTGCTTCCTTCCTTCCCAATAGAATATAAACTCCTTACTTTGGAATTCCTAATACCTAACAGCACCCTGAAAGTAGTAGGTGTTTAATAAATGCTTGGTTGAATTGAATTTAATTGATGACACTTTTGTCCAGTTGTCCAGTGTGATCATGCTGCAGTCCATTCATATTCACCATATTATCTCTTCATTATCCTTTGCTGGATGTACAATTTTGTCTTCAGAGACTGTAGCAATGACTTGTAGCCGTGTATAATCACTAAACGAATATTAGTATTTCTCAAAAGCAGTCTAGCCCAATGTTGCATATTCAATTATGGGAAGATTGTCTATTTGCAGTGTCTATTCATGATATAAAGGTTGTCCCAAAAGTCTAGGTGCAGTTTTATAGTTCAATAGCTTAAAACTACACTAAGATTTTTGGAACACCCTTAATATACCAAGTATGTAGTTCTATGGGAGGTCCATCCAAATAAATATCACTGTACAACAGGCAATCTTCATCCATTTGCCTTTTTGAAATGTGGAGAACCGGAATGACTATGAACTTGATTAGGAAGCTGTGCCACCTTCCAAGGCTTGATGTAATAACCTGACCCATCAGAAACACCTTGAGACTTTCAACAAAAGCAATTAACATGTTGGTAGTTACATAGACTTCCTTGTTATAAACTTGGGTCTAGTTTAGCTGTTCTTTTCATTTTCTTCTTTCCTACCTTTACTACTTTCTCACACAATAGGAATTGCGATGCTAAGGCCCAAATACATCACCAATGTCATAGATAGAGAAGAGTTTGTCAAAGAAATCCTTATAGATCCTGTCTACTTTTCACCCATTTTCCCCCTCCAATTCCATTTTTAGATACATTAGGGATGAAATGCCTTTAAAGTGTCCATTCAACAAACTTTCTGTAAACCTGTTTTTCCTTCCAATGTTCCTAATGGTTTGATGAGATATTAGTGATAACCATCATCCTTCTCCATAACACTTTAGAAATGAGTTTTTATCCTTAACCAGCATCATCTACAGCTTCCATTTCTCTCAGCTTTGCAAACAACTCAAGTATTTGAGAGTTAAGACAGTTCCAAACCTCTTTTGGTTCCATTACCATTTTGATGTGCATCAACTGAATTTCCTTAGGAAATGGTGCTAGAATACCAACTTCTCTTTTTAGGGTATCAAGTGATTGATTGCTTAAAGAGTTCTGAGTTCAGTTGCTACAATTCTTTAAATCTGATCAAACATATCTTGATTACTTACTAGTTGATAGGCTGACTGTACACAGACCACTGATTTAGAAGTTACTTCCAAATTACTAATCAGTCACTTCTTGTTGAGGCATAAAGAATTTCATGTTCCTATTTGGTGCTCATAATGTTCATTCCTACCGATCTTAACACTGTATAGTCTGAAAGCTTCTATATGGTCTGAAAACATCTGGCCCATTTTGTTTCTTAAACATAAGTCACATTTTCATATTTGTATTTTGTCGTGCTTCCTTCATGTCATCTTTGAAGTAGCAGAGTGGAAAGAGTACTGGTTCTGGCATCAAGAGATGTGGATTGGAATCCCATCTCTGATACTATTTGTGAGAAGAAACGTCATAAGTAACTTCAATTTCTTCATCTATAAAATGAGAGACTGGACTGGATGGCCTGTGAGGTCCCTACAATCCTAGGTTTATGGCATTACATGACTTAATGTAACAAGTTTATTAAGTTCTTTGTATCATCTCTCTACCTTCACATCCTTTGCAACAGAGTTAAAATTATCTTCATTAGTCTTTTCTTCAAATGTTCATCACAGTCAAGGCAACACAAGATGGACCTAGTGTTCCGCGAAAAAATGGTCCATATATTTTAACTTCAAAGACAATAAAACTTAATTCTTCGTCCTCTTTAATTTACCTCTTCAAGGAAAACTTGTGTGCCATCCTGCTATTTGGCTAAAAAATTATTGTATCCTGATTTCATTTATTGAGAAAATGACAAAACTGACATTATCCAGTTCTTCAAGTTGTATGTTCACCCACTGGATACTGGACAAGATACTCCTACTTAGGACTACAACATTTAAGCAAGTATTTATACAGTCTAATAATGGCAGTTCTCAGCAGCCTCTTCCTTCTTTTGTACCATTCTGCCACTGTCAATACTGAAGTAACGTTCATGGGATATCATATCCACTCAGCTGTCAAGCTTTATTGATCCTACTTCCACAATCTTGCATCTGTCCTTTTATCCCTCCTCACACAGCCACTACCTATTCAGGCCTTCGCTTCCTTATACCTTGATTATCCTCCTTGGAGCTCTTAGTTCAAGTCTGATCATATCCCTCCCTTGCTCAATAAACTAGTTCTCTGATAAAATACAAAATTCTCTGTTCAGCATTTAAAGTCTTTCACAACCTGATATAAACCTATCATTGTGACCTTATTGTCAATTATGTTCCTTCACAAACTGGACTTCTGGCTGTTCTTAATATGCAGCATTCCACTTCTCTAGTTATGCCTTAACAGAGGCTATACCACAAGCTTGGAATACACTCCCCTCTTCATATCACACTTTTATTGAGAGGGGAGGAGGGTTTTCAATCACCAAAATAAAGCGCATTTCCACGCACACAGCACGACACAAAAAGTAGGATCTAGGAATCTCTATTTCATACCACCTAACTCTTTATTTAAAGGATACAACAAATCTTACTTGTTACTTTCAAAACCGTCCTGTTTGTCTGTGTTTGCTTCCAAACATCCATCTATTCTCCTCTGTGCATTAAAAAAAAAATAATTGACCTCTTTGGACGACTGCGGGGAAAGGGCACCAATACTAATCTCTCTCACTAACTCTCCCTCCCAATTAAAAACTGAAAGAGAAAAGAAAAAAAAACTTGTAGCAGTAAACAAAGTTGTACAAAATGCATCTGCATGGTGGCCATGCCCACAAATGTATGGCTCTTCACCTTGTGTCCATCACCTCTCTGTCAGGAGGTAGGTAAGATTCTTAATCAAAGATCCTATGGAGACATGGCTGGCCATTGCATTGATTAGAGTTCTTAAATCTTTCGTTGTCTTTTTAAAAATTGTTCTCCCAGCTCTGCTCATTTCATTCTGTTAGTTCACACCACTAAGGATTCTTTGATATCATCTTTTGTCATTCAAATAATAATATTCTATTACAGCACAATAATATTCTCTTACATTCAAATACTACAATTTGTTCAACTACTTCCCAATTGTCTAAGAGGGAACCCTAAGGCCCCTCCTTAGATCCTAGTTCTTTTTTCCTCCCTTTTTGATTCTCCCCCTAATCCCTTAAGAATGAGGAAGTTTATTTTGCTTGCGATTGTCCTCTCCCTGGCATTACTCACTTATTACTCCCTTTCCTATCTCCATTTTTTTCCTTGTTGAATTTGATGACATTATACATAAAATTATTTGCGTGTATACATATTTTCATCCTTTGTTTAAAACATCAAGGTTCATCAGCTGTCCACTTCCCTTACCATTTTCTATGAGAAACCATGGAGTTCTTTCCAATCGTTCAAATAGATTAGATTTCTCTTGACTCGTGTTTGTATTTCAGTGTTCCTATTTAGCTCTGGTCTCTCTATCCTTTATTCCATCAAAGATTCATTTTTTTCTCCTGCAGGATTATACTCAGCTATGAAGGGTAAGTTATTCTTTGTTATAAGATCTTTTGCCTTTCTGAACACTACAATACTGTATTTCAAAATCTCTCATTTGTCATCCAGACTGTAGCTCCTTAGTATTTAAAGTGCTTCCTTCCCGATACTTGTAGTCTTTCTTTGACTTGGAAACTATAGATGTTGGCTAACATTTTTAGGATTTTTCCTTTTAGGAAGGAAGGAATTAGCTGATTCTTTCCAACATTATGGTGTCCTCTGGTTCTAATAGAGCTGGAAAATTCAGTGTCCAGGTTTTTGGTTTTTTTTATATCTTGGGAATCCAATGATCCTTAAATTATTTCCCCTTGACCTGTTTTCTAGGTCAGTTGATTTAGGTAACAGAGATTTTACATGTTCTTTTTTTTCTTCAATGTTTTGTTTTTGATCAGTCATTTCAGTTGTGTCCGATTCTTTGTGACCTCTTTTGAGAATTTCTTGGTAAAGATATTGGAATGGTTTGCCATTTCCTTCTCTAGATCATTTTATAGATGAGGCAAACAAGTTTAAGTGATTTGCCCAGAGTCACATAGCTAGTTCCTGTCTGAGGCTGGCTTTGAACTCAGGTCTTCCTGACTACCATGAACCCAATTAATTTAATGATCTTACAAAATGATAGATACATTTTGTTTCCTGCAGTGGAAGAAAAGGGCACATATGACACTGGAATATCCACCATGCTTACCTTAGCACTGGAAACCTTAATAATTTCTTCTTAAGAGGATACAAAGTTTTAGAAGTGAAGAAAGCAAAATTAGCTATTATCTGGTATATCTTTTCCTCTCTTTCATAGCCAAACTGAAGGAAAAAGATATCTACATACTCACAACCTTTACTTCCTCTCCTCTCACACATTTCTCAACCTTTATAATCTGGCTTCCATCCTTATCTTTGCATCTCTATCAACTTTTTATCAGTTACCAAAGCTTACAGTTTCTATCACCAAACTATACTATACAAGCCTTTCTCACTACTTACAGAAGCCAGCACTTTAGTTCAAGTCATCATTCTGTCTCATCTGAACAATGGCATCAGCTTCCTAACAGCCTCTCCTTGTCTCAAAACATTCCTCACTCCAATCTAACTTCTACATTGCTGCCAAAATGATCTTACTTGACCATAGGTTTTAATACATTACTGCTCAACTCAATGTTGTGTATTGCCTCTAAGATAACACATAAACTCTACTGTGTGGCTTTTAATCTGAACTTAATGTACCTTCTCAACCTTATACATTTATTTCTCTTTAGGAGCTAGGCAAACTGTCCTCTCTGTTCATCAAACATATTATTTCATCTCCTGTTTCCATGATGTTGCACTGGATGCCTCCCCAGGCTAGAATGCACTTTCTCCTCACCTCTGTCTCTTAGAATCCCTTATTTTACAGATTGTGCTCAAGTATCATTTATAGGAAATCTCTGCAGATTCCCCTAGGAATTAGTTCCCTCTCTCCCAAAATATTTATCTTTGTATACATTCTGTATATATGTATACATGCAAATTTTGTCTCTTTCAATAGAATGTAAGATTGGGAATAAGGACTATTTCATTTATGTTTTTGTTATCTTCAGTGTTTAGCCCAATGCTTAGCATGTAAGAGATGCCTATTGAGTGATACAAAAGGAATCATTTTAGACAGAACATTGCATTATTACATAGAAAAAATGATCAAATTTACACTAAACATCTCAGAAACTACCTATTACTTACAAGTAAGGCATGCCATCATAGGATTACACCAAAACTCTTCATTAAACTTGGACAAATTTATGTAATTATCCTAAGTGATTAAGTCTAGGAATGTTTAACAACAAATTTAAAACATACACAAAACTAAATAAATTAGAATTCTTCAATAATAGTAGCTATTACAAAGAGGATATGTCTATTGAGCAGGTATGCATGAAAACTCATACAACAGAATTTGTAATAGAAGTGCCCAAAATATCACATTAATATACTACTTCACTTATAACATAGAAATTTACATGGACAATAACACAGTAAGTCTTTAGTGTAGTCTACTCCTTTTTGGAGATAATTTGTAATTTTTAAAATAGTTTGCTTAATATAAATGAGCAAAATGAAAACAATAATGTATATGGAGCTCACCTCACGTAAAGAAGTGGTTTCCCTTATAAAAAACATATTAATTATACCAAGATATTTTGTTATTTTTGCCCCAGGAATGAAAGAAAGGGGTGTCATCTTAACTACACCGACTGTGGAATTTGCACACGCAGGAGCAGAACGTTGCCGGAAATGTCCTTCTGTCAATGGGCTTGCTTTCTCAACGGACACAGCTAAAATTGAGGAAAAAAAAGAAAAGTCTTTAGATCAAATGATAGCTCTAGATCAATCTTCCACATGGTTCCCAAGTAGTTGTGTAACAACATTCAGCTGTCTGTGAAGCTAAGCCATGTCATGAAAGAAAAGACATTATCATGCACTACATGCAACTGAAAATAAAGAGAGAGAAAATACAAGAGGAAAGTTGCAATGAAATTCTTTGGGAAGGCAAATGACATTCCTGCAAAAGAAAATAGTGATGCAATGTAGCTACACACACAATGATCAGTTACAAAGTGAAGAAAAAGAAAAAGTGGCAGAGCTTTAACAATTATCTGCTGTAGAAACAAATTATTATAAGAAGAGTGTGAAAGTTGTTACATTTACCAGTACAGTTTTTTTTCCATTTTATCAGAAGTCTTCATCAGTGTCTGTAAATACTAGTAATCGTAATGTTTTGTCTTTTTTTTTTAAATCAGACCTGTGACTAATGAACTCATAATTTAACATCATAAATTATATTGCCTATCCTGTGAGTTTAACTGATTTTTCACAAAAACATATATAACTACACCAATATATGTTTCAGGTATTAAAGGATATACATTGAATAAACCTGATTTTACCAGTAAGGGAAGAGTTAGCTGTTTGCTTTTCTGGAAGTCTTCTCATATCATGGTGGGTGTCATTTACTAAATGGTACATTAAAGTCCTACAGAGTAAAAAGCCTCTTCAAAAATTGAGCAATTTATTTTCTTTTCCCTATTGTATGTACCTATTTATATACTTTTGTTAGCACTTTCATAAAGTCAAAAACTTTTTTAAAAAAACCAACGAATCTTACATTTTAAATTATTAAGCCCTAAAAATCTAACTATAATATTTGTTAAAATGGCCATTAGTGTCTGCAGCTTTCACACTCTGATATATACATTTGATTGGCAATGTTATTACTGGGTAGTAAAGTCCAGCCTTCACCACTAGGAAATCAGAGATATGCTTCTCAGAATATCATCATAATGTGGTAGAAACATCCGCCTACTTGTCTTAATTGATCCACGTCTTATGGTCTGAGCTTTCAGTTTAATGAGCTCTATCCAGCTGTTGCATCTGTCTGCAAAGGAACTGTAATCAATTGATGTCGCTGAAAACACAGACAGAAAACAAAAGAAAAAAAAAACAAAGAAAAATATGGATGACGTGTCTTGTTCGTCACAATAGTCCTTCTGATGAAGCAATTAACCTTATCTAAGAAAAAAGAATGAACCTTTTCCAAGTCAGTTAAGATAGGTGTTTTTTTTTTTTAAGTTGAGCTTTCAGACACTATTTTTCCAAAACCAAGATTTTAATTAGTTGGTTGAGTTTTTATGGTGATGTCATAAATGTGTGTGATATTTTAGAAAATCAGAGCTAGAAAAACATAGATTTAGAACTACATAAGTAATATTCTTTCTTCAACTAACTTCTTCCCATACTTCCTATTTTTATAATATTTTTTACTTATTTTAGTCCTAAGTTACTTTTAGGAATTTTTTCAGAGAGAACTGCTGAAAAATTACCATTTCAAGATATTGCCAATAATTATTTTCTATAATTTGAATCTAAAATCAAAATTACCTTCACCAGAATCAGAAGCAGAGGAAAAAAATAAGGAACAAAAGAAAAATATCTTCCAAAGGACAGACTACTAGTATTATAAAAGTCAAGGTTTAGTCTAACTAAAGCTCTACTTCTACTTCTGGTTTTGCAACCTAACATTCTCTGACAATATCCAAGCAAGAAAATCTCTATCTCTACATTTAAAAATTAGAAGGAATTCCTCTTACCATTTCAAGACAAAAACAAACATTAAGCAGCCAAAAGTCAAGATTTTACTTTTTTCAAAAATGTATTGTCGGGGCAGCTAGGTGGTGCAGTGAGTAAGAGCGCCAGCCTCAGAGTTGGGATGACCCGAGATCGAATCCAACCTCAGAAAATGAGCACCCACATATAAATAATGACTAGCCGTGTAACCTTGAGCAAGTTACTTAACCCCAATTGCTTAAAAAAAAAATGTATTGTCCATTTCCATGTTTAATGTGTTTTTCAGACAACTGTAATCATATTCACCGTTAACCTAGGACTTCACATCTTTGGTGACTATTGGCTTAATTAGACAAACTCACCTCTCTGTGCAGCTGGTATACCTGAGTTAGAACTTGCACTCTCCAGGTGTTCTGATAAGACAATATGAACAATATTAGCTCAGATGCTTAATATAAAATAGCATCTTTTTTCTGTTCATTATATAATACCTTTATGAAATGAAGATTAGGAGATAAAAATGAGTATTTTTTTTTTACCAAGGAAAACAGTAAGTAGTGTCTCCACAGAAAAAGAGACTACCTTATTATTTACATCTTATACTCCAACTGTGGATAGAGTCCTTTTCAATAACATCAAGGGTAAAGCAAAGATATCCATTGTCAACACTACTATTTAATACAATGCTGGAAATGCTAGCAAAACCTTCAGTACAAAACCAAACCAAATAAATATTTCATATGTAAATTTGAGAGAGAGCATGGCAAAGTGGGTATAGAAATGACCTTGAAGTCAGAGTGCCAAACAGCTGTCTAAGACTAAAATTTGTAGAGCCAGGGTAATAGGCACTAGTAGAAGGAGTTCCACACTAGGAATTTCCTAGGCCAATGAAATCTTAAGGCCTATAAAAAAAATTATAATGGGCTCTTTAGAGAAGCACAAAACAAGTAATACTCAGGAAATATATCTATTTATAATGACAGTCTAGTTTTAGAAAAATTACAGTAATAACAAAGAATGTAATAAGTCAACAAATGGAAATAGGATTAAAAAGACAAAATCCATGGGGAAAAAAGTAGAGAAGGGGGCCATTGTCCAAGGAGATAAACTGAAATAGCAGGAAGTAAAGAAGGGGGGGGGAGCGGGTAGAGAGGGATAGTTAAAACATAGAATATATATCTACTAAAGTCTAAAAAATGAAAACTTAAGAACTCATTTTGCAAAAAAAAAAGTTCACAGCACTTATTTGAAAGGTCCTTTGAAGGTAAATAGGATGATTTTTTTTTTTATAAAGGCATGTGGTAGGTGAATTTGATCAGCAATTCCCAAACAGTTAATGTCAATCAACTAGCATGAATGATGCTGAAGTCCAACCTAGTCAAAAGTGAGGTAGCAGCTCCCGTTATGCCCCATTTCCCTGACACTTGAGGGTATTTCTAGTAAGGAGGAATATGTGTGACTGTGTGTGTGTTTTGTGTGTGTTTAGAAAACGTCTGGGGAGGCTAGGTGGCACTGAGTAAGAGCGCCAGCCCGCCTTGGTTCCAGCCTCAGTACTTAGCACCCACACATAAATAACTAGCCATATAATCTTGAGCAAGTTACTTAACCCCAACTGCTTTAAAAAAAAAAAAAAAAAAAGAAAAAAAAGAAAGAAAGAAAGAAAAGAAAATGCCTAAACTACTATTCAATATCTAATATGGTCTATCCTGGTCTAACCCAGAATTTTATCATCAGCATCCCTTCCTAATAATACCAAGGGAAATAATAAGTGGTGTCTCCACAGAAAAATGAACTAGCTTATGTAAAGGTAATAGGAATTTGAAGATCTTCCCTGTCCCTTAAGAAGCCTAAGGAAATTTGAAGACCTTCTCTGCTTTGAAAATATAACTCTGCCCCCTAATAGGCTGAATGTGGTCACATGGAGCCTGTGGTAGGAGGAATTTGCTGAAGGGTGGAACAGAGCCCATAGGAAGCTGGGAGTCAGAGAAAAATAGACAGTTGGGAGGAGAGGACACTTCCAAGGGAGACAGATAGGCTCGAGAGTAAATATTGGCCTTGTGTTGGTTTGTGGGAAGGCTAAAAGATGGTGTGGCTCTCTGCTACATTGTGATGCATTAACTTCTATGTTGCTATGATGAATTCAGTTTCCTGGTGTGGGGATTTGGTCTACTAATGTTTCTAAATGTTTTGCTTCTATCTTCTATATGGAGAGTCTGTTATATTTTGTGATCAAGCACCATGCAGGTATATTTATAGTGACTGTGGCCACTGTGAATATTGCATTGACGCTACAGCTTATTATTTCCATCATATATTCCAACTATGGGTAAATTAGAGTCCTTTCTAATAAGGTCAAAAGTAAAACAAAGATGTCCATTGTCAACACTACTCTTTGATATAGTACTGGAAATGCTAGGAAAAGCAATAAGAAAAAAAAGGGGGGACTAAGCATTGGAAAAGAAGAAACAAAATGAATACCAGAGAACCTTAGAGATTCAACTAAAAGAATCAAATATTTAATAACTTCAGCAAAGTTGAAGTGTTATCAACAAAAGACCAGGAAGAACAAGAAAAAAAGAGAGATTACATTTAAAATTATTTCAGAACATATATAGTACTTGAGAGTCTATCTATAAAGATACATAGTAACTATATGAATACAACCACAAAACATTCTTTATACAAATAAAGACCAACCTAATAAGTGGAGAGAAATCAATTACTCATCAGCAGGCAAAGTCAATACAATAAAAATGACATTACTACTTCAATTAATTTACTTATTCAATGCCAACCCCACCAAACTAGAAAAACAGTAATGCCCACAGCTGTGTCCAGTAACTTAGCTCTCCCCCCACCCCACCACCCCTTTTCAGCTTTCTATATTTCCCATTAGAATGTAAGCTCCTTGGGGAGGCTAGGTGGTGCAGTGAGTAGAGCGCTGGCCCTGGAGTCAGAAGGACCTGAGTTCGGATCCGGCCTCAGACACTTAATGCACACACAAACAAACAAAAAAAACCTAGCCATGTGACCTTGGGCAAGTTATTTAACCCCAATTGTCCTCCAAAAAAAAAAAAGAATGTAAGCTCCTTCAAGGCAGGCCCACCCTACCCATCCCCACCTCCTTTCCTCTTTCTCTCCCTCCCTCCTTATATTGGTATTCTAAGCACTTAGCAGTGTCTGATACATAGTAAGACCTTAATAAATGGTGGCTGATAGACTAGGTCTAAGAGAACAATAAAAACCTCAAATTATTTTTTGAAGAATGACAGTCAGGGACCAGCAAAAATCTAGGGTGGTGGTGGGGAGTTACTCTGCTTAAACTGATGATTATTTAAGGATCGTTCTTAATTAAATGATTCAACCTTTGAATGATTTGAACATTTAAAATGGAACAACAACAAAAATGGCATTTTTTGATAGGATTTTTTTCTTTTTTTAAAAGGAAAGAATCATCACTGGGTACTCCTAGAAAAGGGTACTGAGTGGCCTTTCAATTTTTCCCACTAATATATAAGGCCAGTGTCAAAAGAGGCTAAATTTTCACTCAGACATATTTTGTATTGTATAGGAAATTTTTTTATTTATAACTAGAATTTCCTAGCTATCAAAAATTACAAATTATTCCTGATTAAGTAACAACTTACATGGCTACTTAATGAATAGTAACTTATTACTATTGCATTTCAGAACTGAACTAGGTAATCAATTCAATATTAAGAAATCACAGATTTGCATTTTCTAGGAACAAATGTTTCATTAGAAGCCTACCACTGGAATTTATCTGCCAAGTTACATTTCTCTGTTTTGAACTATCTTCATTTTTACATGAGAGTGAAAGAGGCAAAGAAAACACTGTCAAATCAGCATCATCTAAGAAAAAGAGTCCTAATCAATCTAAATAGTTATATTCTCTCTATTCATTTCCCCTAGCCTTTATACTATTATAAGAGAAATGAAGGTAAACAAATATCAGATTGGACCATCATTTAGCTTCTGGCATGGCCCACATAAACCCACAATGCTAAACACTGCCCTACCTACCTTTCAATCTCAGACAATAAAACAAAAAAACAGGAAGAGAGGAAGAGAGAAAGTGAGAGGGAAAAGGAATGAAAGAAAAAGATGGAAAGAGCAAGAGACAGAGAAAGATATGGAAAGGCAGACAAAGAGGGAGACAAGAAGACAAAGGGAGAAGAGGAGAAAAAGGAGGAAGATGGACAGAGAGAAAAGGTCAGAGGGAAATAGGGAGAGGGACAGAAAAAGAGAAAGGGAGAAGGACAAAGAGACAGTTAAGCTTTAAAGATAAGAGTTTTTCTAAAGATCATCCTAATAGTGTTTATAGATGAAACTGTCAGGACAACAAACAAATTTGAAATGGAACAGATCTAGCAGCATTTCTATAGTCATCAATTATTCACTCTCAATAACACTGAAGCTATCATGGAACTACAACACTTCAATATTGAAACTAATGTTCATGGGGTGGCTAGGTGGCGTAGTGAGTAGAGAGGCGGCCCTGGAGTTAGAAGGACCTGAGTTTGGATCCAGCTTCAGACACTTAACACACACAAACAAAAAAAACCTAGCCATGTGACCTTGGGCAAGTTACTTAACCCCAACTGCCCTCCAAAAAAAGCAAAAAACAAACAAACAAAAAAAAACTAATGCTCAGTAAGAAGAAATGGAAATGGTATTCAAGTAGATAGCAGATGTCTCTAGCTCTCTCCATCACATGAACCTGACTAAATACATACAGAGGGAAAAGGTCCTGGAGCCAAAGCATTTCGAAAGTATCAAGGAATGATTTTCAAGATGCTGCAAAAGAATGAAAAACCTCACAGGCTGGATCACAAAAAAAGCAGGGGGGAGAGGACATATGAGACTACATCAAGGCAAAGCCCATATACCACCTTTTCTCATCTTTCTAAAATCTTAATGAGAATATTTTATGCACATATCAAGGGTGAAAATGTGAGATAGTAACAGGCAGGCTTCTGTAATAATAGTAAACAGCATTTATATAGCAAAGTACTGTGGATATTATATCATTTGATCCTTACAACACTGAGGTAGGTTAATTTTACAGATAATTATCCATAAATCTTTGGCCACAAACTGACCAAGTCATACAGAAAATATAAGAGCCTAACTATATCTGATGGCTGATTTTTTAAAAAGTATTTGATTTTTTAGAACAGAGTTTAGCCTTACATCCAACAACGTCTCACGAGTATGTTAAAAATTACACATGATTCCATGATAGAAGCAACTAAAGAGATAACTTTCCAATAATTCTCTGATTATTAAAATCAAAAGTGAGTCACAAAACAGGAACACATATGCTTACCACAGGTATTTACCAATATAATGAAAAATGTGCTATGCAAAGTTCAAAAAAGAAATGGTTGGTGAAGTTTTTCAAACCTTCCTTTTAAAAAAACAAAGAAAAAGACAATGTTGTGCTGACAGCCCCAGAATGCTGGGTTTAATGAAAATTAATGCCACTCAAGAGATCAACTTGCCAATTCACAAAGGGAAAAAAAGAATTAAGAATTTATAACGTATAGCTTATGAAATGAGGTTGGATGAGCAATACGTTGAGTAAAATGGATGATGATAATGAATGATGCTTAGGAAAAGAACAAGTATGACAAGGTGAATTGAGGGCTGACATTTACAATAGGCTTACAGATGACAATAGTAAGGAATCTCTGATTCCCAAAGTCAGATTCTCAACAACGTTAATGAAGCCAATAGAACTTCTGTTTTATCATATAATCTCAATTTTTTATCTTCCTATGGCTGAAGCACTAATTTATCTAGACTGTAAATAACTTGGAATGAAAATAATAAGAAACAAAAAATGGTAAAATTTGGAAAAAAAAATTGTGGTTTTTTCACTTGAAAAACTAAACAAAACATGTGCTTCAATGCTTCTGAGTTTGAGACTTTGAGATTTTCTTAAATTTATAGTTAATGAGGTTCAGTGTGGTCCAACAGAGTATCAGACTAGGAACCAAGAAGACAGGTTCAAATCTTGCTTTAATTACTTGTCAGCTATGGACATATCATTTAACTTCTTAGAACCCCAATTTGCCCAGCTATAAAACAAGGAGAATAATAGCACCTACTTCAATGAATCTTGTGAGGATCAAATAAGATAGTAACTATAAAAACTTTTTCAAACCATAAAGTGCTATACAAATGCTAGTTATTTATCCTATCCCATGATTAAACTATTGTGGCACTACTTTGTTCCATTGGGCTTTTTGCTAATTCAAATTTTACAGCAATGAAAACTGAGTGAATATCATCTTTTATACACTAGTGCTGAAAAACTGCCTTTCTTTTGAATAATTCAATAAAGATTTGATATCCTTTGGTCAATATGTAGGAGGATATGGTCAAGAGATCAATAGGATGGGTTACTATACATGGGATGTCCTCCACATTGCTCATGGGAACACACTGAGGAAAACACAGATCCATTTGAGTACTGACCTGAGAAACCTGCTACATAAATAGAAATCACTAAACCTCTTGTTTTCTGTTTATTATAAAGGGATTTTTGACAAATACAATTCTATCCAGACCTAAGGTTCTATAAGTGATATTCTACCCTCTATTTAAACAATGGGGAGTGTTAATGATCAGGATATAACTTGAGATTCCCTTTGTTTCTTAGTTTTTCTATTGATACAGAATTTCCTGATTTAAATGGTTAAGTTTCTCTGTTTAATAAGCTACGCATTTAAATTACATGTAATGTTATCCAAATATATATATGTATATATATATATATATATATACACATATATATATACACACACATACATGTAGAGGTTCTCAATAAATATGCTGATAATCAACTTAACAGATAAATGATTAGGTCTTTTTGGCATTACAATAATAACTACATTATTTCTAAACTAGTAAAGAGAAGAAAGACTGAGCAGATTAGGTTAAATGTGCATAACTGATAAAAGAAAAATCTACTTTACGGAGAAGACTGGACTGGAAGATAACAGCTCTTTCATCTACTAGTGGTGTACCCATAAGCACATCATTTTACATCTTTAGACCTTAATTACCTTCTCTACAAAATGAGAGGTTTGACTAAAATGATCTTAGTTTCCTTCCAGCTCCCACATTCTTTAATTGTGTAAATACCTACTATAACTGTGACTACCATAATGAATCTATTTCAAAGTAAGGCATACAATGCCCTGTGTATCTCAATGCCCTTCATCTCTGCCTCCTTCCTTTCTCTCTTTTTTTTTAATTCCTGTTATCTCTGTCTTAGCTTTTGGCTTTCCTATCATTTAATTATTTCTTCCTATTCTGTCTCTGTCCTTTTCTTACTTTTTTTTCCTTCCCTTATAAGTTATCCTTCTCCCTCCCTCTCCTACATTTTTATGTCTCTGTGTAATTAATTTTCTATCCTTCTAGTTAGGAATTCTTGACCTGGGGTCCGTGAACTTTAAAAAAAAATATCTTGATGATTGTAGTTAAATATAGTTGTATTCCTTTTATTTTATACATTTAAAAATACTATTCTGGGGCGGCTAGGTGGCGCAGTGAATAGAGCGCCGGCCCTGGAGTCAGAAGGACCTGAGTTCGGAGTCGGCCTAAGACACTTAACCCACACAAACAAAAACCTAGCCGTGTAACCTTGGGCAAGTTACTTAACCCCAATTGCCCTAAAGGGGCGCCAGCCTCGGAGTTGGGATGACCCGAGATCAGATCCGGCCTCAGAAAATGAGCACCCATGCATAAATAATGACTAGCCGTGTAACCTTGAGCAAGTTACTTAACCTCAATTGCTTTAAAAATGATAATAATAAAATAAAATAAAAATACTATTCTGAGAATGGGTCCACAGGCTTTATCAGACTGCCAAAACACAAAAATGGTTAAGAATCTGATTTAAATGAAGTAGATTGGATTGAGGATCATTAGAATCAATACCTTCTTTTTTCTTCCTCCTCATCCATTACCCTCTCAAATTAATTTCTTTATTTCTCCCTCTCTTTATCTTCCCTTCTTTCAGACTTATCTGTGAATCTCCTCTCTCTTTAATAACAGCTGCCCTCTGGCAGTAACATTAAAGAGGAAGAAAAAGTAGCATGCAGAAGTAGGCTCTAGGCTGTTTATATACATAGCCAGCAAAGATAAAAATCCATTTAAACTTGTAAAGTCTCAGAACCCATTAATTAGCATGAAAAGGTTAAAGCTAACATTGTAGTCTCACATCTATTTATAATTTCTACTTAGTAGTTTCAGAACACTTACATAAATGCAATAATTAGCTTAGCATTTTATTTAAACTAAACTACCTTTTAAAAACAAATATGGAAAGAAAGAAAAATAGCTTAGAATAGAAACAAAGATAAGACAAGGTTATAATGTTCTTCAGATTAAACAGTAAATCCTAGAAAAGGTATAAACCAACCTAATAGGGAGTCATACAAAATGATTTTTTGTATAAAAACAATGACCTTCTCAAGTGAGACTCTTCAATAGTTACTATGACCTAGCAGTGCTTTTCTGAAGTTGGAATTTAAGCACCAGTAAATGGAAATATATTGTCCCAGATCAATAATTCACAAATCCTTTTAAATAATTATCACTGGCTTAATCAACAAAGACATTTTTCTTTCATAACTGCATTTTAAAAAGTGAAATGAGCAGAACCAGGAGAACATTGTACACAGTAACAGCAACACTGTGCAAAGATCAATGGCTCTTTTCAGCAATACAACGATCCAAAACAATTTGAAAAGATTCATGATGGAAAATTCTATCCACACCCAGAGGAAGAACTGGTAGAATCTAAATGCAGGTCAAAGCAGACTATTTTCATTCTTGGGTATGTTTTTTTCTCTTGTTCTCTTTCTTCTTTCACAACATGACTGGGAGGGATAACGTGCAGTGAAGTTTCCCCATTCTGAACATCCTGTATACATTCTTATTACTTTCTTATATTTCATAACTAAGTTCAGTATTGTTTCCCCATATATATATGTAGGTCATTGTGTATTTCAAGGTAATGTAAGAGCTACTGAGTATTAATATAATTGATCAGATTAACTACTGAGACCAAATTAGAGGTGTTTTTAGTTTGGGGAGAGGAATGGTAGAGTGAGAGGTAGCAAAGGGTTAAGTTTCTATAGAACAACAAGAATTGCTGAAACAAGACTACTGATAAAAAGTACCAGACAGTAAGTAGCCTTGGGAAGAGTTGAGGCAGTAGCCTTGGGAAGAAGTTGGGTTCCTAGTTCCCAGAGAACTCCTAGATAATACTAAAAATGAAATAATGTAGAATAAAAGGAGCTGGCAGCAGCAGATGGATTTGACCAATCAGAAAGCAGACAGTGGCCTTGGGACACTCAAGCCCAGATAAGGACATATCTAGGTTGGACTGAAGGGAGTTCAGTATTCTGAGGTTGTTACTGCGCTTGCTTGCACAGTAGATCTCATGTATTATGTATGTTATCTAATGGAATTAGAGCCTCATTAGTAATAATTAGGGTAATGAATGGAGAGGGCTTTGCGCCAATTGGTTGGCATTAATAAGACTGTTCTAGAGTCAAAAGGAAATAGATTAAAATCCCATTTCTGAAACTACCTACCTGTATGATTTTGGGCAAATCACTTAATCTCTCTAGGGTTCAGCTCTAATCTCTAAGAGGAGGGGATTACAATCTAGATCAGTGGTATCAAACTCAAACAGAAATGGGTCCCTCCAAAAGCAAGGGATGTGACTTAGAAAACCACAAATGAACATTATCTAGATTTAGGCTTATTTTTAGTTACTTTGTTAAACATTTCTCATTTGATTTTAATCTGGTTTGGCTGTACACAGGAGTCTGACACCTCTAACTGCTGAGGTGCCTTCCAGCTCTGAATCTATGATCGTAGTGATACATAACTTTTGTCTGAACCATCTTTTACTAAGGTATGAGGGACAAATAATCCAATGGTCATAATGATATAAGTATTTCTGACAACTAATTAACCAATCTATGTTCCTCAAAGTATTTATGAGAGAATGTAGATGTCCCACATATCACAAAATCCCTTAAAAAATAATTCAAGTTCAGCAATTTTCATCATTTAATTACTAAAAAAATCATAGCAGCTAGCAAAATTACATCAAACTCAACATATAAACATGAAATATATTTAAGTATTTTGAGATCTTAAGAAAGAAAATTAGAAATAACATCAAAAGATACTCAATGTTCAAACAGATCTATGATCTCATTAATTAATATCGTTTGAATCATCCAGGTTTGCGACCTTGGTACAACCCTAACCTCCTCATTCTTTCTATTTAATGATGATCCTGTCATTTCTACTTCTACTAAATGTCTCACTTCAGTCTTCTTCTCTCAACTCACACAGATAACACTACAGTTCAGGCCCTTGTTTCCTCTCATTTGGATTATTTGATTAGTCTTCTTTCCCCACACCATTTCATCTTCCACAGAGCTGCCAAAGTGATTCTCCTAAAATTCAGATATGACCACATCACTCTCCTAGTACCCAATAAAATTCCAATGACCAGTAAAAATCCCTATGACCTCTAAGATCAAATTTAAAGACTTTTGCAACCTGGCTCTAACCTATCTTTCCAGATTTATTACATATTGTTCATTCACATACTCCACAGTCCAGGATGAGTGGCCCTCTTTCTGTCTGACATTCATAGCACTCCAGCTCCCATTTCCATGCCTTTGTAGTAATTGTTCCCCATGCTTGTAATATACACATCTTCACTTCTACCCTTAGAATTCTTAGTTACCCTGAAAATTCAGTTCAAATGCCATCTTCTATGTGAAGCATTTCATGACCCAACACCAACTAACAGTGTTTCCCCTAGACCTCCAAAATATCTTTTGTTTTGTACATATTTTATATAAACATCTATGTATATAAATCTCTATACAAAGTGTATAGAGATGTCTACACAAAATACAAAACACAATTTTATACACACACACACACACACGCGCGCGCGCGTGTGCACGCGTCTCCACTATAAAAGTCCTCAAGGGTGGAGACTATTCACTTTTGTAAAGTATCTGGTACATAGTTGGCACTTAATAAATGCTTGATTAAATGACTGATCTATGCCTGTCCATCCTTTCCATCAAAGGATTAGAAAGGAAAAAAAATAATAAGGACAAACAATTCAGGCCTATAATCCTTCTGCATAGTCAGTTATTACAAACTAATAATCCTTGCCTTGATACAACAGACCAAAATTCAATAAATCAAAAAGATCATGGAAGACATCTACAAATAAAAAGGTAAAAGTACTGATGTAATGATAAAGAATGTCATGATTGGGGCAGCATGGTGGCACAGTGAACAGAGCACCAGCCCTGGAGTCAGGAGGACCTGAGTTCAAATCTGGCCTCAGACACTTAACACTTATTAGCCGTGTGGCTTTAGGCAAGTCACTTAACCCCAATTGCCCTGCCTTCTTCCCTCCCAAAAAAAAAAAAGAATGTCATGATTAGTTCTCTATGGTTATGTGAAACCGTACTACCCTTCAATAAAGAGAGGGCAAAAATTTTACTAGTCAAGTAGCTATATTTTGGATAAGAAAATGAAAACCAAACACTTAATTCTATTTGAAAATTAATAGCCTAAATTTTACTTTTCACTTATAGTGGGTAATTTGAAGTCCCTTATTAGCAATGTCCATATTCTTAATTTCCCCTTCCTGAGCATTATCTCTCATCTGCTATCTCATCGTCTCTCAATCTTTCCATTAAAAAATAATAATCTCAATAATTAAAGACTGTTTCAAAATCATGTTTGTCTAGAAAGTTTCCACACTTGGGGAAAATTTCTTAAAATATTATTGTTAAGACTTCTATTCTACCTGTTTCTGAAGGGAGTAATACAGCTTCTGAAGAAATAATATCAAACTAAATACACATGCAATACAACCCAGAATTTACAAAAAAAAAACAAAAAAAAAACCTCCAAAGGGTCACATAGCTATCAAGTGTCTAAGGCAAGTCAGGTCTTCCAGACTCCAACTCCAGTGTTCCATCAACTGCCTCATCTAGCTCCCTCTATTTAAAGCTTAGCTTAAATGACAAAAAATTAAATATACAGGGCTGCTAAAATTACCAATAGAGGGAGGGAGGGAAGAAATGAGAGGAGAAAAGGGAGTTAAGATGGAAGAGAGAGAGAAAAGAAGGAAAGGGAAGAAGGGAGGAAAAGGTGGAAGGGGGGAAAGAAAGGGAATTTATTTCTAATTCCATATAAATGTGGTTCATTGGAAGTAAAGGGAAGGGTAGGAAACAAGCCAATGTTCTATAAAGATCCCTGAAGTTCATACAGTGATTTCTTGACGGTTTTCCTTATTGTCATAATTCAAGTACATATGTATGTGTGCACATATATACACATATTATGTGTGTGTATGTATGTGTATACACACACACACACACACACACACACACACACACACATATAAGCATACATAATTTGGATTCTGGCTCCAGCCAGAATTTGTTTTTTCTTTTATATGTCTTCAAGAGAAGCGGCTGTGATGGTATTATAAGGAGTCCTATACTGAAAATTCAAGAGATAGTGAAGAGAAAGACAGATAGGGGGCCAGAAGGAGTCAGGAGGATCTAGGTTTGAATCATACTGGCAAAGAGACCATGAAAAAGTAATTTAATCTCTAGTGCCCTAGGCAATTTTTATGACATTACATAGATAAGTGTGTGTGTATTATGTGTATGTTACAGATAAACTGAAAAAATTAAAAATCTTTATCAATGAAAAGAGTTCCCATACCAGGAATTCCCTACACTGATAAAATCATAGGTTTAAATCCCTCACTTTATAAAAAAAGGAAATTAGGCCAAAGATACCAGTTTTAGATAGTTCACATAATAAAAGCATCTGGTTCTTAAACTTTCAAAATATTAAACAAGACCTAGAAAATTACATAGAAAAACTTTTTGGTGTTTCTTAAAATTCAAAAAATAAGACCTAGTATATTACATAGAAAAATCTTTTGGTGTTTTAAAAAATTCAAATGCATTACTGCATTATATATGACACAAGTATCAGCCAAAATAAATAGCAAAAAGACATAAGAAATTTTGGGGGTTATTAAAAATGAAGAAAATCAGAATAATTTGGATCCAACTACTATACAAAACAGCCCTAAATTTAACTCTGAAAGAACCTAGATCATCATCATAGCACTATTTTCTTCTTTCTCCTGACTATATATCATAGGAAATGAGTCACTCAGTAATTCTATGAATATTATTTTTTCAAATCATACTAATAGCAGAAGGGAGATAGAAGATCCACTTTCCACTTCTTTCCAAGAACTGATAGGCAAAAGTGAAGTTATCAGTTACAAAGACATAATCATTTTGTAGTTGGGAAAGCTTACCTATTTAATAGTAATGCTATTAAATTTAATAGCCAAAATCTGCAAAAGTCAATTACCAGGAAAAAATGATCATTCTTTTCCCACTTGCACACATCCTCCTGCCATTACACATGCTATATAGGTACAATAAAGTAAACAATAATTTTACTTTCTCTGAATATTCAGAATATAATTTTTATAAGAAAAATTTAAGGGAGAGGAAGCTCTACATGACAGGTTATACTGGAGAATCCACTGATCTAAAGAAATGTGGTAACTATATCTGTGGTATGGAATAGATTATTAAAAATCAGATTCATAGTCTATAATCCAAATACCTGAAAAATATGAATGGAAGGCAATGTTTTTTGCTTTTAAGAATTTGGAAAAAAAACACCAAATATAAAAATTAATGGCTACATTCCAACCTCAAAATTACTTAATTAATCTAAAATGAGGAAACAAGTAGAAAGAACTGAAAGTTACATTTTACTTTTATTTTTCTTAACCAACCAACCTTTAGCTGATGAAAAAGGATGAGAAGCAAGGGAATCTGTGCAAAGTTCCAGTGGAAATTGTAGAAGCTCTTCATTGTCAGTAGAGGCTTGAAAAGAGAAAAGCATTTTGTTTATTAATACTGTATTATTAGTGAGCAATCATCAACAAGCTATATATAAAGGTGCTGGAGAAATAAAGACAAAATAAAACAAGGAGCTTACATGTTAAGGCGGAACAACATGTAGATCTGTCATCTTATCACTAGTCTCATTTTTGTGGCTAACCTCCTTAAGAAGACCCACTACAACAGGTGCTTTTACTTCCTGTCCTATCATCTTCTAAACTCTTTGCAGTCAGGCTTCTGATTTCATCATTCAGTTGTAAATTCTCTCTTCAAAGTTACTGAAGATGTCTTAAATTACCAAATAAACTGGCAAATTTAAGTTTAATTTAGCCTTTTCTCAATCTTCATTGTTTTGGGGTTTTTTGACCTCTCTGCTGCCTTCAACACTACCAATCACTCTCTCCTCCTGATACACCCTTCTCTCCAGGTTTTCCAAAGGCTGATTTAGCTGGGTTCTCCCCCTTTCTTTCTGACAATTCTCTCTCAATTTCCTTTGCTGGATCTTCATCTAAGTCACACCTCCTAGTCATGGAAGACCCACAAAACTGTCCTGAGACCTCTTCTTTTCTTCTATACTATTTTATTTGGTAATCTCATCATCTCCCATTTTGTCAGATGACTCTATTTATCCAGTCCTAAGCTCTCTACTGTCCTCCAAATGACTATTAGATATTTTAAACTGGATGGCCAATGAACATCTTAAACTCAAGTCTAAAACTGATCTCATTACTTTTCCTCCAACACCCCCCCACAACACTTCACTATTATATTTGAGAACACCACCATCCTCCCAGTCACCCATGCTCAAAATCTAGCCAACATCCTCAACTCTTCATGCTTCCTTACCTCCTACATCTAATCTACTGCCAAGTCCTGACAATATTATCTTTGTAATACCTCTCCTATATGCCCCTTTCTTTTCTCCGACACTTCTGCCAACCTGATACAAACCCTCATCACCTCAAGCCCAGACTAATTCAATAGCCTGCTGCCTCAACTCTCTCCCCACCTCTGGCCATCCTCTATTCAGCTGTCAAACTGATCTTTCTACAGCTCATATCTGACCATGTCAAGCCCTTATTCAATAAATTCCAGGAGCTCCTTGTTACTTGAAGAATCAAACAGAAAATTGTTTGACTTTTCAATCTCTTAACCCAGCCCCTTCTATCCTTCCAGTCTTCTTCAACCTTAACCCCCATCTATCATGTACTCTGCAATCCAGTGACACCGGTCACCTTGCTGTTCCTCACACAAGGCATTCTATATCCCAACACCAAAAATTTTTCTCTAGCTGGTCCTACTGTCTGAAATTTTCTCCCTCTTCACCTCTACCTCCTAGCTTCCAGAGATTACCTCAGGTCTCATGGAAAGTCTCATCTGTCCTCCTTAAGCTCAGTGCTTTCCTTCTAAGGCTACCCTAATTTTGTCTTATACATATCTCATTTATATATAGTTGTTGGGATGTTGTCTCCATCATTAGATTATGAGTTCCTTTTGCATTTTTGCATCTCCAAAATGCTTAGCCCCATGCCTAACACATAATAGGAGCTTAGCAAATGCTAGCTAACTGACTGAATGTACAGATAAAAGCATATCTCAAATAAATGCAATGTGGGAGGAGAAACCATAAGCAGCTGAAGAGATCAGGAAAGGCTCCATGTTGAAAGCACCACTTGGGCTATTTGAAAGAAATGAGGAATTCTAAGAGGTAGAGTTCAGAAGGGAATGTATTTCAGGCATGAGGGAGAGCCTATGCAAAGGCATGGGAGACAGAGTGCTATGTGTGAGGAATAGCAAGAAGGTTAGTTGGCTGGAGCAGAGAATCAAAGAAAGGGAATAAAATAATAAGCAACCAGGAATTCAGATATTTATTTTGGATAATATAAACAAAATGAAACAAATATATGTATTAAGGAGATACACCATGGTAATAATATTACAGTAGCACAGTAGCAGTGCTCTTAGACTAAGATAAGTTAGGCCCTTGGCTATATAGGATTCATTTATTTAAGATGTTTTCCATCTGCCTTCCACAATTTCCCATCTATTACACCTTAGGAATAAATGCTATCACTTATCTTCACTACTGATAGCTTATTTTGTTATTTACAGCCTAGTTTCTTTCCTAACAACTTCAACCACCATTTTTAATATGTTCTAGTATTTGGCACTACCTCAAATAAATCATGAAAATGTAAAACTGCTGTAGAATTAGAACAATGTAGGGAGATGGAAAATGAGATTTACCTTAGCAAATAAAATCATAAAACTTAGAGAAAATAAAGATTTATTTCCCTTTGAATATGTAAGCAATCGTTAGTATCTCTGGTTTCTTTCAAATTTACCTAAAGTACAGTCAAAATGTTTAAGGATATGGTTAACATTGCTATAATCTTGGTCTCTCAATGCACTGTCATTTCTCATGTTTGGCTAATACACTGTATACCTCAGCATAGTTTCCTAAATATATGCTATCTATTAAGTTATATCTTTAAACATATTTATTTTTAACATATATATTTGCTTTTTGGATGGCAATTGGGGTTAAGTGACGTGCCCAAAGTCACACGGCTAGTAAGTGTATCAAGTGTCTGAGGCCGGATTTGAACTCAGGTCCTCCTGACTCCAGGGCCAGTGCTCTATTCACTGTGCCACCTAGCCGCCCCTTTTTAACATATTTTTAAATGCTTATTTTTAACATTTTAAGACTGAGAGGCAGAGTGGTATAATGGATAAAGAGTCAACTTCAAAGCCAAGAAGACCTGAGTTCCAGTCCTGCCTCTGACACATACCAGTCGTGTAATCCTGGACAACTTATTTAATCTCTTGAGTGGGAGCTGCAGAAAAGGAGAGAATCTGAATAGGTAGCTTCTTCATGGGATTTCACCAATGAAATCAAATCCTTAACCCTTCTATCTTAATATCATCCTAAGCAAAATCTGATAAGGTCAATTCTCCCCATTCCCCTCTCTACTCAACTGCATTCTAAAATAGAAATAAAAACTCTCCACATCACTGCTGAGAAACACTGAAACAGATAAGTAATAGCTAGCTACCTAGAGTGAATTAAAAAAAGGATTAAAGTTATGCTTTAATTCTAATTCTAATGCTTAGATGATCCAAACAAGTTAACTACTTCATCTATTTGTCTTCCAATTTTTATCACTAAATTATACACTTATTCTAAGCAAATTACTTCTTATCCTTCAAACACTCACCTCTTTGTAATGACTTTTCCACATGAGTTTTTGTGGTTTGCACTGCTTGATGTTTGTCAAATGTTATTGCAACTGCTGTCACAGTGACCTGCAATGATGACAGCAATATCAATGTCAGTGTCAATTCATTAAATATTTATTAAATACTTATTAAGTAACAAATTGTGCTAGGTACAGAAACAACAATGATGAAAAAGAAAGCATGACTTTAAAGAGTTTACAGAAATAGTGGGAAGATGTGCTAAGTATACAAATGAGCTGTCATGCAAAACAATGCAATGGGGCAAAGGTGAGAGGTAGGAGAGCCAGGCAAAGTCTGAGACAGCTTTGGAGGAGAGATCACTTTCCATAAGGTAAATGATGGAATGCTTCTTGCAAAAAGAAAGTCATCTTCTAGCTATATCTCAGAGGAAGAATTGCAATAAACAGGAATGAATAATATTTTAGATGGGGGTAGCTAGGTGGAACAGTGGATAGCATTACTGGGCTTGAAATTAGGAAGGCTCATCTTCATGAGTTCAATCTGGCTTTAGATACTTTCTATCTGTATGACCCTGGGCAAGTCACCCTCTTTGCCTCATCAGATTCCTTACCTATAAAATGTGCTGGAGAAGGCTATGACAAACCACTCCCATATGTTTACCAAGAAAACCCGTCACACAGGGTCATGAAGAGTCAGACACAGCTGAACAACCACAAAAAATACTCTAGATAAAATGAACATTCTGTGTGACGGCAGGAGAGGGAAGATCTAGAACAAGAATGAGTACTCTTCTTTGACTGGAATACAGAATGAATTTAAAAAAGGGGGGGGGGATAATGCCTGGAGGCAGTGTGTGGAGGTGTCTATATTTTATCCCATAAGTAAGCAGTCACTTAAGATTTTTGAGCAAAAAACTTTGGAATGTCTATAAAAGATCACCAAAAAGAACTATTGTGAAAACCAAAGTGACCCCCTTGATAAAAGCCCAACTTGAACAACTATATCCTAAGGCATGGGGGAAAAAAATACATGACTGTTCAGTACTGGAGAGCTATGAAACCTCATGGAAAATGAGAGGGGGTTTCTCAGGATCTGGGAAAAGCAAGTGTTCCAATTTTTAAAAAAAGTTGGAAGAGAAAAAATCCTGCCAACTATAAGTCAATGTAAGTGACAAATAATGCCTGACAAAACTTTAAAATATATTATCAAAAGGATAATTAGTGAACATCTAGAAAAGGTAACAGTAATAAAAGAGAGTTGGTCTCATCAAGAATAGGCTAAGTCAAACAAATTTCTTATTTTTTTTTAGATAAGATTACTAGACCAGTATATTAGAAGGCTAAAGACCATAGTGCAGTTCAGTGAACTATATTTTAGAAGTACATCAAGATGATATCTTTCTCACTATGAAAATAATGGAAGAAGGGTGTGTGGTCATATGAATACATATGTGAATGTGTGTGTAGATGGTTACAGTTATATATGGATAGAGGGCATAGGTTGAATTTGTTGGGAAGGGAGAATACTCAAGGGATGAAATTATGAGGTGAGAGAGGTGGCAAGAGGAGATGGGGAGAGACAGGGTAGGGTAAACTATCTCATGTAGAAAAAGCAAGGGGAAGTGGTTGCAAGGGAGGGGGAGAATAGGAAGGCAAAAAAGGCAAAACCACATTCTCATTGGATTTGGTTCAGGGAGAGAATGACATATATACTAAATGAGTTATCTCAACCTGCAGCAGAATAGGGGGAAGGGGGATGAGAGGAGGGATGATGGATGGAAGGGCATCCTTGGGGGGAGGGGAGATTGAAAGTACCCACTATAGAAGAGGGACAGGATCATGTAGGGAATGGACCAGGTGGGGGGTGGGATGAGTGGGAGGGAATTATAAGCAGCCTTGTACAATGTATCTACTATGATAATGTTTTGCATAGCTAGATATGTACAACATATACTGAATTACTTATCTCCCCAGAGGGAATGGGTGACAAGGGAGGAAGGAAATGGATCTGAAATTCGAGGTCTTAACATTAAATGTTTAAAATATATACAAATACTATTATTAATACTCTTTTGCTTGTAATTGGGAGATAAGATGTGCAGGCATTGGGACACAAAGATTCACCTTCCTCTAATGGAAAAGTCGAAGGGGGTATGGGAGAAGGTATGGGAGAGAGCAGATTGGAGGAAGCGATATCTTGTGGGACTGCTATTCTGGGAAGTTGGGTAGGGGAATAACAGGGGGAAAATGATTGTAACTCAAAATCTGGAGGAAATGAATGATGTAAAACAGAAGTTAATAAAGCATTTGTTTAAAAAAAAAGAAGTACATCAAGAACCAACAGAGCATCCTGATGAAGGTGAAAAAGATAGGGAAGGGATTCAAGACAAGGTCACATACTACACATAATTTGCCTAGATTTTTACATAGCATTTTACCAAATCTGTGACACTGTTCTTGTCAACAAGATGGGGAGGTGGGGATGAGACAACAGAGTATATATAGTTAGACAGATCTGGACCCAATTGAATAGCTGGATAGAAAGAATAATTATTAATGGTTTAATGTCAATTTGGAAGATAATCTCTATTGGAATGCCTTATGTATATCTGCCTAGTACCAGGCAGTTTAATATTTTTATCTACTATATGACTAATGATACAGTGGCATGCTTCTCAAGTTTGGAGAAAACATTAAGGTAGGAAAAATAGTTAACATATTGGATTAAAGAGTGAGAATGCAAAAATACTTTAATGGGGTAGAAAACTGGACCAAAATTATGAAGATGAAATTCAGTGGGTCTAAAATTAAAGTTTTAAACTTGGGTTCAAAAAATAAACCTCAGAAGTACAAGATGGGGGGCCTTGGCTAGTCAGCAGTTTCTCTGAAAAATTTTGAAGGTTTTAGTAGACTGTAGGCTTAATAAGTTTACTATGACATAGACAATCAAAAAAGCTAACGTGCTCTTGGATTACACTATTTTTCTGATGAGACTAATGATTCCACTGGTGTAGGCAACTCCTAATAAGAAAACCATGTGTATTAATGCAGATGGCCACCTTCTTTGCAACTTACACCGAATTTAGAGAGACAGATATTATCTTGGACTTGGGCAGTGGATCAGACCATACCTAGAATATTGTATTAAGCTCTAGAAGCCACATTTTATGAAGCACATTCTTAAGGTGGAGAGCATCCACTAGTGGACAAAAAAGATGGTGAAAGGTTTTATGGTAACATAACTGGAGAACTGACTGGAAGAACTAGAGATGTTTAGGCTAAAGAAGAAAAGATTTAGGAGGCACATGACAGACACTGTCAAATATCTGAAAGACTATCACACAGGAAAGTAAAAATTAGATTTGTTCATCTTGGTCCCGGAGAAATATCTAAAAGTAGAATAGTTTATCTCAGTAAGTAGTGGGTTCCCCTACACTAGAGGTCTGGAAAAAGAAGGCCGGGTGGTTACTTGTCAGATCTATCTGAAAAGAGATTCTTGCTTAAGTATAAGATGGACTAGATGGACTGTGGATTCTCTTTATGACTTAAGAGATTCTGCAACTCTGGAGATGACCCTCACTGGGTTATTAAACAGTATACCAGCGGGCGGCTAGGTGGTGCAGTGAGTAAGAGCGCCGGCCTCGGAGTTGGGATGACCCGGGATTGAAACCGGCCTCAGAAAATGAGCACCCACACATAAATAATGACTAGCTGTGTAACCTTGAGCAAGTTACTTAACCCCAACTGCTTTAAAAGAAAAAAAGAGTATACCAGGAAAATACAAATCCTGGAGTGTTCTATCACTTTAGAAAGACTTCAAGTTGTATCAATCAACATATATGGTTGTTTTGGTCATGTCCGACTCCTCATGACCCCATTTAGGGTTTTCTTGGCAAAGACACTGGAGTGGTTTGTCATTCTCCAGCTCATTTTAAAGGTGAGGAATTGAGGCAAAGAGGATTAAATTACTTCCCCAGGGTCACACAGATAGTAAGTGTCTGAGGCTGGATTTGAATTCAGGAAGAGGAGTGTTCAGGCCTCTTATCCCCTTCCCCCCCCACTCTCCTATAGGGTGAGATACACTATTTAGTGTGTATGTCTTTCCCTCCCTAAGCCAAATTCAATGAGAATAAGGTTGACCCATTCCCTTTTTGCTTTCCTGTTCTTCCCCCTCCATTGTGACCATTTTCCCTTGCCTCTTCTATATGAGATAGATTACCCCATTCTGTCTCTCCCCCTCTCTTATCACTATATTCCTCTCTCACCTCTTAATTTCACTTTTTAAGTATCATCCTTTCCTATTAGATTGGCCCTGTGCCCTCTATCTATGTATACCTGTACACATATATACACACATTCACATATGTAGTCATATGCCCATATACCCTCCTGTATATACATTTAGATAGATATTCCCTTCAACTACTCTCATACTGAGAAAAGTTTCATAAGTTACAATTATTGTTTTTCCATGTAGGGATATAAATAGTTCAACTTTGATAAGTTCCTTATGATTTCTTTTCCCTGTTTACCTTCTCATGCTTCTGTTGCTTCTTGTATCTGAATGTCAAATTTTCTATTCAACTCTGGTTTTTTCATCAAGAATGCTCGAAAGTCTTCTATTCCACTGAATGACCATATTTTTCCCTGAAACATGATACTCAGTTTTGTTGGGTAAGTGATTCTTGGGTTCAGTCCCAGCTCCTCTGATCTCTGGAATATCATATTCCAAGCCTTTTGATCCCTCAGTGTAGAAGCTGCCAGATTCTGTGTTATCCTGATTGTGTTTCCATAATCTTCAAATAGTTTCTTCCTGGCTGCTTGTAATATTTTCTCCTTGATCTTGGAATTCTGGAACCTGGCTATAATATTCCTAGGAGTTTTCTTTTGGGGATCTTTTTCAGGAGGTGATCTCTGGATTCTTTCAATCTCTATTTTGCCCTCTGGTTCTAAAACATCAGGGCAATTTTCCTTGAGAATTTCTTGAAGGATGATTTCTAGGTTCTTTTTTTGATCATGGCTTTCAGGTAGTCCAATAATTTTTAAATTATCTCTCAGATCTATTTTCCAGGTCAGTGGTTTTCCCAATGAGATACTTCACATTGCCTTCTCTCTTTCATTTGTTTGAATCTATTTAATAGTATCTTGATTTCTCATAAAATCACTAGCTTCCATTTGCTCCAGTCTAATTCTGAAAGAATGATTCTCTTCAGTGAGCTTTTGAGGTTCTTTTTCCATTTGGCAAATTCGTCTTTTTAAGGCATTCTTCTCCTCATTGGCTTTTTGAGCCTCTTTTGCCATTTGAGTTAGTCTATTTTTTAAGGTGTTATTTTCTTCAGTCAGGTTGTTCACTCTCATTTCATAGTTTTCTTGCATCATTCTCATTTCTCTTCCCAATTTTTCCTCCACTTCTCTTATTTGGTTTTTAAAATCCTTCTTAAGGTCCTCTATGGCCTGTAACCAGCTTGTATTTTTCTTGGAAGCTTTTGGTGCAGGATTTCTGACTTCACTGTCTTCCTCCTGTTGCATACTTTGATCCTTTTTGTCCCCAAAAGAGAAGTGTAAATTTGGGTTGCTCTGTTTGCTTTGCTTCCTTTGCCTGCTTATGTTGCCACTCAATTACTTGACTTTTGGGCTTGTTGCCACAGTAGGACTCTGCCACCAGACATGGGAGCTTCATCCCAAACGCTATAGTTTTCACAGCAAAGGTATTAGTTGGGTGCCCTCTCTGAAGTCTCCACATGCTCTGACAAGCTGGTCACACACCCAGGACCTCTACCCTAGACTGCAATCCTGATTCAAGCAGGTTAAAGCAAGAGCGATTACCCCTCAGACTGGTAGCTTGGTCCCCCTACAATCTGCAGGCCAGGAGCTGAAGCTGCCATGTGGCAGCTACATGGCCATGGAGCCTCAGTGGTTTCTTGCCCTGAGGGCAAACTACCAGATCCCAAAGTCCATACTGTACTGACCTCTCACTTTGTCCGTAGCATCTATGGGTTGATAATTCTGGAAACCACCACAGATGCTGGTGACCTGAGCCTGGTCAGGCCTGCCCTGAGGCTAAAACCTCCTGCTGGAGTAGGACTGGGGTTTGCTCCCAGAGCCCTGCACTGGCCGATTCCTGCCAGCCTACCAGCCTGTCCTCAGTGGGAGGTTAGTTTCTCCGTGTCATTTTGTGGGTTCTGTAGTTCCAAAATTTGTTCAGAGTCACCTTTTACATGAATTGGAGTAGGTGGGAGCCAGAGCCCCATGGAAGTCCTGTTTCTACTCCACCATCAAAATACCAAGTGTTTCACTGACTATTCTAGCTGACAACTTCAGCCAGTAAACTACATAAATTTATATATTGGGATTGATATGGATAAAGTACAATCTAGATTTATAAATCCAGATGTTCCATAGGAGTCCTTAGGAACTAATTCCTCCATGGAATAAGAGGTAGACAAAATCTCATCAAATAGTAATTGTATAAACTAATAAAATGGAATCTCTCCAGCATACATGCCTTTGGGTAAAAAAAAGGTCGCTGAAGTTCAAATAAAAGTAATTTCACTATATCCACAAGATAATTATTTCTAATTAAAATATGCTCAAACAATTTTGAGATGAAAATTAGCCTGTACAACATACACAATATACATATAGACACACATGTATTATATTATACCATAATATATATCATCATACATATTTATATACTTGGAGGAAAAAACAGTGAACCACTCCCAAGGAAAAATGTCAAGAAAACTCTATACAAGGTCATAAAGAGTTGTACATGACTGAAAGCCTAAACAACAATATTTATATACTAATGATAAAGTAGCCCAAATAGAAATCCTGAAGACACTTTAAATAAATTAGCTGAATGTTAATTACCTGAATTAATTCATCCTCAGGAAGAGATACTGTAAAATTGACATGGCAAAGGCAGCAGGGTATCATGGAACGAAGTTTAAAATACAGGCTCTATCAAATAAAAAAAATCAGTCACTTTTTATTTTATCTATATGTCTGTAAAATGTGTTTCTTGAACTTACATTTTATTCTGGATAGTGGAAAAATTTAAACATTAGAGTCTAACCTTTTATCAAGTCAATTTCTAAATGACAATACAATTTTAACCTAAAACATTAAAAGCACATTTATATTTATAATTTGCCAACAAGTCTACTAAAAATGTGAAGACATGTATCTATTATATTATGAGTTTAAAGCAGCTTAATAGTTATAATTATTCCATCTCTACATTATATTATGAAGTATAGATAGGTTCTGATTTTATCATCAGAATAATTTAAGTTACATATAAAAATTGAAAATCATGGAATAATTTAATCAATTTTTGAGCCATAAAGAAGATTTAACATCACCTAGCCTAACACACTAATTTTACAGATGGAGAAACTGAGACCAAAGAAGGCAAGACAAAAACCCAAATCTAAGTAAGTTCAGAACTTATTTCTATAATTTGCTATTGTGACGATTGCAAAAGTTTTCCTGTCATCCTTCTCCCAATAACACAGGCACAACACATAGAGCAGATTTCTCCCTCCACTTCTCAAAATTAATCTGCATGATCATCTACTTCTTGATTGCCTCTCATCTTATCTTCTTACTCTGTAATACTCATACCTTTGGTCCCAACCTTTCTATATACTCAGGGAAGTATTCTAGCATTATTCTTTTTTATATGTCCCCAAATTTTTCTACCTCTCTACTAGCTCCTTTCTATCTACCTCACAAATAGGGTGAAGTCTGCCATATCTCAAAGTAACAAGAAGAACCATTTGTGATAATGGACCAGTTTGGCAGTCATTCTGGTGAAGTCTCTGATCCTTTTCTCAGAATCAAGAATTTAAATGCTTAAAATAAAATACAAAGTATTATAAGTGAAACCAGTTTTTAAAATATTTTTCAAAAACAAATTCAAGGACCCAAGGTAAGAACCCTTTATAAGGATGCCAAGAAATTTGAGGCTACATCTTATAGCCTTTACTTGAAAGAATCTCCTCTACAACGTTATCAAAAACTTATCATCCAATCTTCACCTGCAGACCTGTAGTGAGGGGGAAACCACTATAATAATCTACTCAGGTGATTCTACTTGCTAAGAAGATTTCACCAGAACCTAAATCTGGCTCTCTACAACTTCTACTCAATACTTTGAGGTCAAGAAGAGTAAGTCTAATTCCCTTCACACATGAGAGCTTATCAGACACTTTGGGATAGCTATCACGTCTCCCATAAGACTTTTCCTCTCCCCATCTAAACATTCTCAGTTCCTTCACATCACAGCCTTGACTCTCCTCACTATCCTTGTTGTTCTCTTCAAGATGGTTTCTATTTTATCAATGTCCTTCCTAAAATACAGTACCAGAAATACAATAATAGAGACATGGTGGTCTGACTAGAGCAGAGAACCATGGTATTTTCTCCCTCCCATGTTCTGCAAGCTATGCCTCTCTAAGAAGTCTAATATTACATTTGTTGGTTTCCCTGGAGCTCTGGGGACTTATGTTACCAGCCACCTGGATTATGACAACAATCTAAACAGAACTCTTTCTATAAACCATCTTTCACACTGCTATTACAGTTATCTTTCTCATTCCTTGATCTGATTGTGTCACTTCTCTGTTCAAAACCTTTCAATAACTCCCAATTGGAAACAAATTTCAAACTCTTTAAATGATCATTTATGGTTCTTAGCAATCTGGCTCCATCCTATCTTTCTGCCCTTATTTCAAAGCAGACCTTCCCACACACTCTATGCTCCAGTCAAACCAGACTGTTTGCTGTCCCCTCTATAAGTATGCCTCCGTATTTTTCTACCTCTATGCTTTGACCCACATTGCTCTCTAAACCACTAATACATTCTCCATGATTTTTTCACTCCAAATATTTAACTCCTTTTGCTCCCCAACTCAAAAGTCACTTCTCCCATGAGCCCTCCCCTAATACCCCAAATAAGTAAGAATCTTTCTTATCCTTAAACCTCACAATGTCATTTTCTTGTACCTTTCTCAGGTACTTATATTATTTTAGTCATAATTACTGTATAGTTACATCCTGAACAAAACTATAAGCTCTATGAGGGCAAAGATCTTGTCTTATTTACATCTAAGATAAGTACCTCACCCATAACTGCACAATGTACTTGCTTAATAAATGCTTCCATTTAGTAATGTTTTATAGAAGAAACTGTGAGGTAGTAAAAAACTAAAAAACTTGAGAGTCAGGAGAGACCTGGTTCCAAAAATCCTACCTCTTCAAATAACTACTAGTTCTGTGACCATGGACTAGACCATTTAACTTCACTGTACCTCAGTTTCCTGTAAAGAGGAAATAACAATAGCTAAACTACCCAGCTCACTAGGTTGTGAAGAGGATTATAAAGAGAAAATGAATTATTTTGGAAATGTTTAATTTGAATATTCCTTCCATCGATGCTGAGGATAATTAACCCATGCCTTCTCATTCTATGTGATTCTTGTCCATATTCACCTATATATCCTTCACAGACCCAAAAGCCAAGATGCTGGAAGCCTTTTGTTCATAATACATTTCATAGAGCAGCAGTTCAGAGGCTGTCCATCATCTCTCACTACATAAACAAACCAACTCCTTTTCTGAGCATGCATGTGTCTCTCCATTGCTCTTTCTATTATTCTATTGTTCTGTAGTTTGGTGACCCACAATATAAATGTCTGCTGTTATTGAATTTGCTGAATTGACTTCTGCACCATTTAGCTTTCTCAGACTTCCTTATATACCAAACATACCAAACAATTCAGAGAAATTTTAACATCTGTTTACCAGTTCCATGCTTTGAATGGTTTTTAAGTATCTAGAGCAGATTTGGAGTCAGAGGTTCAAATCTCTTTTATGCTACTTATGTAACCTGTGTGATATTTGGAAAGCCACTGAGCCTCTGGGACTCAGTAGAAAGCCTGTAAGGTACCTTCTCAGTTCTAAACACTTTGAGGTCAGAATATAATCAGCAAAAAAATTCCCTACCTTGAGCAAGTTTTCACAGAGATCATTAAAATTTTTATTAAGTGTCTGATTTGTCAAGTTAATGTTGCTTAATCTGGATACTCTTACTGAAGTGAACATCTAAAAAGAAGAAATAAAGGCATGTTTAAATTTAAATATGATGATAACCTGTAAAAAATTAAGTGGTAACAGATGATGACATGCTACAAAGAAGAAAATTGTAAAATGAGTTATTTTATTCATATCTAATGCATATAGGATAGAATACTGACATCATTCACGTAGCCTACTCTAAAGAATAAGGAAGTCTGAAAGCTTTACCTGTATTTCAGATGTCCAATTATTGATGCCAGGCATAATTTCCGTATTGCAGCTATAAAAGCCTGCCACAAAAAAAAATAGAATAAGAAATAAAATACACTACATTTTTGTTCATGTTAAAGTATAGCAAATTTTGAAAATTATAGAATGGGAATTTTCCAATTACATCTGAAATTACTATTTTCATTATCTGATTCAAATACTAGGCTGATTTAGCAATAGATCAGTATTTACCCACTCTTCCAACAAACTTGTTTTTTTCTGTTAAGGACAGTACTATCCTTCTAATTACCCAGTTTTAACAAATTCAGAGATATCTACAAATTTTCATTCTCCCTTATCCTCCCATATCCAATAAGGTGGATATAACATATTTTAACTAAATTCTTTCCTCTTCGGTCGGGAAAAAAACATCCTCGCTATGGCCCTCTTTACTTCTTACCTGGACTGCTCTAAGAACTTTCTAATTAGTCTCCTTGCCTCAAATTTCTCCCCTTTCCAATCCTTTCTCCACACAGCTGCCAAACTCACATTCCTAAAACAAAGATCTGACTATGTCACTCTCTTGCTCAATTGTCTTCAGTGGCTGCCTCTCAGTGTTAGGACATATAAAACTTATTCATCATCTAGGTCCAGTCTGTGTTCCAGGTTTATCACTTATTCCACAATTTCAAATACTCTGCACTCCAACCAACTGGCCCATCTCCCATTTCCATGCCTTTGCATAGGCTGTGTCTCTCTGTGACTACTCTGCTTCCTTACCTCCACCTCCTAAGTCTCTTCAAAGCTCAGCTGAAGGGTCACTCCCAGGATTAACATTTCCTTACCCCCTCATATTTGCTAGTACTATTCACCCTTATACAAATTGCTTCTTACATATTGAGCTATGTTCCCTGGAATCTAAGCTCCTTGAGAAGCTTTCAATATTCTCTTTGCATGCCCACCCCTAGCACAGTGACTGGTACATAGCAGGTACTTAATTCATGCCTGCTGAATTGAAAACTGCAACTTCCACCCAATTCTCCCCTGTGGAGCCAAGAAGAACAAGTGTACTACCTCTTCCATATGACAACCCTACAAATACTTGAAAATAGTCATAAGCCCCCTGCTCATCAAATCTTCCTTGTAAAAATCCCTGAACTTCATAAAACCAGCCATTTATTCCTTTTCTGTTTCTTCCCTAAAGCTTAGAAACAGGGTCAAACTCAGTAAGTAGTTGTTTTTTCAGTACATGATTGTTGCTGGATTCCTTGCAAACAAAAATAATGAAGGTTAACAGTTATCTCGAAGAGCAGGTTCTAAAAATCATTTTATTTGAAAGTGCTTTTTAAAAAAATATTTCTTAGTACTGAGCAACATGCCATAACTTTCAACTCAAAGTGCTAAAGGACACAGAGGCAAAATTTTCTTAATGTATTCTTTCAAAGATGGAAAATAAATATCTATATTACTGCTAAATAGCATCCAATCTAGTTTTCTGCATACAGTTGGAACTCAATAAATATTTGTCAACTAAAAAAAATTGCATCTCTTTGGCCACAAATTAAAGATGCTATACATTACACATATCTGAATCTTTTGGAATATTTACTATTGTAACATTTTGGTTCACTAGGCAATATTTACATAATAAGGACATTTTTTGTAAAGACTGATTTCTCCCAAAGCAGGGATCATGATTTCAGTTGCTTCTTACTCTTTAGAAAATACTTAGATCAACAGATATGATCCCTATTTTTTACTCCTAATATTTTCATATATTTAAATTGCTGTCAAGATAATTCTTCCAACTACCACCCTCTTTTCCCTACATATTTTACCAGAATCACCAAATTTCCCCTTATCATACTATCACAAAAATTCATCCAGATGGAGTCACCTAGTCCAACTATTTCATTTTGTAGGTATACCTCAAATGATGCTTTCACAATAATATGATTAAGATGTTACAAAACACCTTCATCATAATATCTTCCCTAATCTTCCTTTAGGTTCCTTAGCCAATTGTCTAAGACTGAGCTGGCTCAGCATTCCCTCTCATAACCCAATGTCAGTCATCCTGATGAATTAGACTCCACATGGGAGTTCTGAGAATAGAGTTCAAAAGGTCCTGAGAGGCCATCTAGTCTGACTATTAAAATCAATTTATCAATAAAACCACTGTGAAATGAAGCATAAAAAACTAGGCAACACTTTAAAATTAAAAATACAAAACTAAGATTTTCTTTACCTGAAGGTGGAGGAACATCTGTAAGTAAAGAATGTACATCTTCCATGGCATCTGTGTCATCGATCTTAAAAT
Source organism: Gymnobelideus leadbeateri (assembly GCA_011680675.1). NCBI lineage: Eukaryota > Metazoa > Chordata > Mammalia > Diprotodontia > Petauridae > Gymnobelideus > Gymnobelideus leadbeateri. Next base: position 278,329 of record WOXC01000553.1, read on the forward strand.
AATTTATGAATCAGGTTAAAATAACAAATAATACATAATAAAGTGCAAAATAAAACTTTAAAGTTCTCTTAAAGTGTTGAAAAACAGAATTTCCTCATGAAATGATCTTTTTTTTTCTTCCAGAGGTAAGACTTCTTGTTAGAAACAGGAGGGATAATATATATGACCAGAAAGAGGCACAACCAGCTTGTGAAAGAATCCTATAGGAAACTGGGTGCCATGGACAATTATGGAAGAGAGTGTTAAGGTCAGACCTGTGTTTTAACAAGATTATGTTGGAAGCTGAATGGAGGATGGGTCACAGAATGGAAAAAAGACAAAAGGGTAACACAGAATGAGACAGTCTAGAGGAGTTCTAACACACACTATCAAAAAGTACTTATATCAACAATATTGATGGGATCCTAATAAAGCTGACCCCAGCCCCACTATTCTAATTTCATTATGGGCTTGGCTCCACTGAAGAACAGGCCTAACTTCTTCATATATGCCTCCCTGCTCACTGAAACAACAGGTGTGTCCCTGAACTCTTAGTTACCCCAGAAATAGTAGGTGTGTCCACGTGATGGGAACCCAGCTACTGCCTATACCTAAGTCACTGCCCCTAAACCAATTCCCAAGAAACAGGTGTGCTCTTGTACTCAACTGTAATGGAAATGCAGATTTAAAGATCTTCCCTGCCCCTAGGCCCTTTGATTGGCTTAAGAGACTTTGACTGGCTTTAAGAGACTCTGAAAACCTTCCTTGATTTGAAAATATGCTCTGCCTCCTAATAGGCTGAATGTGGTCACATGGAGCCTGTGGTGGGAGGCTTGGTTTTCAGGAATGACCACACCTTGATGCTGTGTGATTGGGCAGTGGATCAAAAGGGTGGTTACATTCTTTGAGCCATGAAAAGGCTATATAAACTCTGATGAGGGGTTTTGCTTTGGGGCTCACTTTGAGAAGTGTTGTGTGATTTGACCAGATGAGACTCTGGGAAGCCGTTGTTGAGAGCCCCCCGGCTTTGAAAACCCAGATGTTGATGCTTCCCTCTCTGGTAACTGTGATTTGGTATTGATGCATGTAATGTTGGGACAGTTTGGAAGCCTGTCTGTTTGATGTGTAAGTTCTGTAACTCTGAAGTTTGGGGTGCTGACCTTTTCCCCTGAACTAGGTAATACATGTTTGATTAAAGTAAGCTTGTTAACTGATTTTGAGTTGGTTTCCTTTACAAAAGCAGATCTAAGAACCTGTGTTGGCAGTCACCCTGGGGATATTGGGGTGCTTGCCGCTACATCAACCACAATCACATCATCCATCTAACCCTAGACAGGACCACAATACTTAACTATCTATCTTGACCAGACTGGACCACAATAGCTAGCCAACTGGAGGGCTAAATGTTTAACCACCGAACCATAGATGGGACCCCTCCTCCATTACCTAATCCCTTAACAAACTCCTCCTGCCTTTTTAATAATTAATCATATTTCTATATTCTATGTAAATTTCTGTTACGTAATTGCATCTTTACTCTATGAAAATCCATCTTGCTCTTTCTGAAGTTGTTGGTCTTGAAACTTAGCCCACTTCATGAGAGGCATCAATCTCAATAAATGCCTAATTTTGGATTAGAGGTGATCTGACTGAATTCTTTGACATGGTTCCACCACAACACATCATGAAACCCCAATAGTTTTTGGGTGGGCAGAGCCCCAACTGCAACAATATCACAGAATCACAGTACCTCAGAGGCCTTCTAGTTCAACTCATACTTTAAAAATCCCTTCAACAACATAACTGACAAATGGTGAACTAGCTTTTCCCTAAAGAAGGGAAACCTTTTCTTTTCTAAAGTAACCCATTCCACTTTAGAATAGCTCTAATTATTACGAAGTTTTCCCTGAAGTTTTTCTATGTGTCTCTTCAAAATTTTCATCCATTGTTCCTCTGTATTTGAAGGCAAGCAGAACAAGTTTAATTTAATTTTAATTATACAGTAGGCTTATGATCCCTTCCTCAAAGTGATCTATTTTCTCTCTCCTAAGGTGAACTGTTAATATACACCAAGTGACAATATCAATTTTATTTCTGCCCTGTTAATCTAGACCCAAAAGCCAGCCACTATTTTTTCTCTCTGTTCCTGAATTTTCTCACGTAAGAAAATTTTTATCTCCCCACCTTCTAAATACTGTATTTCCAGTTAAGATTTTTGCATTAGATTTTTGCATTAGATTTGGCAATCTAACTGTGGAGCAAAGGCAGATCTGAGAAAGCTAACATCATATCACAATAAAAGGCATAAAGCACAACGTGAATAAATTTAACCTCATTTAGAAGCTCTCTGAGAACTGACTAAACCCACAGAACATTAAAAACATAAGACATATAGTTGTTCTACTGGACCTAGTTGCCATGAGTGTTAACTACAATAGCTACATATAAGAATAGTGAGAGCTTTAAAATGTTGATACGATTCTGAAATGTTGATACAAAGGAAAGTTTTCAGTTACCTACAAAGAACTGGCTGTCATGGTGTTTCTGTCAGTGTGAAATATAAGCTATATATGTACAAAGTGTAAGTTGGTCACTCTCCCAAGAGAAACAGGTACACCAATGTAATGGAATATTATTGTGTGGTAAGAAATAATAAACATGAATAAGAAAAACATGTAAAGATTTATGAAATGATGAAAAGTGAAATAAACAGAATCAGGGAAACAATATACACAATGATTATAATGAAAATGGAAAGAAGAAAAATCACTATAATTATAATGACCAAACTTATCCCAAAGAAATAAGTAAATATGCCTTCTTCCCTCCTTTTGCAGAAGCAGAGGATTATGGATTCAGAACATCGCATATATTGCCAGACTAATTTATCAGGTATACTAGGCACTAAATGAACTAAGTGCTATATAATATTATGTCCTTTGATACTCACAGCTCTGAGAGGTAGGCTACATTAAAAGGGGCATAGTAGGGGCGGCTAGGTGGCACAGTGAGTAAGAGCGCTGGCCTCGGAGCTGGGATGACCCGGGATCAAAACCGGCCTCAGAAAATGAGCACCCACACATAAATAATGACTAGCCATGTAATCTTGAGCAAGTTACTTAACCCCAATTGCTTTTAAAAAGGCGGGGGGGGCATAGTACCTAGAACAACAGAAGTGGTACTCTAACCTGATCAGTCTTTATCTGGTACCACATTTTAGGTAAAAAACTGACAAGACAGAGTGTATACAGAGCAGAGACCAAGATCATGCCATTTATGAGTGGCTGATGGAAAAGGAAATATTTAGCCATTGGGGGACCTCAACAAGAGAAAACTTTTTTTTAATAGTGGGAGCTGTCTTCAAATATTTAAAGAGTTACTGAGGAATTAGGATCAAATCTTCTCTGCATGGTCTCAGAAGGTAGAAGCATGAGCAATAAGTAGAGGGCTAAAGGAAGGCAGAGTTCAACTTCATGTAAAGAAAAACTTTAAAATCAGATGGGTCCAAAAGTGCAGTGAGTTGCCTCAAGAGGTTCTGGGTTCACTCTCAATAGAGGTCTTGTATAAAGGCTGGATGATTTGTTGCTGATGTTGTAGTGGCAATTCTTATCCAAAAAGATTGGCCTCTGTGGTCCTTTCTAATATTGAAATTTTGTGATTTTGGGAACTAGTAGCAATGAGGGGAAAGTACAGAGTCAGATTTAGGGTACAAATAAATGAAAAAGCATTTTAGGTGCAAAGAACTGTACTAAGTGCTGGGGACACAAAGAGAAAGACTGTTCCTGCTCTCAAAAAGCTCATATTCTAACAGGGGAAGACATCATATATATGAGTTTTCAACTAAAAGTTGGATGGAAAGACACAGTGATCCTTAGATTACAGTGGCAAGGCAGAATGCATTTTTAGCATAATTTCCTTTAATAAAATCGTATCAATTTTTGATATTGAAGCACTTGACAGTGGCCAAGGATTCTGCCACAGAGAACTTTCATTTCTTGGTCTTTAGCAGGTATGGCTGCTGAGGAGAGACAGGCTGTAGCACCTGCAGTGGCAGTGAGTGGTCAGGCTGCATCTACTGCCTAGGAGTTACTTTCCTGGACAATGACTGTTAGGGGGGAGAGGAAGGACTGGAATAGGAAGAGAGGATAGAAGGGTGGATGTGAGGAAAAACTTCCTAACATATATATCAGTCCAAAATAGCCTGGAGAAATAGTAGAGTCCATTCCCTTCCCCGTGAAAATTTTCATGCAGCTGCCAGACCATCTGTTGGTGACTTTAAAGAAAGAAATCCTGTTCATGTATGAGTTGGACTGTATGACCTCAGAAATACTTTCTACCTCCATGTTTTTTGTGATTCAATGATACCGAGCTTAATAATATAACTCTACAATGATAACAATTAGTTTAAAAAGTTCAGATTCCTATTTCAACTTTCCTATTTTCATCTTTACAAAAACAAACCTAAACAAAGATATTTCAACCTGTTATTAACAGAAGTATCCAGTTTTATAGAACCAATAACATATTCAGTCATTTTGTAGCTGTAGCACAAAAAGGCCCACTTATGATTTTAATAATTTCTTTCTAGTATTACTAGAGTATAAACTGCTATACTTTAAACATACTTTATAATATGAAACTATTAGTGTTTTACCTCAATTTCAATGAAAATAATTTGGACTTTTTTCTCCCAAATGTTTTAAAAAACATAGCACAGCAGGAATACCTCTAATACAAAGGCATCTTTTTTCCCATGGGAAAGATCAAGTTCTATAACTTCATCAGAACTTTCTGACTGAGATCGTAACAGCCTTGAGCGCTGCCGAGGCTCTGGAATGGGGGATCCTATTATCTCTTCAGGTATCTCCTGAAACATAGAACATATTATATCATATGATTTTCTATTTTGAATAACAAGAGAAAAATAAAGAAAATGGATATAAATATTATAATCAGAAAAGTTTTCCTTTGAGAATTTTCTTCATTAGTGATAAACACCTCCAAAGGAGGAGACTAATAAATACTCTCTGCTATTCCTGGCTGTCTCATAATATTGTGCTCATTTCAATTCAACAAATATTTGTCAAATACCTATTCTGGGAGAGACATGCTAGCCCTGGAGAAAAAAAGATAAAAATGAGGACATGAAGGTGTTTCTTAGTTTTTTCTCTGTTACATGGCCATAAAAAATACCTGCGAATACCATGAGTCACAAGACAGACAAAGAAAAGAGTACTCCTCCAAACCTATTACTACTGCTAGAAAAACTCAAAGACAAAGGATGAAGTACAAGTTATAGGACCTGAAAGGTCATTTATATATACATATATATATTTGTGTGTGTGTGTATATATATATGAAGAATATACAGATATAAAATTATCTGAGCAGTAAATTTTAAAATTAATTACCAGTGTGTGTATCTTATGATATTTTATTTAGTGGTACTATTTGTTAGGAATATATGGCAGCAATATCTATGAAACTACTTGAAATCTGATATACCCTAACATAATTTAGAATGGTTGTTCTCCAGAACTAAGAAAACAATTTACACAGTAACATAAAATTCTTATTATCCAACATGATAGCCACATGTTACCTAGGAATCAGCTGGAAACTGATAAACAACACTGTACTAAGTATGCTACTGTGATGAAATACATAAATTTATTTTACCATGATCTTATCTGATAAACTAACAGGTTCCAATTCTAAAATACAAAACAAATAAAACAGATATTTCTGATAATTTTTAAAAGCCTCTTTTATTCACACATACTAATAACTAAAGCAGAAAATTTTAATTCAAATAAATCATTTGGAATGATAGAATAAATACGACCCTGATTTATTAATTTTCTAACTCCATGGCCCAATGTGCTTTTATGTATGCACATTCCAGAACATAAATGTTGGAAGTAGATGGGTCCATAGAAACCAGAGTCTTGTCCAGGGGTAGGGAACCTGTGGCCCTGAGGCCACATGTTGCCCTCTAGAACCTTGGGTACAGCCTTTTGACTGAGTCCAAGTTTTACAGAAAAAATCCTTTTATTACAGGGATTTGTTTTGTGAAGTTTGGATTCAGTCAAAGGGCTGCACTTGAGGATCTAGAGGTCCACATGTGGCCTCAAAGAAGCATGTTCCCCACTCCTGGTCTAGTCTAACATTTCTATAGATAAATAAAATGAGCCCCAAAGTAGCTGAATTGTCTCAGTAGAAGAGAGATAGGAATACCTAGATACATCTGTATAAAACTGGAAATATTGATAACATTTTACAAACATCCAGTTAATATAGCAGAGTGGAAGGGAACTAGAAGTAATAGGTAAATACTTTCATTTGCCCAGAGGGCAAGGTATTATTGTATATAGATGTCAATACTGACACTTAATATAAAGGGTCTCCATATCATGACTTTCAAAAACACCTCTACAAGTTTAATAAACTTACTGGACTAATGTGTCTACACTACCTAGCTTTCAGGTTAGAACAACTGTTCCAGAAAAAACAAATACCAAGTGTCCAAAATACCTAGACTACACGTATATAAAGATATGTTTGACCAAGAGATATATTCTACCTCCCTATTGTGACTTTTCTTAAAATCAGGTAAATATTTATGCTCTAAAGATTAAAAATATAAAGTGTAGTGGCAAAGAACTAGAAATTGAGGGAATGCCCATTAAATAGAGAATGGCTAAATAGGTTGTGGTATATGATTGTGATGGAATACTACTGTGCTGTCAGTACAATACTGAGCAGGTTGATTTCAGAAAAACATGTAAAGACATGCATGAAATAATAATGAATGAAATGAGCAAAACCAAGAGAAAGTTGTATACAGTAACAGCAATATTGTTTGAAAAAAAGCTATTCTGAATATTATAAATATTATGAAGGACCTATGAAGGAAGATGCTATTTACCTCCAGAGGAAAAAAAGCTGATAGAGATATGCCTGGTATGTTGTATATGTATATGTACATGTGTTAGTATGTGTATGTATACATACATACACATACATGCAAACATACATTAAATGGTGGCATTCTCTAGTGCAGGGGGGAGGGAGGGAGGGAGAGAGAGACAGTTCAAAATGTAAAATATAACAAAAAAAGTTAAATGTGTATATGCGTGTGTGCATATGTGTACAGCTGTGGCTTCTTATGCCTAGCACAATTTCTTTAATTTTTTTGGCTCTACTTATACATCCATATTAAGCATATTTTTACATTCGTCATGATGTAAAGAAAATTTAGAACTAATGGGAAAAACCATGAGAAAGAGCAAACAAAACAAGAGGGGAGCAAATAATATGCTTCCATCTGCATTCAGATCTAAAGTTCTTTCTCTGGATGTGGATAGCATTTTCCATTGTGAGTCTTTTGGAGTTTTTTTTTTCATATCCTTGCATTGCTGCGAAGAGCTACGTCCATCAAAGTTAGTTATCATACAATGTGGTGTTACTCTGTAAAATGTTCTCCCGGTTCTGCTCATTTCACTCAGCATCAGTTCATGTAAGTCTCCAGCGTTTTCTGGTCTGCCTGCTCATCATTTCTTATAACACAAGAGTATTCATATACCACAACTTGTTCAGTCATTCCCCAATTGACAGGCATCCGCTCAGTTTCCAATTCTTGGCCACCACAAAAAGCGATGCCATGAATATTTTTGTATATGTGAGTTCTTTCCCTGTTTTTATGAGCTCTTTGGGATACAGAGCTAGAAGTGGTACTGTTGGGTCAAAGGGTAAGTAGAGTTTTATAGCCCTTTGGGCATAGTTCCAAATTGTTCTCCAGAATGCTTTTATCAGTTCACAATTCCGCTAACAATACATTAGTGTTCCCATTTTCCCATATCTTTTCCAACATTTATCATTTTCCTGTTTTGTCATATTAGCCAATCTGATAGGTGTGATATGGCACCTCAGAGTTGCTTTGATTTGCATTTCTCTAACCAATAGTGATTTAGAGTATTTTTCCATATGACTAGAGATAGCTTTAATTTCTTCCTCTGAAAACTGCTTGCTCATATCCTTTTTTTTTTTGAAGGGGGAAAGTAAGGCAATTGGGCTTAAGTGACTTGTCAAAGGTCATACAGCTAATAAGTGTTAAGTGTCTTAGGTCACATTTGAACTCGGGTCCTCCTGACTCCAGGACCAATGCTCTATTCACTGTGCCACCTAGCCCACCCTGTTCATATCCTTTGACCATTTATCAACTGAAGAATGCCTTGTATTCTTACAAATTCAACTTAGATCTCTCTATATTTTATTTGAGGTATTTATCAGAGACACTGGCTGTAAAAACTGTTTCCCTATTTTTTGCTTCCCTTCTAACCTTGGTTGCTTTGGCTTTGTGCAAAAACTTTCCAATTTAATGTAATCAAAATGATCCATTTTGCACTTCATAATGTTCTCTATCTCTTGCTGGGTCATAAATTCTCTCCTTCTCCATAGATCTGAGAGGTAAACTATTCCTTGCTCTCCCAGTTTGCTTATAGTATCAGTATTTAGATATAGATTTATATGTAAATCATGTACCCATTTTTAATTTATCTTGCTATAGGGTGTAAGATGTTGGTCTATGCCTAGTTTCTGCCATACTATTTTTCACTTTTCCCAACAGTTTTTGTTAAATACTGAATTCTTATCCTAGAAGCTGGATTTCTCAAATAGTAGATTACTATAGTCACTGACTATTGTGTCTTGAATACTTAACCTATTCCACTGATCTACCGCTTTATTTCTCGGCCAGTACCAGGTAGTTTTGATGATTGCTGCTTTATAATAAAATTTAAGATCTGGTACAGGTAGGCCACTTTCCCTCGCATTTCTTTTCATTAATTCCCTTGATATTCTGGACCTTTTGGTCTTCCAGATGAATTTTATTACTGTTTTTTTCTAGCTCTATAAAATAATTTTCACAATCTCTTTTATTTTTTTAAATTTTTTTTGCTTTTTTTTTAGAAGGCAATTGGGGTTAAGTAACTTGCCCAAGGTCACATGGCTAGGGGTGTGTGTGTGTGTGTGTGTGTGTGTGTGTGTGTGTGTGTGTGTGTGTGTTAAGTGTCTGAGGCTGGATCCAAACTCAGGTCCTTCTGACTTCAGGGCCGGTGCTCTACTCACTGCGCCACCTAGCCGCCCCGACACAATCTCTTTTATTAAATGAAGATTAATATGACTACTATGGACCCAGAGCTGTGGACACATCTATATCTTTTATAAACTCAGTGAGAAATGGGAGTTAGTATGAAATGGATAGGTTCAATATAAGCTAATGAAAGAAGGAAATGGAATCCAAGTACTCCAAATCACTAGTACATCAATCTTAAGTAGTAAACTTCAAGGCAGCAAGTGAAACAATAAGGTTATGATATTTATAGTCAAAAGCTATAATGTGTGTATATAACTTCATATTATATAGATATATTTAAGGTAAAATAATGCAGAAATATACATAAGTACAAAAAGCTAAAATAGTTTCATTACAGATTTTACTTACAGGAGGATTAATTTCATAGAGCTCTTTGTTCTTAGCTATTGTATCATTTATCTTTTTTTGCATATGAGATATATGTTGTTCATATGAACCATCATTTGGTGTCTTCCCAGCAATCTGAATACCACCAGGGGTTGGTAAAGCTGTTAAATATACACCTGTTGCAGACTTGGGGAAAAATAGGCAGAAAAAGACAGAATCTCCCTTTAACAACAGCAAAACAAAGAAGAAATTTTCTTTGATATATGTCCCAAGAAAGAAGGGGTCAATTAATTGATACAAATACTATTTTAAAATTTAAGTTTAAAAAATTAAGCCTACATTAGGCTAACACTGTATTTGGTTACAAAAAGGAATGAAAAAAAACGCCACCCACAATACTTCTGCATTCCTCACAATATCTAGACACAGTTTCCTCAAGGACCTAACAATCTAGTTATGATAAGAATTATGCATAAATAAAACAATTAGAAAACAGTATAAAATATTTTAAGTACCAATATGTGATGATATATGTCAAAATAAGGACATCAGGAGGAAGATGGCAGAATAGGATATTTCATATTGCTGTTGAAGGATAAAACAAAATCCTTTTTTCCTCCAATATTTCTAATTATCTAATAATTTTAATTTAAATTTCATTAGCCCTTATTAATCATTATAAACATCTAAGACAATTAAAATACACAACAAATTTTCTTTACATAAAGCAAGGCAAAATCTTATTATTTAGGCTCTATGTATACTAACTACCAATATCTCTAAGTGATTTGATATACTGAACTTTGAATTTATAATATAAAACAAAATTGGTACTTGTTAACTGAGAACATACAGCTAAAGAACCACTTGATGACCCAACTAGTAATAGGAAACCTGAGTAGAAGATAGGTAACCACAGTCTTACTGGTGAACATATTTGGGCTTTGAGTAACCAACTTTTTTCTGACACTCAGTTTATATCTTCTTAAATTTAACTGTGATATGAGGCCAGGTGAGCCTGCCAGCAGCAGACTTTATTCTCCACTGATATCTTCATTATAAAATGTCATTTTATAATAGGAGCCAATGGGAAAAAAGGGAAATGGATATATCCTCCCTAATTTTCAATTTCTCACATTTCATTGAGTTAACAGACTAGACTTACTTCACTATACCTTCTACTATTGACTATAGTGTTGACTATAGTGTCCCTGAAGTATATGTGCTTCCAGTTTTCTACCTAAGAAATTACAATGCCCCTCAAATACCTTATTACATCATTTTCTAGTAAAAATATCTTTTAAAAGCACTTAATTAAATTTTATGATGAAATGTCCATAAAAGGGCTGGCCAAAATTACTAACTGTCCTAGATGAGGAGCTCCAAACATTAAAGTGTCATAAACATGGCATTGCAATGGCTATGGCCAGTTGGCCACAACAACTGGTTGAATACAAGAGAAGTCTTAATTGTGGGATACTTCAGGCCCCTATGATACTTGCAAACACTAATTCTGAGACTTAAGATTCAGTTTAAATTACCCCTAGATATTGGTACAGTAGTCTATGGACTTATCTACATAGATCTAAAAATGAAGGACTTAAACCTACTACCTGAACAAAGTCTACTACAACTATAGAAGTCATAAAATATCCAAATAAATGTAAACTTACTGCTAAGCCCATCAACATATTTTCACCCACTGTAATCTGAATCCTTAGTCCAAACAAAGCATTCATTCCTTTGAGTTTTAGTTTATTCATTAACTGAGTATGCACTTCATATTCCATAAATGGCAACAAATTGCTGATAGCAGTAGCATTTGCTTCTGCTTGAGCTTTCTTTTTTAAGCGACATAACCTGTCAAAAGAAAATTTGCTTAGTTAACATTGCTCTCTTCAACAATGGAATGTAGAATCTCAAAAAAATGTTGCATTTTTTTATTAGTCAATTCAAGAAACATGAAATCCCTACTATATGTAAGCTAGTTGGGTGTACTTTGAGATACAAAGATAAATTAAGATATAATCTGTCTAAGGAACTCACAATCTAACAGGAAAGAAAAGACATACACAAACCTTCCTTTCTTCCCTTCAAAATCTCGACCCCAGAGTTAACCAGCTCAGCTTCACACTGTGCTCTACCTGTGAGGCCCATGCCCCATATTCCTCTCACAAATCCACTCCTACTACTCAGTTGTTCAGTAGTCTGCTCCTATTCAACTGCTAATGAATGCCAAGAGAATGAATGCCACAGTCAGTAGGCTGAATCCCTACAAATGTATGTTATGTAATCTGAACTGGACCCTCAATGCTGTACTCTAATCCTTTCATTCTTCCCAGAATGACCTTCTAATTCCCCTCCAGACAGCACACCTCTTCTCAAGTCACCAACACCACTCCTTCTGCTCCTAAGTAGAGGACCTCATCTCATATTTCACTGAAAATACTGGAGCTTTCCAAAGTAAATACTTCTTCCACCCCAAATCTATACTGGAAGTCACTTCAACATTATTTGCATTATTTTCTCCACTCTCATAGGAGATGGCACTTAAATTTACCCAAACAAATAACTACTTTTTTGCTCTGGTCTCCTCAGTCCTTAAAAAACCTTCAATCAGTTATACCATCTCCTTCTGATTTAATGCTTTCTCTCTCCTCCATTTCACAGCTAACAAAGAAAAAGCTGTCTTCACTAGATACCACCATTTTTTCAACTCATGTTCACTGCTCAATCCTTTGTAATCTTAGCTTCCAACTTTATCCCTCAAAAGAGAATTTCTTAACTGAGAAATCTGACAGTCTTTTTTCCATCCTCAAACTCCTATTTGCCACTGCTGATTACCCATCTAACTAGAAACTCTCTTGGCACTAAGATTTAACGACATTTCTATCTTCTGATTGTCTTCTGAATGGACCCTCCTCCTCAGACTCCTTTGCTGGATCATGATTCATGTTGCATCCCTCTGTATAAGCTTACTCCCTGGTTCTGTCCTGAACCCACTTCTCTTTATATATGCTCTCTCTCAGTGAGTTTATTAACTCCTATGGGAATTTCTAACATTAAATGCAATCTGTATGGGTTATGTTTAACATACCAAGAAATTAATTAATTATCTCTTGCTCTGGTAAACATACCTGGCTTGAATAAGACAACCTTTTCCTATAACTGTTGCATCAGTAGGAAGATCTATTGTTGTAAAAAGAACATCAGGAACTTTTTGTTTTCTGCAGCTGTAGCAATAAGTGAGGTGAGCTGGGAATGGCATATTCAGTTCATCGTAAGGTATGTGGCAAAATCCACAACCAGCAGGTAAATTTTCTTCTTGTCTAAAAATACATTAAGAAAAAAGAATTCTTGGGGAAAAAAAAGCAGTTTGCTTTTTAATTATATATATGTACATTATATTACTATATAAACTATTTCAACATTCACATTTGTTAAAATGAACCAAGCAGAGGAGATATCAACTAGAAATGGCTAGGCGGCCTTATGGTAGAGAGTCAAGAGTCTAGGCCTCAGGCTCAGAAGACTTGGGTTGGAATTTTGATTCTGCTACTTTTTACCAGAGTGACTTTAAAGCAAAATATTTCATCCCTCTGGAGCCCAGTTTCCTCATTTGCAAAATGAGGGTGCTTGATTAGATCACCTCAAAGATTCTTTCTTCTAGTTCCATGATCCTTCAGGATTTAAGGCACCTAAGAATTCTCCAACTGTTACAGGGCAACAAGCTAATATAAGTGGAAAATAATATCATATCAATCACATATAGTTTGGTAGCTTTTTACATGATGTAGAATAGAGCCATCTCAATTTTTTTATATATATTTTAAGTTTTTTTCTATAAATTGTGATTATGGCATGTAGCATAAAAACAATTAAGGGGTAAGAAACAGAAAGTATTGCTTTTTTTATTAGTTGATTAATACATATCCAGGAGCAACTAAGTGCTCTAATCTGAGTGATAGAGCACTGGGCCTAGAGTCAAGAAGACCTGAGTTCAAATATGACCCAAGACATTCACTAGCTGGGTGACCCTGAGCAAGTCAGTTAACCTCTGTTTGCCTTCATTTCCTTATCTGTAAAATGGGGATAATAATAGCACCTTACCTGCCAGGGTTGTTACAATGATCAAATGAAATAATAATGTAAAGCACTGAGCACAGTACATGGCACATAGTAAGCACTATATAAATGTTTGCTCTATAACATCTATAATATAAATATGATATAAACAATATAAATTATTATGCAAAAATGTTTCTGAAAAAATAATCTTCCCCAAATAATTTAAGGCACACAACTTAAAAAAAAAAAACTAAGAAAGATAATTTGAAATGAACAACAACAAAAAAAACCCTATTGTTTTCATTTTTTCCCCTGAGGCAAATGGGGTTAAGTGACTTGGGCAGGATCACACAGCTAGTATATGTCTGAGGCTGTATTTGAACTCATATCATCCTGACTCCAGGGCAGGTGCTCTTCCCACCTAGTCACCTCACTGCCCCTAAAAACCTATTGTTTTTAAAGCAGAGTTCTACATCAAAATCAAAGGGTCCCACTAAAACTCAAAATTACACAAACACTGCTAAAACACCATTAACCTTCAATAACAAATAGCACATACATTTTACAGATACAAAGCACCTTACAAAAACCTTTTGCTATCCAATATCATAGTATCACTTATAGATTTATTTTTAGAACCATTGTGCTGCTTCATTATTTAAAATGCATTTACTGACTAGGAGGTACCTCTAGGGATACAGGGGAAATTAAGGGTAGTAAGAGAGTCTCAAGTGCTACAGCTAATCCCCATTTGCCACTCTCTCCCTCCCCTATAGTTTATAATTAGATTAGTGAGTAATAGTTTAAAGTAGGATGGGGATTCTCCCCATTACTTAGCAAATCTTCATGATCTGAGTCCTAGGAACAGAAGAACAACATAGTGGCATCAGCCAACAACTGAAATAGGATATATTCCCACACAAATATGGTAATAAATGAGTCAAAGTTAAAAAATAAAAAGGATCAAAATCATGATACTAAAATTGTATATTTTTTTAAAATCCCTATTGTGAAACATTTTCATTTTAAAGACACAATTCTTCCATATTCCCTGTAAATGATACTTCTTCAGTCCCATGGACAACATAAAGGGGGAATCTTTTGGGCACTTCTGATTTTCCTTGGGATGTGAGGGATTGTAAACGAAGCTAAAAAAAAAAACTTAATTTTCATTATATAGTGCATTTCCTAGATTTTGGTGAACAGGCTCCGAGGTATAGCCAAACTGCTAAAATGTATAAAGAAAATTCCAGGATAAAATCCTCTGAAGAGGATCTGTAGATAGTTTCAGACAAACTATAAAGTATAATTTCAGATTTATGAGATGTCATATCTAAACAGAACTATAAATTATTAATAATTTGGGGTACCACTCCAAAGTCTCAGCTGAGGCTGAGATTCCCCTCTTAGAACACAGAGCTAGATTATAAAAAAGCCTCCACATTATAAGCCACTTTGCACGAAAGCATTCAGTTATTAGGTTTAATACTCTGGACACCTGTCACCAAAAACTGGAGGAAACCAGACCAAGCTTTGACATAAAATGCCCTCATCCAAATTTTGCAAATTTCAATTCCTCTTAGTTAAGTTTCAACTTCCTTTTTCTCTTGCAAAGTGATTGATAAGACAGTATTATCTTGTCTATGACCAGAAATCACTCTTTACCCAAAAGAAAAATTTGTTAACTCCTCTAATATCATCAATACATTTTAAGAAGTATATAAATTTTAGCAGTAATAATAATGTTTAAATAACATTCATTCAATTGTTGCATTCAGTAGAATTTATTGTTTACATATTAGCAAAGGCATGTTAGGCCATAAAAATAATTTTATTATATTGAGGCAGACATTGCATTTATTAAAATGAAATGCTAATGAATTCATTCATTAGTATACGCTGGTGCCAAAGGCAAGATTATTAAAATACACACATCTGACAAGGGCACTTGTGAAATCTATCAACATTTCCCTACTAATTATCTTTTTCCAGGGCTTTGAAATCCTTGTCAAATTCCATTAAAACAAAACGGAAGAAACCACTTAAATTCTTTCCTTGTGGAAAAATATTTTTGCTTGAAACAAATAGGCCACCAAGTGCATGCTTTAAGATCTTTTTTGTTACATCCAAACATTTTAGTGCTGATTTATAAAACATTTAACTAGATAAGAAATTTTTGTTTTTTTCTATTTGCTATACAGTTAGCAAACTATAGTTTTATATAGTATAGCAAAGACAACAGAATGTTCAAATAAGTATACTAATGAATTCAATTCATTAAAAATATAAATTTTATACAACAGCTCAGAGATAATGGTAAACAGCCATCTCAGAAATATATAGTTCTTCTGATTTCAATGAAAATAGTTCAATAACAGTATATGCCTGTTGTATCTTTAAAAGGAGTCAATAATTTAAGTCAACTAAAAAAAAATCCAAAACCAAATTTCCCCACTATGACAATAATGAAATCTGACTTTTAAAGTACAAGAAGTTCGATATTAACTATACTTAAATTCTTTGCTTTCTATGCAATTACTAACATGGTATCATGTACTGTAAGTAGTAGGTGAATTAAAGAGTTTTCTTCAGTGGAATGGCTTCATGAATGGCAGCAATGGAATGAATATATCAAAACATTTTTTAAAAGAAAATTATTCCTCAACAGTGGCAAAAAAGTACAAATTCTCTGGTTAGTATTCAAACATGTTACCTTATTCAAGCTGTTAGAAATAAAAATAATATATCTAATTTTGTGTAGAGTCCCATTACTTCTTTTGTTGCTGTTGTTAGTGAAAAATCAGTAAAGTGCTTGGTCCCGAATCCTGCACTGTAACACTGTAACCTACCCTAATAGAGAAGAACTATCCTGGCTCTGAGGAAAAAAATCAACCTCTCCCTTCTCTGACCCTATGGAAAAGAAGCCAGGCTGCCATGACAACCTTTGTTCCAAACAGCCTTCCACCGTGCCATCCTGAAGAAATCTAGGGTTCAGTACAGCTGCTGTGCCAGATGCAGATAAAATACAGACCTCTTCACTAGAAGAGAAAAGAATTAAATGTTAATTTTAACAAGTAGCTCAAAAGGAGATGATTTAAATACAAGACAACTTTTAAGACACTAATAAGTAATAAATGTGAAAAATATTATCATCTTAAACAAAGTAAAGTTTCAAAATCTAACGAAAGAAATTTGTTTACCAAACAGGTTGAAGCAAGTAAAATTTTCTTTACTACCAAGCATTATTTATCCAACATAATTTATATAACAATAAGCAGTTTTCCTTAAAACTTTATACGACAAAGAAGTATATAATATTTTAAAATATTAGCAATAACAATTTGCATTGTGAATTCTGTAATAAAACAAGTAAATTTAATTTAAATTTATTAAAATAATTCATGGGAGTCCAATTAGCATAAATTCTTCCAATACTAAATTTTATTTCATTCCAACTGAATAAAAGAAATATCAAAATTCTCTACCTAAACTATATTAAAGAAGGGTATATAAACTCATTGTCTTAAATGTATTAGGAAAATACAATTCTACCAAAAAAGTAGGATATTCTCGTAATTTTATATTATTCAATTTAGGAAACAGACAAATATAAACATTACTAGGAAAAATGTATTTAGGCTTAATCTGAATGATACATAAAATAAGTATAAGATCATTGATCATGAATACATAGAGTATGAAAAGGTTGTCTATACTGATTTTTCACAAGGTCACATTGCTAGAAATTGACATAGCTAATATTTAAATCCAGATCTTCTGATTCCAAATCCAAGATTTTTTCCAATAGTGATACTATAAAAGCATTCTAATGCTATTTAAGCAAAGGTTTTCAAATGTTAGTTTTGACATCTTTACACAAAATCTATACATCTTCAAGGCTGCCCTAGCACTATTCTGAAGCATCTCTGTATTTGGCTCAAGCTTTTGGTCTATTCAGAAGACAAAAGAGAAATAGTATGTGGCATTTAGAAACTCAGGTTATGATTATGATTTACCAAATACTAGTTGATTCACTGTAGCCCACTACAGCATGACAGCCTAATGCTTTTGCATGAGATTTTATTTCTTGTCTGATTTCTGCCCACCAAGCATCTCGAGTTTCTGGTTCATCTGAAAAACAAATAATAAATCAGTTTGTAATTTTGGGACATAAAACCTATAAATTGGCATATTAACTAAAGAAGTACTAATAAGCAAACTGAAAAGCATGGAGTACTGTCATAGAATATATTATGAAATATTTTCGTAGTTAAAATCCAATGCTTTGTTTTATTAGCTTGGTTATTTTATTTGTCACTTGTCTGAAAATAAATTAGTCCTATAAATTCTTCACTAGCATTGGGTCACCAAGGAGAAACATATCTTCTTACATACCTTTAAATGTAAAGACACAACAGGCTCCAAACTCAAAACTTAGGTGTTAAAATCTATGTCCCAAGAGAATACCTTAAGTGTCACTTTCATACTGGTCAGGATTATGCAGATCTGGCACCTTTTTCTTTTTTTCAAGCAAAACCAACAGATTTTGGGGGTGAATATAAGGAACATGGATTAGGAAATGGATTCTCAGTAGCTGTGGTAAGAATGTGGTAAGCTAGGTAAGAAACAACCTAACAAAGTCCTTCCTTTCTAGTAAGGTTTACCAATGTTAACTGAAAAGAAGCCATTCTTATAAAAAGAAGTGGGACTGAAAGCAGAGAGAGAGGAAATAGAAGGCTGACTAATCCAAAAACTTGTTGTAAAAGAAAAATTAATAACAATAATTTGGTTAATTTGCAAAACAGGAGATAATTATGACACAATAGACTTTATTTGTCGCTCACTCACAAAATGTCTTGACACTACAGAATTGTGCCTATCTTCAAGGCTGTACAGCTTGCAAGTGATGACAAGTAAAGCTGTTCAGTGTCTACTCTTGAAAGAACTTTCAAGGATCTATCTGCCACACATTATCTGTGCCACACCTTTATCTGCCTGCATTTAACTTGAAAAAACCGGTGAGCAGCAGCTGCCAAAAATATTCTTTAATTATAGTAAAAGATGCTACAAACAAAAAGAGACTAAAATACTGCTTTGTTTACATTCATGGCTGCTGTAATATATGAACAATTTGGTATGGGAAAAAAAAATCAAACCTATCTAGATAAGTTGCTAACTAAATCCCTCTTCTGAAGTTCTTCCATATTAAAAAGTTCTATGTCAACTCAATCCAAACATACATTAAATAATGCTTACTCTGTGCAGAGAAAGGTAGCATTTGGTAACAACTAAGATTCAAAAACCATGTAATATGATATTTCCATTTAGGAATAATTGTTTATGCCTAATTCTCAAAATACTTTTTCCACCTCGAAAATAAAATAAAATTAAAATATGCCTCAATACCCAGTGAGAAAGAGGGAGAAGTAGTAGTATATTCACTACTAGAAAACAGAAGAAATCAAAGCACGCACACACGCGCGCACACACACACACACACACACACACACACACACATACACAAAAATTAAATAACTTTTTTCCAGATTACACAGTAGAATTTTTCTCTCCTTGGAAAATAGAAGGGTGAGGCAGGAGATAAATCAAACAAAGAGATAAAGGCCAATGCCACAAAGGATATCAGCCAGAGCAAGAATTTAGTTTCTGGGTATCTAGATTTATACAATTTCCTTTCAGAGAAAAAAAAAAAAAAGAAAGAAATGCAGATCCTTAAGAAGTTGAAAAAAAGGGTCAAAATAGGACTGAGGAAAAAAGGAAAAAGGAGAAAAGGCTGAAATGTTGAAGCTATCAAATCAGTCTTCTCTATTAAGAAACATGCACCATCTGATCCACACTACCTGGCTATTAGATAAATTCTTCCTGAAATGAGATTTAAATAAACATATGCATTACACGAGCATATTTAATCAACACACTCTATCTCTTCTAAGATTTTTTTTCTTGTTCTCTCCCCTTTTCTTTTTTTTTTTTTTGGAGGGCAATTGGGGTTAAGTAACTTGCCCAAGGTCACACGGCTAGGTTTTTGTTTGTGTGTGTTAAGTGCCTGAGGCCAGATCCGAACTCAGGTCCTTCTGACTCCAGGGCCGACACTCTACTCACTGCGCCAGCTAGCCGCCCCTCTCTCCCCTTTTCTACAATGGAATTTTAACATCTAAGAAAATAGGAACCTGGTGTCTAATTTAATCTTACTTAAAATTCTAGGGGGAAAAATCAGGAAGGGCAATAAATGCATAACTCAGTTTAAGCACAAGATATGGTCATTAAAAACTACATGTCAATGAATTTTAACACAATGAATCATTTTAAATGTACTGGGGCTCTTATTTTTGAAAATTGTAGGATAAAACTTTTATAATACAAAGAATCACTGCAAAATTTATTTATTTGGCAAAGATGGATTTTTACATAAAAAATTTGCCTAAAGTCAAGCTATCTAAAATGACACATTATAACTGATTCTTTTTCAAAAAATGATGCAAACAAGATTTTTAAAAAATAAGATATGAACTGAAGATAACTGCATTTTAAGTTCAATTTATAAACCTGAATGTTACATTTTAAATAGCTAATAAACCTAAATTTAAAAGTGTGTCATTACTTTGATATACGTACACACATAACACAGAATATATAAACACACTTAACTTACCTTAGTATTAATGCATAAAATCATCACATAATTAAACCAAATACTATGACATCGTAAGTGGTTAATACAAAACACTGAATGCAGTGTGAATGCAGCATTCTTATTTTTCTGACAAATATAATAACAAGCAGCCTTTATTTTGACACATGAGCCACACAATTCCACATGGGGATGCCATTGTAATATTTACAAATTTAGTAATGCTAAGGATTTACATAACAGAGGAGCTAAGAAAGCAGGATGGCATGTGTCACTCTCCAAAGGGCTTCTTTAATTTTGTTTGTGGCTAAAGCAAAAGCTCAAAGAACAAAGGATTTGCAAAGCAGATTTAGCAGACAGTAGCCAGAAACAGTGGATATTTTGGCGCATGCTTGGATCAGGTGACAGTACAGACTGAGAACTATGGCAGCTCACTGAAATGGTTACAGAAAGTAATGGCCCTAGATTCTAGGTGAAAGCAAGGCAAGCATACGGTATGTAGCACTCAATCACAGGCTTTTCTAGTATAGCTAGTGGTTACTTTATCAAAAAGTATCTAAAACTTTAAGCAATAAATTGGAGAAGATTAATTCTGAATATTATATCTAAGATATGGCAATTTAAAATAGTGAAATTATTTATTTAGTATTAAGGAAAAGTTTTTAACTTTGTTCGAAATCTACATTATGTTTAGACCAAACTGAGCTATAAGGTCATTAAGTTAATTAGGTTCTGCCTAATTTACTAAAGACTAAAATTGAGAAAGATCTGGTACTGAAATAAACTGAAAATACTAAAGTCTTAAAAGCTAAGAGTTAAATTTGCTTTCCCAGAAGATAAATTTATAAGCTTTTATATGGGGCACAAAGAGTTTAAGTTGAACATTTTTAAAAATAAAATACTCTGGAGCTACTAACATAAAAGACAAAATAAAAAATTATTATGAAAATCACATGCCACATGTGAAATCAAGCAGAATTAAGGTATCTGAAGCTTAATTCTGAAGGCATATGACTGAGATGGGAAAAGAAATTATTCTAGGGATTTTTAGAGGTATAAGGCAAAGAAATTCCCTCAACATTAAACCAATTTCCTAACAGTGATTTACAATTTAATCAACAGTAATGGACAAATGCCAATACTTTAAAATAAAGTTTCTTTTTTTCTAAATATTCATGGTACTTTGTTGCTTTCCTCTATACAGTTCAAATCTCCTTACAGATTCTTTTAATATTCCTTTCTTGATGTAGAGATAACTAAGCTGTAATTCAATTATCTCATCTCTTTATAAGATGAAACATGACTAGATAGACAAAACTGTGCTACCATTACAATGAATTCAACTTTGCCAAAGTTGACTCTTTACAGTTATAATTGGCGTTTTATCTTGCCATTTTGGAAGAATCATCTTAAGCAATAATTTTTACTCCACCATCTTGCCTCCACCCCATAAGCAATAATTTTTAAACTGATAATATTTTCTAATAAGATACCTCTTGGCTGAGCAGTAAAGTGGTGACACTATGTCAATATACATTTATAAAGACTCTCCTTTTTAGATAGTAAGGCACACTTTTTGTCATTATCCAACATTTACTTAATGAATCATCAAAGGGGTAAAGTATTATAGTTTGGGTTACTCACTCTGCCCTAAAAAAGCCTATAATTTGGTTTGGAAACAAAAGGGGGGAACTGACCAGTCACCTTATTCAACCTGATTTGCAAAAGAGCAAGGAAGTGAAAGAGATAATATGATATTAAGGCAAACTTTACATTTGAAAGAATGAATTCAACATAAAACTCAGTTTAAAGGAAATATATACACACTGCACTGGGATGAGGTGCCAAACTGTCGACAAAGAGCCAGGCTATAGGGCAAAGTCACAAGGATGGGATAGTTTAGGATGTGATCACTTAAAATTGGGGGATAATAGCACAGCAAAGTCTATGTGGATGACTAGAATATCTCTGGTAGGGAGGGAGAGCTTAGGACATTTAGTCCATTCAATAATCTTATAATTTCGCCAAAGTTATCATGAGTAGTATCTTTACAAATAAAATGAATTTTTATTACTTATGAAAAAAATTCACATACTATAGATGACAAATTTATCCCATTTAAAAATTCTTTTCATGTAATATATATTGAGAGCGACATATAAATACATTTATCTCATTCTAATAAACACTTCCTCACATTCATGGAAATGATTTTCCAAATGTGGAAAATCAAAATCAAAATTTGTTTAACTTTACAATTTTCTGGTTTCCCTAGTATTAAATATCACATATAGTGAAAGAAGAATTGCTTTATCAAAGTATTCCTAAAGAGAATTCCAAGACAACCTAATTCTTATTTAATAAATTCCATATACATAGCTGTGTAATAGTACAGACCAAGATGCACATTTTCAGCAAATTTCACTCAAAAATCCTTCAACTTAAAGCAAATTCAATGCATTTAGGCTGACAAATGAATCTATACATTCAAGTAACAAGGTTTATTTTCTTATAAATGAGCTAACTTATGTATTTTAGAATTCAGTACTATTGTTTTTAAAGATATATTTTTGAATGTTTTTTTTTCTAGATTTTGCCCGCTCATATAGGAGAGGGAAGAAAGAGAGCTGATAAAATTCTGGAATAATATTCTTCAATTTAAGATCATTCATTTAAATTTTTCTCTACTGGTCTAGAAAGTCAGTAATTGCATTTCAATAATAAAACGAGAATAGTGATCAAATTAAGGTGAGATATATCCTAAACCCCTTCACCCACATTAATAAGTATTTTAGAAGAGATTTCAAAAATCTCTTCCAAAGCAAAAGAAAATCCACCTAAGTGTATTCATTATAAAGCTTAAATATTGCTGATTGGAGAAGTTAAGATAAACATTTTATTTAAAAAAAAAAACACCTTAAAAAGGCTGTAAAACTGTCTATTATAAACAGAGGAAAGAAAACCCTAACCTTCTACTCACCATACCCCAAAGCCTTCTCCACTAAAAAAGTCATTTTTTAAACCTTACCATCACCACTATAATTTGTGCTATCTGCTAAGAAAACCCCAACTAGTACAAATCTCCTAATGGGCAAAAAACCTGCAAATTAGTCTTATACTCTCTGAAAACTATTAGTGAGTTAAAATTTCTATTCACAGAAAAACTCTTCAATAAAACATTCCAGATATCACACTAACTGAACCCATTTGACATATCAGAGAAATTAATTCTCAGAAATTCAGAAGTCTTAAGATTTTTTTATGATTTTCTTTCAAAAAATAACATTCTTTGACATTTCTAGAAGACTGAGATCTCGTTGAAGTCAGTCCATATGTTCTATTGGATCTTTGTATATTCAAGTGCTTAACTTCAAGCTCTGCACATAGCAGGTGCTTAATATGTCTTGAACGTCACTCTCATTCAGACCCAGATGCTTGATGCCCTCTACCTCAGTGATTACGCTGTCAAAGTCATTGCCCACTTCAACCTTCTGTACATAATGGGAACAGAAGGCTGGCTGGTTGACCACCTTAAAATCTCATGCTGACTTCCTAACAAATAAATCAGAACCAGAACTAACACCCAAGTCTCCTAATTTCCATTCTTGCATTTTCCCTGCTACTCCACTACCTATCTATACCTATTTTCATTAGAAGAGCTATACTAGCAAATGAAAACTAATATGAGGGCAACACAAGGCAAAAACTCCATCTCCTGTCACTGTTATTTCTCCTCATTATTTCTATTCTAGTACTACTGCTCCTTTGGTCAATTCTTTCTTTAACATCCCATACAATTAGCCTTTCTCAGATTCATCCCTACTGAATATCACATTCCCCAAAACAGAGGCTGAGAATATGAAGTCTTTCTGTTCAAATGTGATTCAGAATGCAGAATAAAAAGAAAAGAATGGTAAGCTTTTTTGAGAAGTGGACTTAGAACAAGCTAGGGGCAGCCTGCTGGAGTTATTAATAGAACATCTAATTTATGTAATTTTTACACCAACCTGAGCTTCAAAGACCAAGGAAGGAAGTAAAAGAGAAAAGTTAAGTAGAAAAGAAATTCTGAGCAAAGAGAATCCAGGATACTGTACCTGTGGACTAAAAGAGTAGAGGTAAGCTCCCTTCTGGCTAAAAGAAAGAAATGAAGAACAAAATATAATTCTCTCATGCAAAAATAGGGAGGGAAAAGACAGAGAGCTGATGAAAATCAGCATAATTTTACTCTTGGATTTTCTTCACAGAATAAACAGAAAGCAATATGGGCAAAGTTTCTAGTTTTGCACTGAGAGGAGGGCAAAAACTACAAAGCGCACAAAAGCAACCTCAGAGCAGGGAAAGGAAGACCACAAGGAGTCTCCTTAAACAAAATGAATTCTCTTAGGCAACAGTAAGAACTGAAAAAATGTAAGGTATCAAATTGTACCTCATGGGAGTTCGTTAAATCTTGATCTCAATTTTATCTTCTTCTAAAAATAAATGAATGTTAGTCATTAGACTAACAGGACTCAACTTAGGCATGCTTTATTTCAATATTTTTTTTTACAAATTATGGAACAAACATTGACATCTGATATATACATAAAGCTAGTTGGTTGCTCCATACAGGTTAGGCATAACTGTTTACCTGGTGACAGCTGGCAAATGCTTTCTAACAGCTCAAATTCAAATTCCTCAGTCTGCTATCTGGGCTTTTCCAGCACGTGGGCTATTCTTCCCTACCCAACCTTTTTTACCCAGATACTCACAATATGAACCTTCTGCATTACTCAGTTCAATTGTTCTCCTTTTTGCCTCCCATGTAAACCATACACACTTTTAAAACCTGACTCATGTTCATTTTAATTCTTCCAGGTGGAATGCCCTCTTTTTTCTTGCCACCAATCTAAATCCTATACTTTCTTTAAGCATCAGCTCAGTCTTAACTGTATTAAAAGCCTTCTCTTACTACCAATGGCCTTTCTGATTTCTGAATTCCTACGATATCATACCACATAACATGGTGCTTTATTATAGATATTCGATAAATATTTATTAATTGACTGTAACATAGTGGATAAAAGCCTGGGTTCAGAGTCAAGAAGACCTGGGGTTCAAGTACCACCTTTGACACAAATAGGCTGTGTGACCCTCAGCAAGCAAGTTAACCTCTCAATGCTCCAGGTATCTCTCTAAGACTGAAGCTACAGAAAATGTACCCTATGAGGCAGCAGAAGAAGCTCCTTCCTGGAAAGGAGCTCCTCAGACTCATGAAATCACAAACTTGGTCCAAAACAATGCAAAACTAATTCATCAATAATCAATCAATCCCATCTAGAATAAATGGCCTATGTAGTTTTGTTTTTAAATTTTTTTAACTTCCTTTATAATATCTAGTATAAAGCTGGACACATAAAATAATATTAATAATATTGCAATACTTAAGGATCTGGGATTTTGCTAATTTAGGTGTTATCTCTACCAAAGTATATTTTAACTTCTCAACTCTTTAGTAGATGATCACTAGTTGCTATGACAAAAAACATCACCTGGTAGCCAAGACTTTGATGATAAGCCTCTCTGAATTTACATAGATGTGTTTTCAAATAAGAAGCCCCCAGACTTGTCCTCCCAATCTCGTATGAAGCCTTTCCAACTTAACAGAACATAGTTGACTAATTACTCTGCAGGAACTGTCTCCAAGAACCCAAGTCAACTACAAACAGGGCTTTAGTGGAGCAATGTTTCTAGTAATAGCATCACACATTTTCAGGGCACTTTACAAAGCACTGTCATCAAAACTATCCCACAAGGGAGGTAACAGGAGCGTTGTCTCTATTTAACAGATGAAGAAACTGAGGCCAGCTACTGTTAACAGCCATTTTTTAGCTCAATTTTCTAATCAACCCTAAATCGGCCTTCCACACAATAGGGTTTTAATAAATAACTTCACTGTTGCCATTCTAAGGTCATTGCATTTTGCTACTTGCTAAGCTGATGAACTCTCCAACAGCAGAAAAACTCTGGGAGAAAATACTGAATCTTCCGCTCCCTCTGTACTTCTAGCTCTGATCAGGCTTGTTCTTATCATTTTATTTTCAAACATACGTGTGCCTTTTCCTCCACTACAATACTGGAAACTTCTACCTCAACTTTTTCTGTCAGAACAAGACTTTGCACCTAGCTTCCATTCCTGATTTTTTTTCTTTTTTTGGTTCATTTTTTTTCACTACCTAGATTGGAAGGTCAAAGAGAAGAAAAGGGCCACATCATAACCAGGATCCACAGAAGTAAGATCATTTGCTTGGCAGGAGGGCTAACAATTGCAGCATTTTCCATAGTTAAGGCCAGAAATTCAACAGGGAGGACAGATAGGAAATATTGTGTCTTTCTCTCTGAAAAAGATTTCCTTGCCCCTTTGTCTCCCCTCGAATCCTCCCCTCCAGAAACACAATACATTTCATTCCTTCTTTTCTGTAGCTTTTTTCCTCAAAATAATAAATTTTTGTTTGCATTATTAGTTTAGTTTTTATAAACTAATAGGGAAATTGGACAAAAGAATGCAGATGAAGTCATTAAAAACCACAAAAATCTCATGAGATTTTACACCTAATAAAATCTATACTAGCAAGAAATTAAAAGATAGTCAGGGTTGATTTTCATAAGCATGGTCATCTACACAGATACATATCCAAGCAAACTCTAACTTATCTCATTACAAGAACTAACAAAATTTAAGGATCCTTCTTCCATTCTGATGTTTCCAAAATCTGTGATTAGAAATGTGGTCATATATCATTCTTTAGCATGTTAAAACCAAATGACTAAAGAATTTATTTAGGAAACCTTCCAGTAACATACTGAATTAATTTTTAATTGAAATTAAAATCTATTAGCATTTATTTATCTGAGCTTTCCTAACATGGCCAACTCCTATTTATCTATAGGAATATATTCCAAAAAATCTGTCACAAAGCAATGGCAAAAACATCAAAAATAAGCAAGTAATTTATATGTACTTCTAAAATACAATTTTCCCAGTCACCTGATGTACATATATTTTTCATAGGATGACTATAAAAATTATTTTGTATTTTCTAAGCACATCATCAATTTAGCAGAAAGAAAGCTTTACAAAATACGAAATACTTTAGTCAAAAGATTATTCTATATAAAGGTTAAAATTAAAGCCACCTTTAAAAATTTTCCCATTTTACCCAATTTATATTCTATTTACCCCATCACCTAATATTTGTCTCATTAGCTTTAAAGTTACTTGATTACTGAGACAGTTTCATTAATTAATTATTAAATGGTAAGATATATTGCTTCCTACAACCACTGTCCTCCCAAGTCCTACAGCAACAATTATGACCCCCTTAATTCCTCTATAAACTAAATCTTTACAGAGTATGTTTCCCTTTTTTCCTACTTTGTCCAAATGCCATTAATAGTTGAAAAGACCACCTTACTTGTACAAAAAACTTCATTACAGATGCTATCCATCTTTGTTCTTTCCAGATTTTAAGTTATGTATAGGTTTACTGACTCAATTCACAAACTTTCACCCTAGTACCTGTACTCATTGTCCTCCTCATCTTTTTTTGGACCTTTAAAATTTTCCTCTCATAATTCTCTTCTAATGTAAGACAAACTTTTAATCATATTTCCACATCAGCCACTTCAGAATTTTGAAAGTCATATTACCTCCTTAGGCACCTCAGTTTTCTCTTACACAAAATGAAGGGGGTTGACTGTGGGGCCTTTATGATCCATTCTAGAGTTAAAATTCTACAATTCTTTTATAAAAATCAATTATTCCCAATATTTGAAGTGAGAAAAGAGAAATCCTGAAGATCTAAATGTCATTTCAACAAGGAAATAATGTAATAAAATAATATGTTACTCTCA
This sequence comes from Gymnobelideus leadbeateri, assembly GCA_011680675.1. Lineage (NCBI taxonomy): Eukaryota > Metazoa > Chordata > Mammalia > Diprotodontia > Petauridae > Gymnobelideus > Gymnobelideus leadbeateri. The sequence continues at coordinate 306,399 of WOXC01000553.1, forward strand.
GGCTACTACTTGCTTTCTAACATGCAAAGGGCAGACTCTCAGGAATGCAAAGAGAATGGAATTCTGCTTCACTGAGGTGTACATTTAGAGCTTGTGCTGTGCCCTAAGGAAATCTGCTTATTAAAAACTAATCCCCGGGGGTGGAGCCAAGATGGCGGAGTAGAAACAGCACCTCCAAGGCTCTCTCCCCACAGATTACCTCCAAACTATGTAAAAGGGGGCTCTGAACAACTTCTGGAGCCCCAGCACCCACAGAACGACACAGAGAAGCTAACCTCCTGCTGAGGACAGCCCAGCAGGCCTGCAGGAAGGGCCAGCGCAGCGCTCTGGGAGCCTGCAGCGGAACGCGGGGAGAGCTGAGCCCAGGTCCCCCGGTTTCAGCCCCAGGGCAGCTGGGCCAACAGCCGGCTGGAGGGACCCCAGAACACCAGCAGCTGTGGCGATACCAGAATGGTCAACACAGACATGCCTAGGACAAAGTGAGAGGTTAGTGCCCTATGGACTTTTGGGACCAGTATATGGGGAACGCGTCGGCTTCCTCTCCTGGGGGCTAGAAGCCACTGAGGAGACACACCATTTTGCAGTTTTCAGTGGCAGCTCCAGCTCCTGGCCTGCGAACTGTAGGGAGATCCAGCGATCAGTCTTGAGGGGTAATCGCTCTTGCTTTAACCTCCCTGGATCTGGATTGTGATCTGGGGGGAGGTTCTGGGGCGGGTTTCCAGCTTGCCAGAAATGGAAGTTGCCCCCCCATACATTCGTCGGGATGAAACTCCCCTGGCTGGTGGCAGAGTTCTACTGTGGCAACAAGCCCAAACGTCAAGTAATTAAGTGGCATCATTCCAAGGCAAAGGAAACAAAATAAACAGAAAAATGAAACATTAGACTCCTATTCTGGGGGCAAAGAGGATTGAGGCATGGAACAGTCAGAGGACTGTGAGTTCAGAAATCCTGCTCCAAAAGCCCCAAAGGAAAATATGAGCGGGTTACGGGCCATAGAGGACCTTAAGAAGGATTTTAAAAATCAAATAAGAGAAGTGGAAGAAAAATTGGGAAGAGAAATGAGAATAATGCAGGAAAATTATGAAATGAGGGTCAACAGCCTGACTGAGGAAAACAACACCTTAAAAAATAGACTCATGGGGGCGGAGCCAAGATGGCGGAGTAGAAACAGCTCTTCCAAGCCTCTCTGCCCCCAGATTCCCCACAAACTATGTAAAAAAGGACTGTGAACAACTTCTGGAGCCCAGCACCCACAGAACGACACAGAGAAGCTAACCTCCCGCTGAGGACAGCCCAGCAGCCCTGCAGGAAGGACCAGCGCAGCAGTCTGGGAGCCGGCAGCGCGCAGAGCGCAGGAGCCGAGCCGAGCCCAGGTCCGCGTGAGCCAAGGTTTTAGCTACAGGGCGGCAGGGCCAGCAGCCAGCTGGAGGAACCCCAGAACACCAGGAGCTGTGGCGATTCCAGAATTATCAACATAGACATGCCTAGAACAAAGTAAGAGGTTAGTGTCCTATGGACTTTGGGACCTGTATTTGGGGAATGCGTCAGCTCCCTCCCCTGGGGACTAGAAGCCACTGAGGAGACACGCCATTTTGTAGTTTTCAGAGGCATTTCCGGCTCCCAGCCTACAAATCGTGGGGAGATCAGCGATCAGTCTTGGGGGGTAATCGCTCTTGCTTTAACCTCCCTGGATCTGGATTGTGATCTAGGGTGGAAGTTGTGGGTGGGTTTATAGCTTGCCAGAAACGGAAGTTGCCCCCCACACGTTCGGGACGAAAATTCCTCTATCTGGCCTTAAAGCCATAGTGTGGCAACAAGCCCAAAAAGTCAAGCAATTAAGTGGCAACATGCCAAGGCAAAGGAAACAGAAAAATGCAACCTAGACTCCTATTTTGGGGGCATAGAGCGGGAAAAGGACTGTGAGGTCAGAAGTCCTGCTCCAAAAGCCCCAGGGGAAAACATGAATGGGTTGCAGGCCATAGAGGACCTTAAGAAGGACTTTAAAAATCAAATAAGAAGTGGAGGAAAAATTGGGAAGAGAAATGAGAAGGATGCAGGAAAAGTATGAAATGAGGGTCAACAGCCTGACTGAGGAAAACAACACCTTAAAAAATAGACTAACTCAAATGGCAAAGGAAGCCCAGAAGGGCAATGAGGAGAATGCCTTAAAAAGTCGAATTTGCCAGATGGAAAGAGAATCTCAAAAGTTCACTGAGGAGATTCATTCCTTCAGAGTTAGACTGGAGCAAATGGAAGCTAGTGACTTTATGAGAAATCAAGATGCTGTTAAGCAGATCCAAAAAAACGAAAGATTAGAAGGCAATGTGAAATATCTCATGGGAAAAACCACTGACCTGGAAAATAGATCCAGGAGAGACAATTTAAAAAATTATTGGACTACCTGAAAGCCATGATCAAAGAAAGAACCTAGAAATCACCCTTCAAGAAATTCTCAAGGAAAATTGCCCTGATGTTTTAGATCCAGAGGGCAAAATAGAGGTTGAAAGAATCCACCGATCACCTCCTGAAAAGATCCCAAAAAGAAAACTCCCAGGAATATTATAGCCAGGTTCCAGAATCCCCAGATCAAGGAGAAAATACTACAAGCAGCCAGGAAGAAACAATTTCAATATTGTGGAAACACAATCAGAATAGCCCAGGACCTGGCAGCTTCTACACTGAGGGATCGAAGGGCATGGAATATATTCCAGAGGGCAAAAGAACTGGGAATGAACCCAAGGGTCACCTACCCAGCAAAACTGAGTATTTTGTTTCAGGGGAAAATATGGTCATTCAGTGGAATGAGGACTTTCAAGCATTCTTGAGGAAAAAACCAGAATTGAATAGAAAATTTGACATCCAGACACAAGAAGCAAGAGATGCCTGAGAAGGTAATCAGGAAAAAGAAATCAAAAGGAACTTATCAAAGTTGAACTATTTACATTCCTATATGGAAAAGTAGTAACTGTGACTGATGATATCTTTCTCACTATGAAAATAATGGAAGAAGGGGGTGCGGTCATATGAATACATATGTGAATGTGTGTGTATATGGTTACAGTTATATATGGATAGAGGGCTTAGGTTGAATTTGTTGGGAAGGGAGAATACTCAAGGGATGAAATTATGAGGTGAGAGAGGAAAGTGGCAAGAGGAGATGGGGAGAGACAGGGTAGGGTAAACTATCTCGTGTAGAAGAAGCAAGTGGAAGTGGCTGCAGAGGAGGGGAAGAATAGAAAGGCAAAAAGGCAAAACCACATTCTCATTGAATTTGGCTCATGGAGAGAATGACATACATACTAAATAGGATATCTCAACCTGCAGCAGATTAGGGGGAAGGGGGATGAGAGGAGGGATGATAGATGGGAGGGCATTCTTGGGGGGAGGGGAGGTTGGAAGTACCCACTACAGAAGAGGGACAGGATCAAGTAGGGAATGGACTAGGTGGGGGGTGGGATGGGTAGGAGGGAATTATAAGCAGCCTTGTACAATATATCTACTATGGTAATATTTTGCATAGTTATACATGTACAATACATACTGAATTAATTATCTTCCCAGAGGGAATGGGTAACAAGGGAGGAAGGGAATGGATCTGAAATTCGAGGTCTTAAAATTAAATGTTTCAAATATATATAAACACTATTATCAATACTCTTTTGCATGTAATTGGGAGATAAGATGTACAGGCATCAGGGCACAGAGATTCACCTTGTTCTAATGGAAAAGTCGAAGGGGGTAAGGGAGAAGATATGGGAGAGAGCAGGATGGAGGAATTGATATCTCGTGGGACTGCTATTCTGGGAGAGTGGGTAGGGGAAAAACGGGGAAAAAATTGTGACTCAAAATCTGGAGGAAACGAATGATGTAAAACAGGAGTTAATAAAGCATTTGTTTAAAGAAAAATAAAATAAAATAAAAACTAATCCCCTACTTCTCCATGTGAGTTTATCTTGACTGTTTTTTTATGGTTCTTAATCTAGAGACTACAAGCTCTTAAGTGATTCACTGAATATATCTTTTTTTTTAAACTTACATAGATCAAAGGATCATAAACCTTAGAGAGTGGAAGGGACCTTGGACATCATCCAATCCCACACCCTCATTTTACAGAAGAAACTGAGACCCAGAGAACTTGACTGACTTTTCCAAGGTCACAAAGTATTATATAGTAGAGGTAGGAGCCCAACACAGGTGATGATTCCAAGTTCAGTGCCCTTTCTTCTTTCTCATAACTAATTCAAAGATATTGTAAATTATTTTTAAAGTTTCACTTTTGAGGTTGTTTCAAATGTACAGAAAAAATGTCTTATAAATGTAACCACAGCACTTTCACAAAGATTATTTCCTTTGCTTCTTAAAACTTGCTGAAGAGACAGACAGGAAAGAGCTTCCGTCCATTAAAGACAAGCAAACTGAAGTTCAAGGAGACTAATACCTTGAGATCCCAGGCCAGTGAAAGGTAAAGTCCAGAAAAGAATTCAAGTCTTCTTTGTCCTACTTCAGCAAGCATTCTTTCCACTAGACCACATTGCCGCTTATGTTTTAAAAACAGCATATCCTAATTGGTCATTACTGAATAAATTCAGTTTTATATTTTAAATTCCTCATAATATTTAATTCATGATGAATTTAAATAAAATGCTTTCCAATGAAACCATAACAATTTTTTGAAATTAGAAAATGCCATCTAACTATTATGTATTTAGCTATTTTTATGCTAATCAAAGTGAGAGCATGCTAGCAAAAACTTAGACAGGAAACCATTTTCCTAAAGATTTGCCAATGAATGCAGTCTAGGCTTGCAAAAGGTCATACCTGATTACAATTCTCCTACTAGACTGAATTTAGGCAAATCTGCATGATGAATAGGCAATCTATGTAGCCTTCAAATCATACATGCATTACTTACTTCAGATTTGAATCCTGGACTCCTAAGACAAAAAAAAACACTCTTCAATAACAAAAAGATTATGGGACATATTCTAATATCCTATGTAAGAATTTTTACTTTTACATTTTGACATATGAAACTAAAAAACTAGATAGGATCTTTAGGTAAAGCACCAATTTATGAAACTTAATCATGGCATAATTTTATTACCTCACATCTTCTAAGAAAAAAAGGATGATATAAATGTCCTATTTTAAGTATTGGTGAAAATATCAAATATTTAAATAATTTTACTTAAATAATCAATTACAAAAAATATATTCATTTTTATTCTAAGCAATATTATCATCTGTGCAGTTATTTTTCTTCTATTAATTTACCTTAAGACTATAGGACAGATTTTTTACTGTCTTCCAAAGTAAGTTCGTACGTAAAATTTCCTCAAAATGAAAAAGGGACTTCCATTCACAGAAGGAAAAAAAAAAAACACTGAAGGAATACAAAAGGATTTAGTCTGCAATATTCTGTTCCTGATTCCTCAAACTTTCATCTACTTCTGGAACAGTAACCAAAATTCTTATGGCACTCAATTTTTTAATGTTTCAAAGAGTATTTGAAATAGTAAAAATAAACAATTCTAAGTCTATTTTATATTTTGGAATAATAATAATTGGTATTTCAAGTATGTTATATCTTTAATATGTGCCTAAAATTACGTTAATATATGCCTAAACTTATAAATAATGTTTTTTTTTAAGAATCATATATTTGACATAGAGAATACCCTAAATTTCATTAAACATAATTTAAGGATACTATTCTAAAAATTGTATATTTTAAGAACAGTTTAAATGCTTTTTGTTTTCTTTTAGTTAATTGACATGAAAGAATGAATTCAACTTTAATAGGAAATCCTGATTGAGTTTAAGTTGTGTTAAATCCCAGTGGGATTTTCAAGTAAATTATTTTTATATCTACTCATTTTTTTACCTACTGAAAAGGTGATAATATTTATAAAATAATCAAATGAACAGGTAAATAATCCTAATTTAGACCTGAAATAATAAAATGAAAGGTCCAGTCTTTTCAGATTAAAATTAGTTAAAACTTTTAACAGGCTTTTACTGAGGGATAATAGATTCTAATCTTACATTTCTGAGGAAAGCTACAAGCAATGTGTGTGTATATATAAACATATATATATATATATACATATATATAGTTACATCGTAAAAATTAACACACTTAAATTTGCACTACACCTAATTAATCAAAACATTTCTAAAAACTTCACTGAGCTGCCATAATTTTTGTCAGCATATGTAGTACTGAATGACTAATAAAATACCTGAATTGAAACTATTCCAGTCTAGCAGTTTGTAAGATCTTGTGTTACCCATAATTCCGACAAAGGCTGAGTTCAAAACATCAAATTAGTAGATTAGTTTTAGGAGCAGAATAGTAGAAAATAAAACACTACAAACAAGAACATAATTGACAACACCACTCCACAGGAACTGGAAAGACAGACAGTAAAGTTAATAAGAAGTTGAAATAGAAAGGGAAAAAGGCGCATGCTATAGCAATCTAAAAATCTATCCTTTATGAGGAATACCTTGATATTCAAAACCACTGCATTTTTCCCTTTGTTACATATTCTAAAATACTTATTTTTACCATGATTTTTCTCTATCTTAATATTTAGTAGGTAGGGAAGAGAGGAGTAGAAAGCAGGGAGGGTAATAATAAAATACTTCCCAAATCATGACTTTATAAAGTTGTATTGCTCTCTTCAGAATAAAAACTTTCCCTTAAATACTGCCCCTAAAACAATTTCCTACATTCCCCACTCGAGATAAATCAAAAAGTGGCTTCAAAAATTTGGATAAATTAGTTTGAGAGTGCAAACAGAACACCTATTAAAATAAGCCCATGCATCTCAATCTACCATCAGTTTCTCCCTTAATGGTATCATCAACATATGCTAATAAATTCAGATAATCAAATACATTATAATCTCTTGAACTTTTTAAACTTTTTTTCAAAAGGGAAGAATTTTAATAAGTATTTTTGGTACTTAAAATTCAATTTACTATCCTTAAGATTTTGAGTTCATTTAATAACACACAATAAATGTTTATATGCTTTAAATAAGTCACATTTTAATCAAAATCATCTTCAACAGAAATTAGTACAATAAACATCTGTGTGTGTGTCTGTGTCTGTGTGTGTATACATAACTTCCATTTAGTGGTTTTTTAATTTAAAACCTAATTCAAGTTTTATTTTTAAAAATTTATTCACTCTCACAGGAAGAAAGGCTAGTGAGAGCTATTCTAGTTTCAAAACAACAACAAAAAAACCCCAAATAAACCCAGGATTCATATATGCTGATTTGATGGTCAAAAAATATTTTCAAAGGAAGAAAAACCATCAGTGATTTGATGGTCATTAAAACAAGATAACTTTACCACATTTAGGGATGTTTGCTACCTGGGTAGCTCACACTAAACCACAGTGAGAACTATTATTTTAAAAAAGACTTGACCCAGGACACATAACAGTGCCTTTCACATAATAGGCACTTGAATAAACATTTCCTGAATTAAATCAAAGCTATAAACACAATACTTTGGCTTAAGCATCTTTCATACACATTTAAGTTGCTTTCCCAGACTCTACAACTTAATCAGAGCACAGAATGGTAAAAGAGTAAAACAAACATTTTTAGCTTAAAGAAGGTTCCAACCAAATTTGAATTTATCCTTAAAAAAATACTCTTATTGTTTCTCTGTGGCTAGGTGGTGCTATTTAATAAAATGTTTGAGTCAAAGTTTTCATGTTGACATAATCAGTGACTAGCCTGTAGTCACACAGCAAGTTTTATAAGATCTTTTAAACTCAGATTTCTATTGCTTTTTCCAATATACAAGGATATAAAAATACAGATTCAGAACTTACTATATAAATAGAAGTACCAATATCTTTAAGAGATATTAGTATGATAAATTATCCCTCTGGATTTTCTACATGCAACAAATACTTAAAATACTTAAAGAAAGATCAAATAATGATCTCTAATCTTTCTTCCAGTTCTAACACTCTGAATATAAGTTTTAACTAGAACAAAGAAATAGAGAAAAAACAGAACAGAAGGAGGTAGGAGGGAAGAGAAGACTGATGCTTTAAAAAGATGCAGCTGCCAACCTTTAAAGCTAAATAATCCTGGCTCATGCATGCACACCCAAAGTAAATATCACTTCTCTGAAACCTTTTTTTTTTTTTAGCACTCCAATGCCCAATACAAAAATTAACGTGTATATAATTTTCAAAGTATTCTTACTTTGCTTCTCTGAAAATTAAAAATGACCCAAATAACAGTGAATTACTATTAACTTCCTAAACCAAGACATCAAGCAAAAAAGGATTTTTATATTCTGGGAAAAGAGAAAAACAAAACAAAACTCATATGTAGATTGTGCTTTTCACCTGAGAGCTTCAAAACACTTTACTTTTTTATGGTGTCAATATGTGTGCTCATGGAGAGGCTATGAGAACTGACAAGTAAAAAAAAAATAATAAGGAAACAGTTAATATATACCAAGTGCTACATATATGTGGAGAGAGAGATACTGACATTACATCACAAAAATGCTTACCCTGGGCAAGATCATACATCAAGCTAATGGCAGAAGAAATAAGTATTCAGAAGATTTTAGAGGTTACTGTTCAGGAAGGTAATTATTCTATATTTGCTAGTTTACAATTTAGAAAAATTCTCTGTTAATATCTAGACCAAGTGCCTAGAATTACTGAGGTCTGGCTGTCTACTTCTTTTGTCCCTTTAAAATTATGACCAAGGACTATGAAGGAAAAATTTATTTTTAATATATAAAAATATATAATATAAATATAAAAAATATAAAAATAAAAAATATATTTTTAAAAAAATATAATTTAACAGCTACATGTAGTAAACATGAATACCAAAGAAACATAAAAAATGTCTTGAAAATTCTTAATTATACTATAAATTTACATACATACATACTTTTCCAATTAAATATTAAAACTCTTCTTTAAGTAGGAAAGGAACTACTTAAATATGCAATTTATAAATATTAATTGCAACACTGAAGGAATTAGTAATAACTGTGGCCAGGTAGCTAATAGAAAGATTTTATCTTTCTAAGCTTCAAAGATGTCAACTTTAAGAGTCACGCTTAAGATACTTTCTTGGCCAAAATTTAATCCAAAATAGATAAATGTGTTTATAACAATGTATTTGAAAAGTCATCTTTTAAAATAGATAGCAATTAATGAGATGGTTAGAAATATCTTTAGGATAATACTTTCTTGTAAACATATTTTTAGAGGATTTTAGCTTTAAAAGTGTAATAAAATTTACAGAAATAATTTCAAAAATCAAAACAAAAAGATTTTAGCTTTAAAAGTGTAATAAAATTTACAGAAATAATTTTAAAAATCAAAACCTAAACTTAATAGAACATTTTACAAAGCAATTTTCCTTTTTTCAACATACCAGGATTGTGGATGCGATCCAAAAGCTTCACGGAGCGTGCACTAACAACACCCCCAACATGCACAAGAAATCCAGGAGGAAATGCCGTCAAGGTAAAAAATGGAAATTCCTAGTAGGAAAAATGAGGGGAGGGGGGAAATTCAGTCAATAACTTGTAAAGTTTCAGTAACATGTCAATTATGTTATTTATTCTGTCCACTGAAATCATAAGCATGCCACTTACAGATATATTTTTAAAATATATCCTATATTTCATTTGTAACTTATAAATTAAGGCACTTAGATGGCATAGTAGATAGAAAGCAATGGACATCAAAAAGGCCTGAGTTCAAATCCTGCTTCAGTCACCTTCTAAGTGTTATCCTAAGCAAGCCACTTAACCACTCAGACTTCAACCTCAGTTTTACACATCTAAAAAATGAGGGGTGAAAAGAAGAAGAGACAAATAAAAGCACCTATATCACAGGATTGTGCGGATCAAATAAGATAATGTAAGTAAAGTATTTTGTAAACCTAATACTAATAAAACAACAAACTATTTTGTATAACAATGCTTCCAAAGCTCTTGGGATTCCAAGTATATATTTCACTCCCTCTTTAGACCTAATAATTAGGGACTCCTTAAAATCCAAGCTGTCTCTCATAACCTTGGACAAGGTCTTTAGTAAAGGTGCTGGTAAAAGGGAGAAAAAAAAGTGAAGGGGGTCTCTAACTCTGAAATGACAAATACATAGGAAATTTCTGGGAAAGATAGGAATAAGGAAGAATAGGACCTACTAAGTCTATATGTTTTCTATGGTTATTGAATAAATATGTACTAATATACACTAATACCTTTTCTGAGGATCATTAAGATCAAAGAGTAAAATAAGAAAAAGGCTCTGAAAGTCAAAAATAAAGTCTTAATTAATAATTAAGAAATTAATTAATAAACTCATGCCATTTATTCACAAATTATTTAGTGCTTTCAAAACCCTAGGGTTCACCCTATGACAAAAGCCTGCTGTTTTTAACACCAATATTCTTTTAGTGATATTTTATGGCTACAAGAAAGAGAATATCAGTCTGAAGATTTAAGAATTATAGATAAGCTAAAAGGCAACAGAAAGGCACATGGTGACAATAAGTCCACTGCAGCATATTACCAACAAAAAAACTGAATGGAAAAAGTAGTATTAAGAATACAGTCCTAAAAATGCGTGACCAGAACAGAGGGTAGATCAATTATAACACAAGGACAAAAGACATATGATGGACAATCTATGTACTTCATTAGTTTCCTACTCTAATCTTAAATGCCCCCTGACATTTTGGTGACTCCCCTGTGGAGGAATAATAATGACAACTATATAGCACTTTAAAATGTTTGCAAAATGATTTAAACATTATTTCATTGTATCCTCGAAAAAACCCTATAAGGTAAATACTATTATTAGCTTACAATGAGAAAAACCAAGGCTGAGAGAGATTGATTTACTATTGGTCACAAAGCTAGTAAGTGCCTGAGGAAGGATCTGTACTCGGGTCTTCTTGATTCCTTGATTCTTGATTCCAAGCCTATGAACCTATTATAAGCATATATAAGAATAACTGGGTAAAACGGTCAGAATGGATTAGAATCTGCTCTTCTAGAGGGATTACTTGTATCAAGTTGATCCCAAATACATCAAAGTATCACTATAACAAAAAGGAAATTTGAGCATCACATTTAATAAAAATCTCATTTTACAGGTAGTCACAAATTAAGGAATAGTACCTAAATAATTTTAGAAATTCATAAGCAAATACTAAAGAGGTGTTATATAGTCATGTCATAGAGAAAGGGTTCCTAACCTGGGGTCATGGACCCTTTAAAGGGGTATGTGGATAAATTTCAAGAGGTCCATGAAATGGATGGAAAAAATTAAATTTTTATTTTTTCACTAATCTCTACCTGAAATTGAAGAATTCCTTCAATTTAAAAATGTTATTCTGTTAACAGGGTCCATAGATTTGAGCAGACAGCCAAAGGTGCCCATGACACAATAAAAAGATAAGTAAGAATCCTTGCATAGAGGAACAATTTATCACTACTAGTTTAGGCTGCCCCTTTAAAGAAATAACAACCCAGTGTCTACATCTAAGGAGAGAGGTGATGCGACATAATGGAAAAGGTACTGAGCTTGGAACCCTGAAAATGGGCCTGGTTCCTCTCTGACAATAGCTGTGTGGCCCATTAACCTACCTCATGGTTACGAGGGTCAAATTAGAATGGCTTTTTTTAATCACTTTGTAAAACTTCAGTTTTCAAAGTGATATATAAGTAGCTACTGTTGTTACTGCTGCTATTTAAAAAGGTGATTTTCCAGGTCTTAATAATACTAAAAGTTAGCATTATATAGTGCTTTAATGTTGGCAAAGTACTTCATACATACTAACTTATTTGATTTCCTCAAAGAAAAAACTTTTTAAAGTAAGTTTCTCTGACAAAGGCCTCATTTCTCAAACATACAGAGAAATGAGTCAAATTTTTAAAAATAAGAGTCATTCCTCAAAAGATATGAACAGTTTTCAGACAAAGAAATCAAAGCTACCTATAGTCATATAAAAAAAATACTTACTATTTACTGGAAAAATGCAAATTAAACCAATTCTAAGGTATTGGTTAATACTTTATTAGATTGGTTAATAGTGCAGAAAAGGCAAATGACAAATGTTGAAGTGGATGAAGGAAAAAGGAGACACTAATCCACTGTTGGCAGTTGTAAACGGATTTAACTATTCTATGGAACAACCTGGAACTATGTCCAGAGGGCTATAAAACCATGCATACCCTTTGACCTAGCAATACCACTACTAGGTCTGTAGCCCAAAATCAAATTTAAAACAAAAAGAAAAAGGACCTACGTGTACAAAAATATTTATAGAAGCTTTTTCCTAGTGGCAAAGAACTGGAAATTGAGAGGATGCCCATCAGTGGGGGAATGGCTGAACAAGTAGTGGTATGTGATTATGATGGAATACTACTGTGCATGTGATGAGCAGGATGCTCTCAGAAAAACCTGCAAAGACTTGCATGATCTGATGCAAAGTGAAATGTACCTTGTACAAAGTAACAGCAATATTTTAAGATGATCAGCTGTGAATGACTTAGTTATTCTCAGCAATACAATGATAAACTCTGAAGGACTTATGATGGCTAAAGAAAGAACGGATGGTGGCTGAATACAGATTGAAGCATTTTTTTCACTTATTTATTTTTCCTGAGGAGTTTTTGTAGTCTGTTTTCTTTTACGGTGTGACTAATATGGAAATGCTTTACATGACTACATGTGTATAAGCTATATCAAACTGCTTAACTTCTTAATGGGGGGCAGGGAGGAGAAAGGGAGAGAATCTGGAACTCAAATTTTTTAAAACAAAAGCTAAAAATTGCTTTTACATGTAACTGGGAAAAAATAAAATACTAAACAAAAGCTCTTCAAAGACAACGTTAAAAAGGACATGAGTAATAGTGGTTAAGTTTAGCACAACAGGCAAACAAAGACAAGAAAGTTATTGATCTACTCATGAGGTTATCAAAATATGCCAGCTAAAAGTGCTGAGTCATGCAAAACTACACAAACCTCTTAAATATAAGGTCCATGGAAGAAAACTGCATTTGGGGTTTAACATACTTTCCCCCCCTAAAGTGCTACTTTTTAAAAAATTGTTAAAACCTAGGCATAAAATGGAATTTTTAGATTTCCTTTAAGAAGCACAGACTTGAAGTCTGAAGGGATCTCCAAAGTCATGTAGCACAACCTATACATGAACAAGAGTCCTATTTATAACAGCTCTATCATTATTCAGTTAGTGAAGATCTTCAACTAGGAGGAACCCACTACCTTCTGAAGTGGCCCATTCCACTTCTAGATAATTTTAATTGTAGGAAAGTTTTCCTTGTTTGAAAAGGATACTTTATATCCTTCTATATAAACATTTAAGACTGGTTTCTTTGTTAATGTCTCCTGTGAATTTCTGGGCAACCCTACTCTGTAGCTACTCTTTGGTATCTAACTTATAGAACATTTGTATTAAGTGAAATGTCCAAGAAGCAGAATTTTGACAGTACATTAAAGGGCTATACTAAAGTGACTAATTCTAAAATATTATACTATATATATACACATATATATATACAATAATATATGATATATAATATACATATATACTAATGTCTCAAACACTTAGACTTAAGGAGACATTAAGACAACCTCATGAAAGTAAACTACATCCTTTAAAATAAGACAAAAACTGTGTTCCTACATATCCAAAAATATCAAAAACAAGACTTGGAGCTTTCCACCATATAGTTAATATGTTCATCCTGCTAACGTGAAATATCCATAATGATAATCCAAAAAAGAACTTCCTCTGAAGGAAGCTATCATAAGCATACAAGTTACCTGTGATACTGTATCAGACCAGGGATGAGGGAGAAGAGGGAACATGCATTTAAATAGCACCTACTATGTGTCAGGTATTATACTAAGTAGTTCACAAATATTATCACATTTTATGCTCATTAAAACCTTGTGAGGTAGGTGCTATTACTGCTCCTGATTTACAGCTGAGGAAACTGAGGCAAACAGAGGTTAAGTGACTTCCTAAAGTCACACAGCTGGTAAAAATCTGAGGCTGAATTTGATCTCAGGTCTTCTAAACTCCAGGCCAAGCACTCTAACCACTGTGTCATCTATCTATAGACTATAAGCAACAATTAAAATTTAGGAAGCAGCCAATATGCTACACACAGAAAACAACTGCCTTATTACTGGAGAAAGTGAGATACTGATGGAAAACAACTGTATTGGTATTAATGAAAACAGTCTGCATGTAGAACCTGAAGTCATTAAAAAAACTTAAATACATTTAACTTCCTCTTTTCCTTCTATGAAGTAGATACCTATCATTAAAATGCTTCAAAGATGTAGGGTAGAGAAAGGATTTCTTTTCTTAAATAAAGATTTAAAGTATACTCCTTGCTCTACAAGAAGGAAAACAAGAAAATTAGAATATAAGGACCCATAGGCAATAAATACAATCTAAGGTTCAAACAGAAAGGAAATAGACATGTGCCTGGGTACATGTGGAAAATATACTGCATGCTTCAGTGGTTCTAGTTCTAAATGTTCCTTAAAACATGTCACATTAGCAACACAGTCACAGGTAAATGAAAAAAAACATATAAACAGATTATACTCAATCCATTCATTACTTCAGATTATTGGACTCCCTGACTTCAGATGCCTGTTATGGAGACAACCCCATTATGCTGACTCAACAGATACCCAGAAACTAAACAATACAGATTTAGTTTTTACAGATCAGGAATAAATTATAGCTTACAACATGGCAAATTTCAATCCCATATGGACAATCCTACAGGCTTCAACTTCACTATAGTAATCAATTATAGACTAAAATTCAAAGTAATATTCACTGCATTTTTAAAGACAGATATAAAGTTTTTTGGCACAGACATATTAAAAACATAATATACATATAAAATTCCATTATATCAAAATCCAGGAGATCTCAAATTACTGACTTATAATTAGTATTGCTCAATTGAAATCACATATCCATTCTGGAAAAACTAGAGAGAAAGGTAATTCAAAGATTTGGAGTAGTGAATTAAAAATTGTTTAAAGGTTTCTTGAATCCAATAAGGAAAAGTAGGAGGCTGTTATGCATATATCTTTATTTTCATCTGCTGTCTCCTCTAAATTTGTACATCTTTTTTATGCTTCTTTTAGTGGACAGCTATAAAATAGGCTATTCAGGTGGGATTGAGAAGTTTAAATGTATAAGAGGTGAAGAGTTGAAAGGTATTTGTTACTTAATGATAAAGCAAGATAGCTACTGCTTAGCTCTCAGTTAATTTCTCTTTCCATTGTTCCCTATGAATCAAACAAGGCACACACAGTTACATGGAAAAGGACTGGGGAAAGAATCTGTCTATGAAAAACTGATTTGGTAATACAGAATAGCTGTGGTCTGCAGAATCCTTTATAGTGACTGATATTTATCATAATAGAATTTTATACGTATTTTTAAATGCCAGCATA
Organism: Gymnobelideus leadbeateri; assembly: GCA_011680675.1. Classification (NCBI taxonomy): domain Eukaryota; kingdom Metazoa; phylum Chordata; class Mammalia; order Diprotodontia; family Petauridae; genus Gymnobelideus; species Gymnobelideus leadbeateri. The sequence continues at coordinate 321,928 of WOXC01000553.1, forward strand.
AAATAGGAAATGTAAGAAAAAGTTTTCTTTTTTAAAAAATGTTTATAACTTTAAAAATAAAATCATGAGTGACTGAAAGCTAACTATAAGTGTTTTGAAAACAAATTAAATGAAATATATTATCATGCATTATATTAGTTAATGGGCCTCACAAGTGCTGTTAAATTAAATATATTAACATGGTACATCATGAACAGGAAAAAAACTAGCAACATTTCCAAAGGAAAAAGGAAAAGCTTAAATAAATTTTAAATAAATTAAGATTAAAATTTTAAAAGCTCTCAATCCAAGAAACAAAAAGACTCTCACACATTTTTTAGAAACATACCCGACTTCTACAGAACCTATGAGGCGATCCTCCCTTAGCAATGGAGTAACACAAAAAATGAAAAGAGAAAATCATCCAAAAACTATAACTATTCATTTTCTCCCTGATATACTTCAATATATATTTAGTTTACAAGAAACAATATGGATGCCTAAATAATATCAGTTGCATTTAAAAAATCCAAGTATGAAATTTGTGAATTTGTTATTATTTTCATGGGACTGGACAATGGTAAGAATAATCTAAGTAAATAAAATACAGGTATTATTTTTAACCATATTAACTATAACTGAAATGACTTATTACTTATTTTCTACAATATATTTGAAAAACAAATTAGAAAAAAAAAACTTCTAAACATAACCTTTTTTTTCAATGTTACCTGCAATTATATTCCAAGACAAAAAAAAAGTAAGTTACATTCAATGGTTATTCCACATCAGTTTTATAGTTCAAAAATATGTAAGCTAATATTTTGAACACATGATGCTTTTAAAACCTTATTGTTGCTATTTTAAAACTCTCTAGAGGGACTCATCAAAACATACTCTATAAAAAAAATTAAACATTAGGTAATAAAATCACACCAACACATCACATTTCTTTTACGCCATTAATAATGTAAGAACAATGAAATTATTGTGAAATTATGATTCCTTACCCTCTGTTCCAGTGCTGATTGAGTCTGCTGTCTTAACAGAGCTTTAAATGGCCCCCCTTCTTTTCCAGCACTCCCACTGCCCATTCCTAAGGAATATCAGTACATAAATAATATCTATGGAAACAAACAACTTTCATAGAAATAGAAAACCTCAGTACAATTATTTTTCTGCCATGAGCCCCCCCCCAGAATTATTTTAAAATGTACCAAGCAAAATATTTTAATATTAAATTAGTATCATCAAAAGAAATAAATCAAATATGGTCAAATACTTCATTTTGCATGTTGAAGTTTTCCCTAACAGTCAAGGTTTCCTAATGTACTAGAAATAGACTTGATGGTTTTTAAAGTCTAAATACTACATAATTTTAGGCTAACTTCCTTTAATGAGAAATAATGGTGAAGGGATAAGTACTTGTGCCCTACAAAGTTCTCCTTTAGAAAAAAAAATCTATGTATAAGTGCCCACCAAGAGTAAATTAGTTTTTATGTATTGGTTTCAAATACGTAACCAATGCCAATAACTTCCCACATTAGGTAAAACACATAATTCCTCTGGTCATCTCAGTATTCTCATCAGTAAAAAGGTGGTAAATTGGATTAGTTCACCTTTCCCCACTTTAAAACTCAATGATTTTAAATAAAATTTGATGCCATGTCAAAGGACTACATTGATATATATTTACCTACATTCACATATAAAAGTCACAGAAGGAAATGCAATGATTGCTTCAAAATATTCTAGTGAACCCAAATGTTTAAGCTATTTCAAAATATTGTCTAAAATCTAAATTGGGATCTACTATTGTCACTATGTCTAATGACATTTTCATACTTTTCAAAGCCCTCTCATAGAACTTAACACAAAGTAATAAATTTAAAACCCAAAATGTATAATAAGAAAATCACAAATGAATACAGTTTTGAATAAAAGAACTGCATTTAGCAATAAACATTTGCCTATATTTTAAAATCTTAATGTAACTTTCCCTACCTTTTCTTCTGATAATACCAACTAACTGAATCAGGGTAAAAGAATTATATTATGAACATCAGGGTACAGGTGAGAAGCAAGAATCTGACACACTAAAGTTAACAACTCAATCCCACCCTATTCAAAATTAATGTATAGAGTCAAGTTTAGCAAAACTCCCTACGTAAGAACTAGTATACTTATGTAAGAACTAATATATTTTTAGCTGTTCTTGGATAAGGAAACAAAGATTAGCATATGTATAGTCCCATTCTGGTATTTTTTTTTCCCAGAAAAATGAACTCCTTTAACTCATAACATACTTTCTAGGGACTATACAATACTAACTAGAGACACAAAATGAAGATTTTTATACAAAGCATACTGAAAGCACAAAACAAAATGGACTCCTTAGAGAGAAAAAAAAATACACCACCACCACCATAAAGGAATCTTAGCAGAACATTATGATGTTTATGCCAATGGAATGAAATAAGGGAAAGCGAAAATGAAAAGTATAGCCCTAATGAGACAAACTAATTTGAACAAAATAACTACATTTTTAAATGGCTGCTAACAACATGATAACAGGGATCCAATAATATGAGTGAAGTTGATGTGAAGAGAAGTTCAACTATATGAACCAAAATAGGAATACTACTGACTGGAACACAAGGTATTTATTTCTAGGTCTTAATTTCTTGAAAACATAAAATTTTTACACATCGTAGAATATATATACATATATGCTGTCAGCATCATTTTTCAAAAAAAATTATTAATCATTTAAATACCCATGAGTGAACTCAATAACTGTCTCATATAGGTTTTTTTTTCTTTTGTAAATAAGAAAAACAGATGCTCCATGTATAATACCCAATAATTAATTCCTTATAAGACTACAATTACTTTGTTAAACTGTGATTTAAAAAAAAATAGGGGGAAAAAAGTTGTTATAGCTTGATCCTACCAGAAGCAGCCAGGAGCAACTCTTCACTGAAAGAAACACTTTTCCTCAGTACAACTGGGCTGATATGGCTAGAATGATGAGGGGTAAGGCTAGATTCCGAGAGGAGACAGGACTTTTTAAGATGAGGGGAACCAGAAGAGAGAGAGGGGGAGCTGGGACACAGGAAAATCCTAGGCCCCTGTGGGTAAGGTGCTGTGGAGGAAAGTGGTAGAGAAAAGATGTAGATTCAGAAGATGACCAGAAAAAGCAGGATAAGGAAAGCAATGATGAAACAAAACATAACATTAAAAATGAATTTTTTTAAATGCAGACATATACAGCCATCTTATGAAAAGTTCCCATTAGGAAACAGTAATGCCAAGACCATATAATGTCACAATGCAGATGAAAAGCATATTATGCAGACTTTAAAATGAAAACACTTACTGTAAGCTTTATTTAATAGGCTCTTCAGTATTTTTCAGTATCTTAAGATTTCATGATATCCTAGTCTGTTTAAATTACTTCAATAATATATTAAATTTAAGCTACCTATAGTTTTAAAGTTTAAGTACTAATTTAAAATGTATCAAATTTAAAATAAATTTAAGGTCTAAAACCTGGATGAGTTGTAATTTTTAAATGTGTCTATTTGTACAAAACAAAATGTTGCAACACACACTAAACAGTATATTTTAAGTGAAAAGTACACTAAAAAAAATTTAATGGATCTGTTATCTCATCAATTTGGTTGTTCTATTTTAATTAATTTATTTGCTATTTAGTACATCACCAATAATTTTTGTTTCAATAAAAATAAGTAGGTATGTATTTTTCTGACTTTGAATTAAGTCAAGCCATGCTTTTTTATGCAAATTTAAAATTTATTATCAACATTTTAAATGGGTTTTTTTCTCTCTGACAATGGTATTACCAACCAGTCTATCATCACAAAGATGTGACTATATTAAAGATCAAATGATATGCTATGACTCAAAATGACTATAAGCAGTATTTTATGCCTTTCTTCCAAAGACCAATATAAAACATATTCCACTATACTACTAGCTGACTATATAAAGAGCTAAGATAAAATCAATAAAGCACAGAAGCTTACCACTGAAAGGAACTATGGATTCTAAATTACTTAAATTTTTTGAAAAGGTAATGAAAAAGAAAAAATTGTGCAGATGCTGGCCTTTACCTATTAAAAAAATTACTTCCTCATTCAGTAATATATTATATTTTAATTTTGATTACTTTGTTTATAATAGAATAATAATCAGTTACTCATTTCCCAGGTGGGCTTTAAGTAATTTACATTATAGTATAAATTTCTATTTCTTTGAATATGTTTTCTCCTTTTTAATTTTTAGCTTTTTTACTTTTAATTCTGGAAGTTGCCTCAAATTATTCCTGAAAGTATATAGAAATAAAATAAGAAAAGGAAGTAAGCAAAAAAATGACTCTATTTTGCTAGATGTCTAGAGACAACTACCAAGCACATTCAGCTATTAACCTTAGATACATATTATTTTTTGTCCACACCTGTGATTTCATCAGGTAGCAAACTCCTTATGTGTCAACTGTCTTCATCAATACAGTTCCATTACCTGTGTGAACTATTTAATCTTGGAAAGTTGCCACATTCTCACATATTGTGTCAGAAGCAGAACATGAACACAGCTTTTTCAAACTTCAATGACAGCCCTTTATCACCTACACCAAGCTCCCTCTCCTACTATCCACATAAATTAAGGGAAATATGAAGACAGATTTATTTATTTACATACATTTAAATTTCAAGGAATACAAGAGACTCAGGGAAAACCAAACAATTAAAGCATTAACTATATTGTCTATGCTTAGTTTGACATTTATAAAACTCAAAACATAATGTTACTATTAAGGGAATTAATAAAAATAGGCAATCCAACTGAAAAGCATATAGTGCATTGTATAAATTTTAATTTAGGAACCCTCAAACTATATAAACAAAATATGTCTATCTCCTTAGTTCTAAGAAAATAAAAGTAAAAGTGCAAAATAAACATTTCTAGGGGTTTAGACAAAATGAATTACAAGAAGTTTTCACAGATCCAGTTCAGTTATGAACTAGAACATGAAAGGGAACCTACAAGAATATCTTCCAGTAGGATATTTGAAAACAATAGAACAAGGAAACCAGTCAATGTCTACAGTTAATTTGTTCACTGGTTCCTATATTATGATCACAACTTCTCATACATCTTGAGTTCTTAGAGTGTTTGTATCCATAAGGATGGAGGACATAATTAAAACTTTAGTCCATGTGTGTGAAGACTCTTCTTAAGTTGAAACACACAATCCAGGGTCTAAACACACTATCCAGTTATTTTAAATGATTAGAAATCAGGCAAACAAATTTGGAGAGGAAAAAATACAAATTCAATTTTTTTTCCAAATTAAATGCAATTTTTTTCCCAAACTGTTATGTATAAAGAGTTGAAAAATTGCAGGCTGGTATCTTCTACTTTCATTTCTGAAACCCTAAAAAACTTCAGTTATTTCTAAAAAGACTGCCTCTGCACAAAGATGTAGTTGTTCAAAGCTCATGAAATAACATCCACAAGATCTAACCAATACTGTAAGAGCTTTTTACAAATAGTGTATTACTTCAAGTACAGCAACTTAGAATCAGAACAAATACTGAGAGTGGTAGATAGGAGCTTCAGCACAGGCCTTGGAACTATATGAAATGATGCTACCAATAGTTCTAACAAATAGGAAAACTAAAAGCTACTCCTACTTTTTAAACACTATCATCTTCACTATGACTGTTATACCAACTAAAATGCAATGTATTTTCAAGTCTACTTAAAGAATTACTCTTTATAGAACCATGATTCCTGAAGACTTCAAGTCTTCACCATTAGCAATTTTAGTTTGGGTCTCATTTACTTTAAAATAAATAAGGCAAAAGTGCCATAGTCAGATGTCTTAATTTAAACTTTTATTACACTACAATTTAAATTAAATTGTCAACTGTTTTAAACGTGATAGATAACCTAAGTAAATGCATGTGCCTACTTGTTAAATTCTGAACTATTTATTAACATATTAAATTATTTTTACTATTATTTTAGCATGATGTGAAATTAAAAATCAGAAAACCCAGGTTTCTTTTCAAGTAAGCATCAAAATTGCCAAATCATATTTTTTTACAATTTATGTTTTCTTTAACAATTTCATTTATTAAATCTAGCTTAGTTTAAAAAAAACCCACAAGTAATTTCTTTGCTCTTCAAGCTCCCATGCTTTTAAAATTAGATGTTTTCAAGCAGCAAATGAAAAAGTAATTAAAATACAGTAAGCCAAAATGACACAAGACAAAATATATATATTTTTTTAGAATGTGGATTAAATCCCATGGGAAAATGTCCCAGATCAAAATGCAGTTTATAAAAATCCCATCACCCCAATTATTTTCCTCCAATTTCTTAAGATGTTTTTTACTTTTTTGGGGGGGGAGGGAGTATATCCTAGAGATGAAAGAAAAGAACCAGATGACAAACCCCCAAAAAATTCCAGACAAATTTTGACAAAGTAGGGGGCCAGAGTGGGGAACTTTTGGGGCCAGAGGGGATAAAAATTCAGAAATATGGGAAAAGGACAAGTAAAAATGGTATTTTTCTACCTTACAGGATAGAACAAACTTCAACAACTAATGATTATAAATCACTTATTAACATGACACTACCATTCCAGAGAGATTTTGTAGGTGTTCTTTGTAATATTATGAATATTTTAGGATTAAATTCAGAATGAGGTCTATAAGCAGAATACAGAAAATTTCAAAAATATATTTATTACATGAGGAATTTGGTTTCACTTTTTTACAAATAAGTTAATTCTTCAACTACCTAATATCCTTTAGCAAAATAATGTATGTCCCCAAAAATTAGAGTATTAAACAAAAATGTCTACAGGTAAAATAAGAATTCTGTTTGTCATCTAGTCTCTCAAACTTAAACTATCAAAGAAACTTAAACCTCTGAGCTACCAACCTATGTGGTAGAAATCACATCAAATTAATTCCTGCATTGTAAAAATATATTCATATTTTAATTGTGACAGTTGAAAACTATTAGTGTTGGCATCATTTTAATTAACTTATATGCCAAAAGCAGAAGAAAAAGTTTGGATGAAAAGCCAACAAGAACAGAACCAAATTAAAAAAGCGGGTGGAAGCGCCTTACCAGTTTTGGGTGTCAAACTCAAATCTGTGTCAGAAGAAGAGGACTGTCGACTGTAGGACTTGGAAGGTGAAAAGGAATAAGTTTGATTTTTCAGAGGGGTGGAGGGTCCTGATGAGTGAGTATTGGGATTGGGATCTTCATTGAAGGGAATCCTGCCAGAAGAAGGTGGAAAGATATTAAGTAATCATGTGCCAAAGGACCTGGCTGATGGCAGCATGATCCAAACACCAGGATGGGATGGGTTGGGGCTGGGCCAGCAGTCATTTCTTAAATGTGAAGCTGGGGATGAGGTCAAAGACAAAGAATTTCTATTTACCCATTCAGTATTCTTCAGATAAATATTATCTGCACTGAAACAGTTAACGAGCCAAGTAAAAGGCATGAAATGTCAGACTCAGGGAAAAAAATATACCAAAGAGAAATAACCAAAGAGAATAAATACATGGCTGAAAATATTTTCAAATTAACAATGCTTTTTGATTCCAGTTACAAAATTAAAAAAAAATGATGATGACTGCAAATGATGTGTGTAAATATGTTCAAATATGGTGATATTTGCACACATATATATCTTCCAAAAAAAATGTTTCCTTATCCTATAGCATCAAGAGTGCCACAGCTAAAAACAAAGCAATGAAGAAAATGGATATAACTACACTGAAACATTTCTGTTTCGTGCAGAATCACTGCTTACCTGTACTCCAACAAGATCTCTTCCATAGAATTACACAAGCCATATATAAAAGGTTTTATAAAAGAGGAAAAATAAGAAGATATAGGTAATTTGGACAAAAATTAATTTTCTATCCAGTCATAATTCTGGTTTCTAAATAAAACCAGAAAGAAAGTGCAAAAGCTACAAACTGGAGTATTCCACCATAAATTTATGAGAGGGAACAATTTGAAAACAAGCGTATGGGTCTATGGAAGAGACTTTGGAAGTGAAAAGGACACTTTCTCTTCCAAACAACTCTAGCCTTTGTTTTAGAAGTTGAATACAGTAGTTCTTCACCGACAGCAGGATTTCCAGTGAGAAAAGGAAGGAGAAAAGATTTATGGTACCTGCCTACACTGCCTGCCTGCCTGCCCTTTGCGACCACTCTGCTTGTGGCCTGTCTCTCCCCAGCTCCTGAGTCTGAGCAGTCTCGTACCAGTGTAGATGAGAGTGGGAACAGACACAGAGAAGTTCTGAGTAAGTCGTGAGCCAGTAGCAGTGTGAATTGGGCTGTTGTGAGTCGAACGGCATCCATGGCTTGGAGGGTGAACCAGCGGAGACCTGAGAGAATTTGCAGTCAAGGTGGAAGAAAAGAAAACAATATATACAACAGATTGCAAAGTTATGTTAAAATGATTGCAGGGTGCTTTAGTTTGAGGAGAGCACATATTTTTAAGCAGCTCCTAAGAGTTACAAATCCCTAACATGCAAAAGACCAGATGAAACCCCAAAGGGGGAGGAAAGAACAGATACACATTAGCTAAAGATATATTATAGTCAAAATTTTTAAAGGAAAAGCTAATGAACTGTGAGCTTTGATTAGAGAATTAAGTAGAAAGGACACTGTATTCTCTTGCTTAGCTGAATTTAAGATTATGGCTCTAAGGATGCCTAAATAGAAAAGGTTTCTATTTACTGTCATCATCAGTGACCTCACAGTATAGACTTTATGGGAGGAAAACACCCTTAAAACTGAAAAGTTAAATACAAAGAGCTAAATCATATTACATCTTTGAAATTAGTAATCCTAAATAATGTCACTTATACAATCAAATTCTTTAAGAAAATTTTACATATCATGTTTGACTAAAACAAAAATTTCCAAAGAACATTTTCTATATGGGGAAGGCCAAAGGATGTGAAAAAAAAAATACCATGATAGTTTAGAATAAAGAGTAAGTGAAAATGTGTAAGGACATATCTATTAGAATAAACAGCTTAATGAATATTATATGTATATTTTTAAAACTGATAACAACAATACACAGAATAAAGCAAAAAGCATTATTAAAATGCATCATTAATTAAGCCAATAGTCTTTTTAAAAAATTAATTTCCTTTGGGCCACTCCTTGTATAGAATATATTTTTCAAATGGCAATTTAAATTAAATTTTGTAAGATAGTACTGTTAACACCCTAAATGAGGAAATACAGCATACATGCAGTAAAATATATTTATATAATAAAAACTTTTACCAGTAAAAAAAAATATGCCAGGTTCAAATTATAAAATTTCTACTTAAAAGACTTTAAATGTCCTGGTTAAAAAAAAATTAAAAAAAAATATCTATAGGCCATAAATGTCCTGTCTTTTTTTTCAATATTTACTTACTCAAGAGAAGTTTAGGAAGCCCAGGTTCCACTGACCTTATTTTATGGTACTTTACTATATGAACTATCATTGTATGATATTATCACAGAACAATAGTTTTCTAAGAGCAGTCTCCTAGTATTGATGGTTATGGTAGTCTTCAATATAGTTTGCAGGCTAATATTCCTACAATACTAATATTCCTAATACCACTAACATGTGGGTGCTCATATTCTTTTTGTTACTATGCTTTAATCTACTTATACTAGGTATGTAATAAAATTACATAGTACTTATTTGGAATTCCACCAATAGAAACCACCAAAATAATATCAGGTGAGATCTCACTTTAACAAAGAGATGAGGTCAGTGGTCTCTGCATTATTTTACTGAGCTAAAATGGAACAAAGCTACCACCATAAACAAAAGACATCTTACAATAGAAAACTCTACTGCCCCAAAATGAAAATAATGTCCAACATTAGAATTTAGTGATATATGTACTATAGTTACACACTGATAAAAATTGTTAAAAATTTAATTTTCTTAAGAGTAAATCACATTAAAGAGCATTTTATGTAATATAAATTTTCCTTAAGGGAATAGAAAAAAGGATTCCACTGCCCTAGGCCCAACTATTCTTCCCTCTATAAACTCTCTGTTGGTGAACTTACCAACTCTTATGGGTTTAGTTATCTATCACCTGTTGGTAAATGAATCACCTATATATCCAGACCCAGGTCTCTTCTCTGAATTTCATTTTCACATCACCAACTGCCTATGGAATATCTCAAATGCAACATGTTCAATAGAGAATTAGTTACCTTCTACAAAATCCAGCCCTTTTCCAAATCTGCCTATTTCTGCTAAAAGTACCATCAAGACTACAAAGATATAGTCTCCCAAGTTGTAAACCTTGGCATTATCCTCAATTTCTCACACTCTCTCCTTTCATTTATCCAATCAATTGCCAAATCTTGCCATTTTTAACTCCATATCTCTCACATCTGACTTTAGATCAGGTTCTCATCCACCTCTCCCCTAGATTACTCATTATTAGCGTTCTTGCTTCAAGGCTCCTCCCATTGCTTCAGTCCTTCCTCCACAATGTTACCCAGGTAATTTTCCTTAAACTCAGATCTGACCATGTCACTACAATACTCAAACTGCACTAACTTCCTAATGCCTCTAGAATCAAATACAAAGTCCTTCTCAACTTTGCCCTTAACCTATCTTTTCTCCAAAATTATAAGTCCCTTTCCCTCCAGCACTCTATGATTGAACTAAATTGGCCTTCTCTCTTTTCCTCACCCATGATTCTCTATCTCCAGTCTCTAGGTTTGATTATCTTCCATGCTGGAATGTACTCCTTCTGAGCCTCTGCTCCTCCTGTATGACCCAACTTAAGCACTGGCATCAGAGTGCAGCCTTTCTTGACCTGTTCCCCCCACAACTATTGCAAACTACCTTAATGTCACTAATTTGCACTTATCTCTATTTATTCTCTTCATATTAACTCTGTATCCATGAACAGAGGTCCTGCTTTCCTTCATGAAATGTAATCTCCTTAAAGGGAAAGACTGCTTCCACAGACTACACTTATACCCCCAGGGTCGGCATGGTTCCTGATGCAGAGCAGGCATCTAAAAATGTTTGCTGACCAATAGGTTTCTACTTTGTTCAAACTATTTAAAAATCAAAACAATCTTCTGAGGTAGAAATGCAACAAATTCAAATGAAATTAACTTTCAATACAAATTTTAGATAAAGTATATCTTAAAAGCCCTGAATTTTATAAAAAATATAAAAGCATTTCATTTCTTAATTATATAACCAAATACACTGGAGCATAAAGCATCCCTGAGTACATATTAGGGGATCATAATTCAAATGACACCACCTTGTAATGAAGACCTTTTGGCACTACATATGAGAGGTCTAAAACCCTTCAAATGGAACTAAGAGAAAGCTATATTTTGCCAAATTTTCATTGATAACCAGTAACTTTTTTATGTCATGTTAAAGTACCAAAATAGTTATGGCTGGATAAATCATGGCATAGAATTTCATACAGGATTCTAAATTATTAAGCTATCAGAAATACAAAGAATGCAGTTTATAACATCAGAGATGTTCTGAAATGCTACATGTAATTTAACAGATGCTTTTCAGAAAATGTTCTCAATTGCAAATGTCTCAACTCCATAAAATGTTTCCCATTTTATTAGGATTTGCTATAGTACAATCAGACAACTGGGGAATAAATTCAGACTACAGTCCCAGAAGACTCAAACTAATAGAATTCAAGAAAATCTGCAAAATTTGTTCCCTAGTCACATAAAACTGAAGCAAACAATATGTAAAGAGGTAATGTAGCCATGTCCTATCTTTCTTTCTACTGTAATCCACATAAAACAAGGATAAGGGGAGCTATACGCATTATAGCCACAAAAGCCAGACCCCAGTGCAATGGGTTCACTGCAAGTAAATGAACAAGGATGGACCACAATATTTCTTTTAGCATCCTTCTGTGACAAAGCAAAAAACTATCTGGCCCCCCCAACACTGCTTGCTGTTGCAACAGCTGTCTAGCTTTCTTTATAAAGGACAGTGAAAATAGCAAGAACTTGGAGTAAGAAGACCTAGTTAAAGTAATAACAGCTTTGTCATGTCCTGGATATACAACCTTAGGCAAGTCACTTCATCTTCAGCTTCCTCAGCTACAAAATGGGAAGCTAAAATTGGACTCTATTATCACTAAAGTCTTCTTTCAGTTATAAGTCCTATGATGTTAATTTCAAGAGATGGGAAAACTAGGTCCCTCTACCCTCACTTTTCCCCTCACTCAAATTTTAAAATAATTCAGTAGAGGTCCTTTAAAGGAGTAGTCAAAAGAAAAATGGAAAAAATCATATTTCTATTAATCTGGCTGAAATACATCCAAATGTTGAGTTTTATCCACCCTCTTTAGATATAATCACCAAAAGGGTTGAGTAAACATAGGATGAAGTCTATTTAATGGCTCCTGATGGCTTCTTAACTACCCTCTTCAATCTGTGATGCAGAAGAATCTCTCCAGCACATGGATCAAACTAGCCTGCTGCCTCTATATTATCAAAAACAAAACACAGATCAGCAAACAGAGTCTTGAAGATTTCTCAGAAAATATACAAAAAACAACCCACAAATACTCTTCTAGGAAAAAGATACTTAGTCCAAAATTAAATCTGAAGAGGAGAGTATTATACAATACATACATCAGCACAAATTTTATTTTCTAACCCAGATAACTGCAATTTCTGATTGAATAACAAAAAAGAAGTTCTAAGCTTCTGAATAGGTAAGATTTTGACAGTGAACTTTGACAGGAAATCACTATGTTAATAAAAAATGCTGGCTCACCCTAGAGGCCATGTTTAACATAAAGTGATTATGTACAGGAAAAAGATGAACAGCTTTCTCTATTAAAAGTTATGCACTTACTCATACTTACTCTTTCATTTCTTTGGATGGGGAATTACATGCAGGAAGGAATGCTGCCGTGCTACTTAATTTATCCAGCGTACAGGCTGTTCCTATGGCTCGTACCACTAATCCGGATTCTCCTTCCAGATCAAAACACTGTAAATACCCAACAACTGCATTTCCTCTCATTTCAAGTACTTTCAAACCAATCTTCCTTTGTAGTTCACCTATAATTTGGAAGGAAAAAACCCAAACTCTTTTAGGAAATCAAATACTGTGTTATAAAAGTAAATAGTTAATACATTACTAAAAGTCCAAAAGAATCAAAAATTTAGAGCTGGAAGGAACCTTAAATATCAATTAGTCCAAATTTCCTCATTCCATCAATGGGAAAACAGCCCAAGAAAAGTTATAAAAGATGTAAATGATGGCATGGATACTATATGCTACTATTTTTCAATGTAACTATAATTTTCACTTAAATATTTTCATTTTTATTATAAACATATATTCTTTTCTTTTTATATTTTAAAGATGAAATCTTAGGCTTCCAGATACATGTTAATGGCCCCTAAAATATTCTGTCTTCCAAGTTCATCAGCTTCCCTAAGTACCATTACCTCCATCTTCCCTCTATCTTGTCCACACATAAACTTGTTCTTCAGGTCCACTTCTGTGACTAAAGCAGCTTTACAGAAGAATTAGATAAACCATTCAATGCTGAAAGTAGTAGGCCCTTTGATTTAAGAGGCATCCATTTAAGGGGCACTTAAATAAAGGGCAAATTGCATAAGGCACCTAGGTGGCACATTGGAGAGTACTGGGCCAGCAGTCAAGAAGACCTAAGTTCAAATTTAGCCTCAAAAAGTTATTAGCTTTGTGATCCTGGACAAGAAACTTAACCTCTCCGTGCCTCAATTCCCTCATCTGTAAAATAATAATAGCACCTACCTCCCAGTGTTGTTATAAGGATCAAATAAGATCATAATCACACAGCACTTAGCACAATGCCTGGCACACAGCAAGCACCATATAAACATTAGCTATTATTCGTATTCTATGGATAAACTGAGACATCCAAGGGAAAACTAGGGACAATGAAGGGTAGGAAGGAAGGGCACAGGATAGCATCCACCCCTTAAGTAGGAGCAGTAATTGACACTTCTGAAACTAGTTCCTCCACACTAAAGCCCAGATTGACTCTGATACTGGATGTAGAAGGGCAAAGAAAAACTATAAACATGGATAGAGCCAACCTCGGAAATGCTATTCAGGCCACAGCAAGTTAAGGAAATACATGATGGTCATGGTTACATCAAGGTCTGAATGGACCTCCCTGGAGTTCACTTGTTCACTCCATGCATCAGGGCAGGTGCAGTATTTTGAAGGGTTGGGTCCTACACAGGGATTGATTGCTTCCCCCACCACCACCGGGATCACAGTCAGCAAGACACCAATCCAAAGGAAATTGGAAGCTTCAGACTTAGCTCATTTTAGGGACGTTAGCGATGGAAAAGTGCCTTATGGGACAAGGGCTTAAAATAACAGTCAGGATAAAGAGAAGTTTTTCAAGGATGAAGGAAACCTGAACATGTTTGCAGGCAGAACAGAAACAATCCTACTTGTCTAACCATATACCCTCATGCACCTCTGCTAGATCATCATCTTGCTCCTTCCTGCCCATTAAGTGTGGTGAGTATCCTGCCAGCCACCAACCTAGACCTATTTTCTTCTCTCTACATCTGTGCTTGGTAATCACAATGACTGCTTTGAGTTCAATTACCATTTCTATGATGAATCCCCAATCTAAATATCCAGCCCAAAGTCTTACACTACTCACAGCTTGCTAGCCTTCCCTACTAAAATGCCCCATAGGTAACTATCTAAAAATCAAACACATTATACTTTCCCCAAAACCTATCCCTCCTCCACAATTCCCAATTTCTGTTGAGGGCATGCCAATTCTTCTAGTTATCAAAGTTTCTAATATTAACAATCATCCTAGTTTCCTCTATATCCTTCACCTATAAACATCCAGTCAGTTACCAAGTTGTTGTCACTTTTATCCACAACTGTCTATTCACTACACTCACATGACATGACCACCACCCTCGTTCAGGATTTCATCAACCAGTAGCTGTATTATTGCAATAGTCTCCTAATTTGGTCTTCCTGTCTAATCCCTCCTCCTCACCTTTAATCCAGTCTCTACTCAAATGGATCTGTGATCTCACTGCTTCGGATGTTCCCTCCAACAATGAAGGCGGCAATCCATCTACACTTGTCCATTCTGTGTCTGTGTCTTCCCATAAGTTCTCAACAAGGAATCCGCTAAATGTGCTACCCACTTCCCTCAATTGAGAGCAGTGGAACACTTGGGCTTTCCACCTGCCATCCTTCACCTGTGATGCATCACTATCCCATTTTCTTTTCCTATCATACATTTCCCTAATATCTTTTACTCTTAATGGTTTCATATTGCAACATGCTCAGACCCACCCTGAGTCACACTACTTTATGCGATAGTTATTTTCAATTTGCAGAGACTATGCTCTGCATTTTGCAGCCATATGACAATACTGGTGGAATACTGACATTAAAAAGATTGGCCTTTGTTTCCAAGAGAGGCTTGGGTTCATTAAAAGAACTCTATAACTCCCTAAAGGTAATCTATCTTATTCTCTACCTGTTTAATTCTGAGCCCAATTTAAACTTTTGTATTGTCAGTCCCAAGTATAGAAACAGAGAGAAATACTCTACACAGTGTAATCTAGACAAAAAGCATTCTTCATCCACTTGGTCTTTCCTAGGGGGATGGTCAAATCAAACTCTTTTGAGTGAATATAGTTCTCCGCCAAGAGGCTCTGCAGTGCTCCAGGGCTTGATGCAGATATTAGTATCAAGCACAGGAATATTTGGAGGATCTCACATTCCACAGGAAATTCATTTTCAATTTGGACTCTGTGCTGGACCTCTTCCACCACAGTAGCAAATACTGCTATTAAATATACTTCTCTGTGCTTTATGACTCTCCTGATATTTAGGGTCAGAGGGTAATGAGAAAAGTCATTTGTTATTTATATTTCAAGGAATCTTGAATTTATGAATAGGAGACACATTTTTGGAAGAAAACCTTAAAGGCATCATTTTGCTCTACCAAATCAAATGTTTTTCCATAAGCAACAATAGCAACAAAAATCACAATGAGATCTCACATAATCTAGATATGCAGGCAATCATGTGATTATAAAGATGTGGTCTACTGAAGAGTATCACATACAAAAGTTCACCTGTTCCCTACCAATACATGTATCAAGGGCATCTTCACTGCACATGTAGAAAAGTCTCAAAAAAAATTGTAGAAATGGACAAGCAAGCATATAAGTCAGTAGTGGCTGATATTCTCCCAGTCACTTCTCCTTTTCTTTTCCTTTTTTTGAGGGGGGAAAAAGGGAAGTAGGCTATTAATAAGGTCAAGGATTTTTTCCATGCTTTTAGTATATTCCTTTGGATAACTCAACGCCCTTACCTCCAGCATGGATGTTTTCTGTCCAAACAAGGCACTTTGGGTTCAAACAAGTTGGTCTAAACAAGGTGCACTTGGTCCAAACAAACTGGTTTTTTTCTTCTTTGTTCTCTTTAGGGACATTTCTACTGTTTTTATGAGCATATCCAAGACTATGATGTTGTAAGCTAAGTGTGTCAGTCAGAGAGGATGAATGATATTCCAAGACCGTACTCAACTCAGTCTAGGCTAATTTTCTTTTCTTTAAAAGTACTGAAACCATCCTTGTGGATTTAATTGGCTCAAACCACTGCCACAGCTTCCAAAATACAAGTCAGCCCCACAAAGAATCAAGTATATTTCCTTCAGCCTTCTGACCAGCAGAACTGCAGAGCCAACACGTAGGTAGCAAGGCTACACCCACATGAAAAAAATGCTATAATCATGCTAAGTATTCTTTTTATGCTACTATTAAGTAAATTTCTTTTTGTTAACTATAAGATAGTCTACAAGTGTTTTGTTTTGTTCTAATTATAACCTTAACTATCTGATTGCCCTGAGTCAAGCCTGGACTACAAAACTGGGCAGAGAGAGTAGGAATGGACTAGACTGATTTCACTGAAATGGGAGAAGAGAAATGCAGGAGAGCCCTGGATGGCCTCTCTGGTTTTCGAAGTGCTGACCATATACCAATAAAGTACTATTCGTTGCTACAAGAAGATTAGAGAGTAAATGGTTGTTCACTGTAGCATTAAGCAACTAGAAAGAGATATGGATGTGCCCTGCACCTTTAAGAACTGTGCTATGAAAATGATAAATGCTCAAAACTGTTGATTATTGAATTTATTTGGTAGTGACAGGGCCCTCCAGGCCTACTAGTTACAACTGGTCTAGGGATTCCCTGCAGATGATAATTTTGGAACTAAGAACTATATTGAATGAAATGCTTAGAACTTTTTATACTCCATATGGGAGGCCATATAAACTGTGTTCATTGGGATTCTTTGGAGCAAGGAATTTGGGAAGAAGGGAGGGTATGTGAAAGAATAATGCTTAATCCTTCCTCTAGGAAAATATGATAAATACATCCCCAGATGATTTGATGAGAAAGGAAAAGGATGTTGAATGCCATGTACTATGTCAGTTTAAAAGAAGATCCAATCTGTGTTCTGCGTTCCTCATTGGGGCTTCCAAAAAGGACTGGGAGACTTTCTGTGGAGTGGGATCCAGTACAGATCCTGCCATGGCAGAAATGGAAACTTTTCACACATAGAAGCTTCAGTACACTTACTAAAGTGGGCAGTGGAGCACTGGACTGCCCCATTCAGGTCCCAGCAGTGGCAATGTTTAGGCCTTGGAAGTGGAAGTGCCAATGCCAGTACTTAGACTCTGGCATAGTGGGAGAATTTCTAGGACCCAGGTTTGTAGGGCAGAGCTTAGTCTCCTTACTATAGCAATGGATTTACATCAGCTGAACTTCTAAATAAAATTATTATAATCTTTGTCAAAGTCATTTCTACAGTGCCTTACCCATTTTAAATTATCAATTACTTGCTTAAGTAGGTCGGAAATTAGTTATTACAGGCACTTACATGCCCTATGTTTTTCCTCATTATCAAACTTTCTTCCAGCTTTTTACCAATTCTGATCTTTCCTATAAGTCCATGTTATGACTATATAACTGACTCATATTGAAATGTTTGTTGATGACTAAGTTCAAGATAAAAAAAAAAAGAAAATTTCAAAAAGTGACTAATCTTTTCATGACTTGTATAAATCATGTTTTTGTAATGTTTATATTTTTTAAGTATTCATGAAATAGTGGTATGAGGATTCTTTGTAATCCACAAGTATTTTGCCTCTCTTATTCCTTCTTCCTGACTCATATTTTCTGAAGTATTCATCAACATTTTCTCCCATTCTCCCTTTGCACCAAAGTCACCAAGTGTCAAGATATATAATGATTTAATCTGGAAGGAACTTAGCAAATTTTTCAGAGAACTTATCTCCCTAGTTTTTCTCTGCAAATGAAAGACCTCAATTGTTTCATGGTACGCTTTTTGTAAATACATTCTACGAGGACTGCAATACAAGAGGTTCAAAAGTCTCATGATGTAATATTTCTTGTTGCCTTTGGGTTTAAGATAAAGTCAACTCCCTAAAGTCCTTTCTTTGACTCTCCAAGGAGTCCATTCCCTCAATTTGCTACAATTTCCTTCTTTCTTCCATTGTCATTTATAGCAAAAATATCAAGAGTGATATGAGTCAGCTCCCCCTGCAGCATGTTAATTTGTTGTCACTGGTTCAAGATTTCACATTTAGAGTAAGAACTGACAATCAAAGTTTATAGATGGTCTAAAAACTGTGTGATTCTGCGCATCCACTGCATTCTCCACCACTCCACCATCTTGGAGAACAAGAAAGGGGCAACAGAGAACAGAGGGACATTTTTTTTTTTTTTTTGGTTTTTGCATGGGTTGCCACAGACAATTCATCAGCAAGTAGCCCGGCTTATCTGTGATGAGCTTCTTGGTACTTAGCTAAGCTAGAACTTGGAAAGTAGCCTTAATGTGTTGCCAGGACCATCCCAAAGTAGATTATGATCACATCAGTCCCTCACTAAAAAGTCTTCAGTCAGTGGCTCATTACTGTTTCCAATATTAAAAACAAACTTCTGGGGGCGGCTAGGTGGCGCAGTGAATAGAGCGCCGGCCCTGGAATCAGAAGGACCTGAGTTCGGAGCCGGCCTCCGACACTTAATCCGCACAAACAAAAACCTAGCCGTGTAACCTTGGGCAAGTTACTTAACCCCAATTGCCCTAAAGGGGCGGCTAGGTGGCGCAGTGAGTAAGAGCGCCGGCCTCGGAGTTGGGATGACCTGAGATCAGATCCGGCCTCAGAAAATGAGCACCCACGCATAAATCAAATGACTAGCCATGTAACCTTGAGCAAGTTACTTAACCCCAATTGCTTTAAAAAAAAAAAAAACAAACTTCTGATACACAGAAAGGTTGGGTTTGTAAAGAGATCCAGAAATGCCAGTGATGTAAAAACAAAGAACATCAATAAAACTTTTAATGTTAATTAATAGAATAAAACCTAGGACAGAATCCTGTAGCATATCTTGAACTTCCCTTATACCAATGTTGATCCATTTATTAATACTCTTTAGGCACTATTGTTCAAGAAGTTCATAATTCACATAACTATATCATCATCTAGCCCATATTTCTTACATCTTCACAGACCTTAAACTGGAAGAGAATTCAAAGGATCATCTAATCTAGGATTTTGAAGGTAGGGCAATTGGGGTTAAGTGACTTGCCCAAGGTCACATGGCTAGTGTTAGGTATCTGAAGCCGGATTTGAACTCATGTCCTCCTGACTTCAGGGCTGGTGCTCTATTCATTGCGACACCTAGCTGCCCCAATTTTGACCTTACTTGGGAAGACATGCAAGAAAAATCATTATGTCCACTTTGTTGATACAGCCCAGAGAGGTTAGATGACTTACCTAAGGTACTAGTTAATAAGTGACAGGGTTACTATAACCCAGGGCTCTTGCTTCCTAAAGCAGTGATCCTTTTACTACATTACTCAGACTTCTGCATATTCATAACAATCTACCAGAAAGTAAATGAGGCTAGCTTAGCTCCATTTGTTTTTGTTTTGTTTTTTGTTTTTGCTTTTTGGAGGGAAATTGGGATTAAGTAACTTGCCCAAGGTCACACGGCTAGGTTTTTATTTGTGTGTGCATTAAGTGTCTGAGACCAGATCTGAACTCAGGTCCTTCTACCTCCAGGGCCGACGCTCTACTTATTGTGCCACCTAGCCGCCCCACTCCATTTGTTTTTAATAAATGTAAGATAGCTTGTAGTGACAGGGAAATAAGATAAAAGCCCTTCTTGTTTCCCTTACACTCTTTATAAAGTCCCAAATGAATCAATGAAAAAGCACTTATTAAGCACTTTCTTTGTTTCAAAGCCCTGCATTAAACGCTAGGGATACAAAGAAAAAGGTAGCCATTGTTCTCAAGAAGTCCAGACTCTAAAGGAACAGATGACACATATAAGAGATTTCAGCAGCAAATGAAATGGAAAGGCTCAGCGGTGCCATGGGCAAAGCAGATGGTAACGTATCATTCTTAATGTCAGACAAAATCCATCTCAGATGTTGAGGTATGTGATGGTGCCAAGGACTTGGATGGAGATAACTTTCTTTTCTAGGTTTTCAGCAACTGTCACTGACCCCAGCAGATGGTGGCTGAGGCCCCTGAAGATGCAGCTGCCAAACCACATCTCTACAGTAATTGGTACTCTGGATGGCTGGGGGGGTGGGGGGGGGAGAGACTGAAAGCAGAGTCGATGTCTGTGGAGCCCCAGTATTCTCTGTGCTTTTAGGTTGACCTGTCCATTGTTGGTAGCTGGTGGTCACAGTGGAGGGGAGGTGAATAGCAAGCCCGTTCTCCACATGGGTTGTTCCTCTCAGTGATTGCTGTAAGGGACAGGTTGGAAACAGGACCACTGTTATGGGAGGACTGCTAATCCTCATTCTCTTGGGCCTGGGGCTCTGGACTGTCTCCACCAGAGGAAGTGATCAAAGTGATTGGTCACACCTGGTAAACGCTGATTTCTGTCTCTCTCATGGTCCCTTGCTATTTCAACTTAGGCTGGCCTGACTATCCTATCAATTGCTGGTAGTAGTATTGGTACTGGCTGGGATGGGAGGCCCCTTCTCCACAAAGAGGTTTCTTCCCTGGAAATAATATTAAGAAACAATATAGTGTAGTGGAAAAAGTACCAAGTTTAAGAGTCAGAAGATTAAAGTTCTGGCTTCAACATTTACTAGCTTATGTGATCATGGGCAAATCCTTTTTTAACCTAAGCCTCAATTTTCTCAACTTTAAAATGGAGATAAAGTTTATAATATCTACTTGCACAAGCTGCCTCAAGGGTTATCATGAGAAAAGCAATTTGTAAACTGGAAAAAGCTATATAAATGTGAATAATCACTATTATTGCTATGAGCTTTAGCTTTCCCTCTGCCTTTTTATTTATATGCCCATGTACCTTTTTTTGACATGTCACACAAAAACCATGTGAAAGTTTTATTAGTAATAACAAGAAAGAATAATTTAAGACTATTCCAATGCAATGTTCATCATGAACTGTCTTCTTTTTAAAATAGCTAATATTAACATGTTTTAAGGTTGGAAAAACATTAAATGCATTATCTCATTTGATACTCACAAGTGACAACAACTGAGGTAGGCACAATGACTTCTTTCCTCTATCTAATCTCACAGGCTCTAGTGATGGAGTTATCACCTCTGCCAGTACTGTCTTGTTATGAATGAGGCCCAAAGACACTGAATGACTTGCCAAGGTCCCATGTGTAGTAAAGAACACAGTCAGGATTTGAACCCAAGTCCCAAGTGAAAAGTCGGTGCTTTTTTCACTAACCACACTACCTTCAACTCCTGTGGTTATGCAGATAATTCCCAAATCCCTATCTCCAGTATTGATCATTCTGCCAAGTTCTAGATCCAACCCTTTATAAGACATTTCCATCTGTATCTCTAATTCACAAGCAAACATACCTGACATTAATGAAATAAGTCTCTGCCTGGCCTCATTTGATGCCCTTGGTGTGCGAATTCGGTCAATCCACTGATATTCTGGATCTTCATTCACTACCAATTCTTCTACAAATCCATGAATTATTACAGCTCGATAACACTTTGGAATAGATGTTGCTGTTAAAAAAAAAAAGAACTGATGTATCTTTATATTTATTAATTTGTAACAAGTAGAACTAATATTTTAAATACAAAATCTTCTGCTGATCTCAGAACTAAAAATATGACTTTAATGATGGTTGTGTAATGAAGTAATTGTTATCATGCTACTTTTACACAAAGGATATGATATAACCAGTCACAGAAATACTATTCTCTTTCGGGAGGCTTCTGCTCCTTATTTATTTTTTTGTCCTGGCCTGTAATTTCACTTTTATGGAGGATTCAGTGTGGAGACTTCCTCAACCAATTTACATCAACACCACGTGTCTTTAACTTAGCTGCTAGGAGGGTTTTCTGGGGCACTATGATATTATGTGACCTACCCTAGATAGCCAAGTACATGTCAGAGACAGACCTGAACGTGGGTCTTCCTGATTCCAAGGTAGATTTTCTATCCCCTATTCCATCCTGCCTCACCCTTTCTTACAATTACATTAAAGAAATGTTCACCTAAGGTCTATTTTTGTGGTTCAGTAACTGCTATAGGAAATTCAAATAAAATTCAGAATATAAATCAGATAGCTAAAAATAGAAAAGGAAAGTAAAAAATAATCACTAAGATAGAAACTGAATATTCATTTCAAATTTTTTTTAAAAAATTATTCCAGACATGACTATATCATTCTTTAAAAATCATGCCACTTGACATTCTATCTCTGAAAGTACCACATAGATCTCAATGTCTACTGGCCATAGAGCATTCCTGAAAAACTAGCAAACAAAAATTATGATCAAACAGTATCAAAATTCCAGATGAATACAGTGATTTAATACATGGAATACAAAATTACATGCGTTTAGCCATAGAAAAGACTGTATCACATTGAGAACAGAGACAGAACCGAGATACAAGTAAATGGCATTGTTCTCTTGCCTCACACAATAGCAAAATTTTACTGAATTTTCCAGGCCTAAACATATAAATTGAAGAAAACTAGTTACTGTTTAGTCAGAAGCTTCTCACCCCCAGAAAAATGTTCTAGATAAGTAGAGATTAATAATTTCTTGACAAGTACACATTCTCTGTTTAGATCTTATCTTAGGTATTTGTTTTTCCATGTTTGCAGACACTTGTTTTTCCCATATTAAGAACAAGCTACTTCCAATTAAAATTACTTACTGCAGAAGAATTTTACTCCACAAGATGACTGCCTAAAACGGTTTAAATCATTAAAGAGGTCTACTTTTACTACTACATTGATCTCTCCACGGATACCTGTGAAATAAAAATAAAAAAAAATTCATTCTAGAAAAAATAATCCTTCATTTTAAACTATCAAGTAAATTAAAGATTCTTTTCATAAAATTACATATTATAGGGGTAGCTTAGCATAACTAAAAGAGTGCTATACTTTGAACCAGCAAGACCTAAACTGAAATTCTCCCTTGACTATGGGCAAAAAATTAACTTCTCTGAACTTTAAACAACTCTCTAAGACTAGTTTTTATACCCATGAAACTAGAAGTTATTGGCATACTGATGTATTACATTAGAAAAGCAACATTACTCTTCCCAGGCCCCCTCCCACATGTGGTGGGGAGTTGCTATATCTCGCTGGGGTCTCGGGGCTCAGAGCTTGGCTCCCGAGTCGAGATGCCGAAGGCAAAGTCAATGACCAGCAGCTGGTGCTGGGAGTGGAGGGAGCCGAATAGTGCTGGCAGTGTCATGTTTAATACTGGACTTGGAAAACATATTTTGAAAAATCCTCTCATGGTTAATAGTATCTTTGATAAGGCTGCCTTAAGACCAACAGATGTGGTGCTAGAAGTTGGTCCTGGCACTGGAAACATGACTGTGAAACTACTAGAAAAATCGAAAAAGGTTATTGCCTGTGAACTTGACCCAAGGCTAGTAGCTGAACTTCACAAAAGGGCTCAGGGAATGCCCCAGGCAAGCAATCTTCAAGTAATGGTGATGTGTTGAAAACCGACTTGCCATTCTTTGATGCATGTGTGGCAAATTTGCCTCATCAGATCTCTTCCCCATTTGTCTTCAAGCTGTTGCTGCATAGACCTTTTTTTAGGTGTGCTATACTTATGTTCCAGAGAGAATTTGCTCTCCATTTGGTTGCAAAACCAGGAGACAAGTTATACTGCAGACTTTCCAATAATACCTAATTACTAGCACAAGTGGATCATCTGACGAAAGTTGGGAAGAATAACTTCAGACCACCACCAAAAGTTGAGTCAAGTGTGGTAAAGATAGAACCTAAGAACCCACCACCATCTATCAATTTCCAGGAGTGGGATGGTCTAGTGAGGATAACATTTGTGAGGAAAATCAAGACTCTGTCTGCAGCAATTAAATAAAGTGCAGTGCAGCAGCTTTTGGAAAAAAATTACCGAATTCATTGTTCAGTCTATAATATGGCAATACCAGAAGATTTTAGCATTGCAGATAAAATACAGAAAATCCTAATGGATACAAATTTCAGTGACAAACGGGCCCATTACATGGACATAGATGACTTCATTAGATTGCTACATGGATTCAATGCAGAAGGCATCCATTTTTCTTAGATTAAAAAGAGGATACTCCATACTTAACAAGAAACTGTAATTTTACTTTCATGGACTACTGATATAATGAAGAATGCGTACCTCTATTTCTTACAAAGATAACCACCAAAAACCCTGCAGGCTTTATGACTAAAACTTACCCTCTCATCATGAAGTTACTTTTTGGTTTCTAAATTTTTAAAGGACAAATTTATTCTGTACTTTATAAGTGTTCAGACTTTTTGTAACTTTGGGCATGGGGTGGCCAAGTCACTGACCCTCCAGATCAAATACATTTCTTTCCAAAAGTTAATAGCCGCAATACATGCACAAACTTAACACATGAAAAAAAAAAAACAAAAGAAAAGCAACATTAATACTTTTCCCAAAAAATGTTCCTTTATCTTTCCCTTCTCCAGCCTTTAAAATAACTATGGTTTTGGCCCCTTGTTACATTTAGTCCTTCTGATCACACAGTCATTTCAACCATTACTCTAGATCCCTTACCTATTTTACCTCTCACCACTCCTGACCTATTAAAATCTTAGTAACCAAGACTCCAAATTCTCTGATCTTCATCCCAGTATTCCATGCACTGATAAAGAAAGTAGTAAATTCAAGGAGGACTTCATTTACAAACTCACACTTGGCACGGACTTGGCTTGATAATTATTTATCTCTCATAAACTATCACATTTCCCTACATCACCTATCAGTCTTCCTCAAGCACTCAGAATGCAACCCTAACATATCAGATAACTGCTGTGATTTCACCAAGAACAAAGACAACGAACCTGAACTCTAACTTCAGTTGTATTCTTCTACACAACAAAACTTCACTTGTTTTCTCCTCCTTCCCTCCAGTCTCAGAAGACGAAGAATTGTTCAGTCTTATTTCATACTATACACACCTCCACTTATTCTACCCACCAGTCAAACAAATATTTTTCATCCTAGTACATGCCAAATACTTTCCCAATGAGATATAATATATGTAAAGTACTTGCAAACTTTGGTACTATACACCCCCTATAACCAACGATATTACTGTTATCAATGTTATCTTCTTATTCTCATCCTTTCTGATAGGGTTTAGATTTTTAAAAATGGCCCAAGGACAAGTCACTAGTTTACGATTTCTTTTCAATAAATTTATGTTCTACATATGGTTACACAAATGGATAAAAGGACTAGTTTAAGTAAATGAACAAGAGTATGAGGGTGTAAGGTCGTTTTGTGTAGATTCTTTGAAATCATCTTTGGGACAACTCCAATAACAAAAAGGAGACAAGAATAACATGCAATCTCATGCTGTTCCCACATGGTTTTTATTTATATATTTTGAAAGTTCTTAATTCCGTGCATTTCAGTGATTCTGAATATTCAGCAAGGCAATATACATTAAAATCTATCTTTAATTTTCATGGACCAATGTTATGTCTGGATAGTTCTGTTAATATAGTCAGTTCTATCTTATAATAATGCTTCATTTCTAGTAGTTTTTATTTGTTGAATTCTCAAGGATTGGGAGGTGCAGGAAGGGTACATTTGTAATACATGGATTTGCCCTCTATACTTTATAAAAGAGAGCAAGTGACCTGATCATGTCTTTCAAGATAACCAGTAAGTGGTAAATGTTTGCAATCTGCAGAGATATGTTTCCACCACTTCACTGCATAAACTGCACTGATCAATAAATTAAGGCTCCTTTGAGGATAAACATTCTATCGTTTCTGGTGGCAATAACCTGATTCTGAATCATCAGCTTTAATAAACCCCTCCATTTCTAGAAATAAATCTTCATGACTCTGATATTTGTTCCATGCTTCTTTGTTAACATAGTATTAATTAAGTTCATACAAATGTTCCCCTTAGAGTGGTTTTTTTAATTTCACTCCTGGATCATAGCCATTTCAAATGCTCCATCTGGAAATAAACTACTCTTGATTACATCTCACAAATCTGGTAGTATTTACTTAAGTTTTAAGGTCTGTTTGTTTCAAAAATATTTCAGTTATTTATCATGTGCCCTAAAAATATACCTATCAATCTTTAACTCCTTTTTGACAAGAAGTATTCATCTTTTTATAACTATCTTAGCCCTGTGTTTTACTAACACTACACAGGCTGCTTTTGTTTGGAAACTTTCTAGGTCTATTGTTATCTACTCTGTAGTGCCTAAAGTAGGTAATATAACTGATTTCCATTCTGCATTTTGTTGCTATTGTCTATAACTGAGTAATAATATAAATTATCTATAGCATACAGCAGTTAGATACTGGTGTAATCTTTCAATGTATTTCTGCATATCTTTATTACTTTGCTCAAGTTACTTCTACCATAGTGACATTTGAAGCCCTTCTTTTTTTTTTTTTTAAAGCAATTGGGGTTAAGTAACTTGCTCAAGGTTATACGGCTAATCATTTTTATGTGTGGGTGCTAATTTTCTGTGGCTGGGACCAATCCCGGGTCCTCCTGACTCTGGGGGCTGGTGCTCTTACTCACCGAGCCACCAAGCGCCCCTTTGAAACCCTTCTTTATGAGCATTCCTAGACAATTCCAACATTCCTCCTGTGGTGCCTGATGTGGCAGTAGCTACAGTAAATACTGTGGTCTTAAAAAGGTGTTATGGTCTCTCACATAACTACAGGAGAATAAATTAGTTTATGATGATTATTTCCATTTTTAAACAAAGAAACCAAAAGATTAAGTAATTTGGTTAGTGGCAGAACCAAAAATCAAACTTGGGTTTCTGGGTCCATATCTCAAATTTCTCTGACTACCTTCTCATCACAAGGTATTTTGATATTTCAAAAGTTCCTTCATCAGCAGTATGAGTACTTCTTCCAACACAGATCACAAAACCTTCACCTCAGTAGACTCAACTTCATACCTCAGGTATATAATAACTAAGCACAACCCTCCCCCACCCCACCTCCAAAAAAAATTCAAGTCAATTTTTTGGTGAAAAACATCTCCAAATTAGCTAGTCTATCTATAGTCTAGTCTATAGAACTAAAAACAGGAACTCTGATTAATGAAATTTTATACTGTTCTTCCTTATTATGGTTCTTTCTTTAGCCATAACTTACACATTTACCTATAATTCAGTGATGAATTTAGAAATACCACAAGACTTTTTCCCCTAAGACTCCTTTCATTTGGAAAAATATAAAAAATATTTCTTCTTATATAATGATAAACTATAAAAACTTTCAATTACAGAATAAAATTACGAACACTTTGAAATTATAAGTTAAATCACACACAGGAGGTAAAATACTGAAAATTAAAATTAAATTATTAAGTTTCACCGAGACATTGAGTTCCCTTACCCCTCCATCACCTGACAGTCCTTAGCTTCACTCTTCTCCTTTTGCAACCTATAGTTAAACTTGCTCAGCAAAGCGCCACCCTTCACCCTTTCACCCCCTGCCCACTTCTCTGGCAGATATGCCTCAGACCCACTTTTAACAAGCTAAAGTCATACAA
The DNA here is from genome assembly GCA_011680675.1 of Gymnobelideus leadbeateri. Taxonomy (NCBI): domain Eukaryota; kingdom Metazoa; phylum Chordata; class Mammalia; order Diprotodontia; family Petauridae; genus Gymnobelideus; species Gymnobelideus leadbeateri. Next base: position 350,144 of record WOXC01000553.1, read on the forward strand.
CCAGGTAGAGAGGATTATCTAAACTCAACTGGGTCCTCATTACTGCATGACATTCCTTGCATTCATCTCAAATTGATTCACTTTCAGACTCCTGCAGTGGCTGCTCCAAACCCTGGAAATAACATTTCTTCTTTTTAATTTCTCTGTACTGACCATTCCCCTGCTGCCTACAAATATGCTTAGGTCTCCCTTGTCCTGAAAAAAAAATTCACTTAATCATATCATGCCCTTTGCCTTTAAGCGATCCCCCTGTAGCTTTCCTGCCTTTCCATTACTAACCTCAAAAAACCTTCTATACAGACTTCTGGGAGCCAAGATGGCAGAGAAAGCAGTAAATTGCCATAACTCTCTCATATTCACCTCTAAACAATCATAAAATAGTACCCCCAAAACAAATCCTAAACAGGAGAACCAGCAAAAAGATGGGGTAAAATAATTTTTCAGCCCAAGAAACTTGGAAGATCAGCAAGAAAGATCTCACTCAGGTAAAAGGGGAGCACATTCTAGGACAGGAAGCATTCTAGTGGGAGATCCTAAGCCCCAGTGCAGTGCAGCAGGCAAGCACCAACACCAAAATTCCCCACATGCCTCAGCAATAGCCAAGGGAATGGGTACACTCCAGCTCTGAGAACTGCCAGGTGCTTCAGTACAGCCCCAGGAAAAAAGGTAGCCTTCAGTGACCACACTGCCAGGTACTACAGTGTAAACTTGCGGAAATGAAGAAACACCCCACCTGCCTCAGCATAAACCAGACACTAGCACAAGGACCCTGGCTCAGCACCAGGTAAGCTGCCAGACCCCTATGGCCTGCAGCAGCACCAGCCACCCTCCATTCCACTCCCTCCCCAGACACAACAGTCCCTTATGGGCCTCAGGGCAACATCAGTGTAGTACCAGGTAAACAACCAGGTCCTGCAACCTGAGACACTGCACTTTTCTACTCCCAGAACAGAGCTCAAATTTAAAAGAGAGGAAAAGGGTCAAAAAAGATGAGCAAAAAATAATAACAACAACAACAATAATAATAATAATAATAATAATCTGACCACAGAAATGATGATGACAGGGAAGATCAAGACACATATTCAGAAGAGAACGACAATGGGAAGACTCTTATAGGCAAAGCCCCAAAGAAAAATGGGAAGTGGTCTCAAACCCAGGAAGAACTCATGGAAGAGCCCAAAAATGAGCTTTAAAAATCATATGAGAGGGGCGGCTAGGTGGCGCAGTGAATAGAGCGCCGGCCCTGGAATCAGAAGGACCTGAGTTCGGAGCCGGCCTCCGACACTTAATCTGCACAAACAAAAAACCTAGCCGTGTAACCTTGGGCAAGTTACTTAACCCCAATTGCCCTAAAGGGGCGGCTAGGTGGCGCAGTGAGTAAGAGCGCCGGCCTCGGAGTTTGGATGACCCGAGATCAGATCCGGCCTCAGAAAATGAGCACCCACGCATAAATAATGACTAGCCGTGTAACCTTGAGCAAGTTACTTAACCCCAATTGCTTAAAAAAAAAAAAAATCATATGAGAAAGGTAGAAGAAAAAATGGAAAAAAGAAATGAGAGTAATGCAAAAGAATTATGAAAAAAAAAAGCTAGCAGCTTGGAAAAAGAAAACAATTGCTTAAAAAGTAGAATTGATCAAATGGAAAAGAAGATACAAAAATCCACTAAAGAAAACAATTCCTTAAAAATACAGTTGGCCAAAGAGAAAAGGAAGTACAAAAGCTGAGGGAAAAAAATCCTTAAAAGTTAGAACTGGGCAAGTGGAAGCTAATGACTCTATGAGACATCAAGAATCAATCAAGCAAATTCAAAAGAATGAAAAAAACAGAAGAAAATGTAAAATGCTTCATTGGAAAAACAAATGACCTAGAAAATAGATCCAGGAGAGACAATGTCAGAAACACTGGACTACCTGAAAGCCATAATCAAAAGGAGTGCCTGGACAGCATCTTTCAGGAAATTATCAAGAAAAACTGCCCTGATGTCCTAGGGCAAAACAGGCATTGAAGGAATATACCAGTCACCTCAGGAGAGAAATCCCAAAACAAAAACTCCAAGGTACATTATAGCCAAATTATAGAACTATAAGGTCAAGGGAAAAAATACTGCCTGTGGCCAGAAACAATAATTTAAATATCAGGGAGACACAATCAGGATTACAGAGGACTTGGCAGCTGCAACATTAAAGAACCAGAGATCACAGAACAAGACATTACATAAGGCAAAGGAGCTAGGACTACAACCAAGAATCACCTACCTGGCAAAATTTAGCATAATACTTCAAGGGAAAAAATGACTATTCAATGAAATAGAAGGATTTCAAGCTTTCATAAGAAGACTAGAATTGAACAAAAAAATCTGATCTTCAATATCAAGACCTAAGAGAAGCCAAAAAAGGGGGAAAGGGAAAAGAAATGGAAAAATGATACTTGTAATTCTTAAAAATTATACCACTAATAGTATATCTAGAAGGAATATACATAGAGGAAATGATATAAAAAATAATTAAGGGATGAGAAAGAGGAGGACACTGAAGAGGAGGACACAGAAGGAAAGGAGAGGTAGAATGGGGTCAATTATTTCACATGAAGAGGAACAAAAAACCTATTACAGTGGAAAGAAGGGTGGACAATGGGCATTACTTGAACCTCACTCTCATTAGTATTGGCTTAAAGAGGGAATGACAGACACAATTAGTTGAATATAGAAATCTACCTTACTGGACAGGAAAGCAAGAGAGGAAAAGATTAAGTAAAGGGATGAGTGGAGGGACTGACAGAAGAGAGGCAGACCAGGGGGCAGCAGCAGACAGAAGCAAGACACTATCAAAGAGGAAAGGCTGAAAGGAGAGAAAGGACAAAAAGGAGAAAAAATAGGATGGAAAGTTAGTAATCATAACTGTGAATGTGAATAGGATGGAACACTCACATAAAATGGAGATGTTTAGCAGATAGGATCAAGAACCAGAATCCTACAATATATTGTTTATAAGAAGCACACTTGAAAAAGAGAGACACACAGAGTAAAGGCAAGGGGCTGGAAGAGAATCTATTGTGCTTCAGCCGAAGTAAAAAAAATCTGGGGTAGCAATCTGATCTCAGACAAAGCAAAAGCAAAAATAGACCTAATTAAAAGAGATAAGGAGGGAATCTATATCTTACAAAAAGGTACCACAGACAATGAAGTAATATCAATACTAAATATATATGCGAAAAGTGGTATAGCACTCAAATTCTTAATGGAGAAACTAAGTGAGTTACAGGCTGGGAAAACTCGAAACTGAGGCACAAACTAGGTCTAGAACAACATATATCACACCATATATCAAGATAAGGTCAAAATGGATATATGATTTAGACATAAAGGGTGATACCATAAGCAAATTAGAAGAATGAGGAATGGTCTACCTGTCAGATCTATGGAAAAGTTAAGAATTCATGACCAAACAAGAGACAGAGAGTATTATGACATGTAAAATAGATAATTTGATTATATTAAATTAAAAAGCTTTTACACAAATAAAACCAATATATTCAAGATTAGAAGAAAAGCAGAGAGCCTGGAAACAATCTTTACAGTATCTCTGTAAAAAAGGTGTCATTTCTCAAATATATAGAGAACTGAGTCAAATTTGTAAGAATACAAGCCATTCCCCAAATGATAAATGGTCAAAAGATACAAACAGGCAGATGAAAAAATCAAAGCTATCTATAGACATAGGAACAAGTGTTCTAAATCACTTTTGATTAGAGAAATGCAAATTAAAACAACTCTGAGATACCGCCTCACATAGATCAGACTGGTTAATATGACCAAAAAAGGAAATAAAAATGTTGGAGAGGATGTGGAAAAATTGGGACACTAATGCACTGCTGGAGTTGTGAACTGATCCAACCATCCTGGAACAGCAACTTGAAACTATGTCCAAAGGGCAACCACTGTGTATACCCCTTTGATCTCTCAATACCATTACTATATCTATATTATTGGGATATTATCTATATCCCAAAGAAAGCATAAAAAGGGTAAAGACCCTATATATACAAAAATATTTATAGCAGCCCTTTTCAGAGTAGCAAAATATTGGAAATTGAGGGGATGCCTATCAATTGGGGAATGGCTGAACAAGCTGTGGTAAAGAAATGTAATACAATATTATTGTGCAATAAGAAATGAACAGGCAGATTTCAGGAAAACCTGGAAAAACTTGTACAAACTGAGGCAAAGTGAAATGAACAGAACTAGGAAAACATTATACACAGCATTAGCAACTCCTTGTGATAATCAACTATGAATGACTCAGCTCTTCTCAGTCAACACAATGATCCAAGACAAGTACAAAGGATACACAAAGGAAAATGCTATCCACATCCAGATAAAGAATTGATGTACTCTGAATGAAGATCAAAGCATACTTTTTTCATTTAACATGATTTTCTGTGGGTTTTTTTCCTTTTGAGTTCTTTCTTCTTTCCCACCTGGGACTAATATGGAAATATGTATTACATGATCGTACATGCATAACTTTTATCAAATTGCTTCCATTTTAGGAAAAAGGAAGGAGACGGAAGAAGGGAGAAAGATTTGGAATTCAAAATCTTTTAAAAATCAATGTTAAAAATTGTCTTGACATATAATTGGGAGAACAAATACTATTAAAAAAAGAAAAAAACTTCTATACACCTTGCCTTTCTTATTTTTCTTGCCACTCACTCCTCAACCCCTTAGAATCTGACTTCCAATTTCACCATTCTACTGAAATTGTCCTAGTCAAGGTTATAGATGGATGACCTCTTTGTTATGAAATCTGATGACAATCTTTGTTCACTCTTCATCTTCCTTGGCCCTTCTGTAGTTTCCAACAGTACTCCCTTCCCCTAGATACTTACCCTCCTTTAGCTTCCATAACACTCCTCTTTCTTAGGCCTCCTCCTCTGGTCAGTCATCTCTCAATGTCCCACCAGGCTGCCCTCCTCTCAACTTCCCCATAAACCTCTTCATCCTGAAAGTTCACTTAGTCCTGGAACTAACACCTCAGAAGTATCCTCTGCCCCTAGGACTTCTTGATTAGATAGGTTCCTTCCAGAACCTCCTTTAAAGAGCTGCACCCAGGAATGCTATTTTCATTTCCTACCAGGCTGAAATCTCCTGGACACCTCCATCATGTCCTTCTAGTGGTACTTTCTTTCTCCATCCTACCCCCTTTAATAGGTTCTTTTATGGCTTGTTTCCCCATTAGAACTAAGCTCCTTAAAGTCAGGGATTGTCTTTCTTTTTTATTGTATTTTTATTTCCAGAGGTTAACACAGTGCCTTACACATAGTAAGCCATATTAAGACAATAAATACTTGATTGAATTATCATAGGAAATTAGGATGATAATAGCACTAACCTCAAAGGATTATAGCAAAACTGAAAATAATATATTAGGTATAAAATAATTTACAGATCTTAAAGGACTATATAAATGTGGGTTCATTATCTCCAACTCTCAAAAGTATGAGCATCTCCACCAAAATTCTGCCCTGAGATGACTTCTCTCTTGATATTTTCTCCTCAGGCAATCTTATCTGATCCCATGGGCTCAATTATTACCTATATACAAATGACACACTCATCAATATACAAAGAATATATAATACATATTTATGTGTAGAACGTGAGATATAAAATACATATAATAACATAATATAAATCATCAAGAAAGTCTACACATATTATCTCTCTGAAGTCCTATATTTCTATTTGGACATCCCACCACATCTCAAACACAAGTCCAAAATTAAATTTATCATTTCAATCTAACAAATATTTATTGAATCTTACTATGTGTAAAAATCTACCTGTTCATTTCTTATTGCACAATAATATTGTATTACATTCATTTACCACAGTTTGTTCAGCCATTCCCCAATTGAAAGGCCTTCCCTCAATTTCCAGTATTCTGCTACTACAAAAAGGGCTGCTATAAATATTGTTGTACATATAGATCCTTTTCCCTTTTCCATGATTTCTTTAGGATACAGACATAGTAATGGTATTGCTAGACCAAAGGGTATACATAATGGCTACCTTTTGGACATAATTTCATGGTGTTAGAATCTGAGAATAAAAAGATAAAAACCAGTTTCTGCCCATTAGTAACTTACATGTTAAACATGTAATACATGTCAACAACAAGTCAATACAAGGTACTCTAGAAGGAGAGAAAATTAACAGGTATGATTCAGAAAGGTTCAGTGGAAGATGTGGCATCTAAGCAGTCTCTTAAAGTAATTTAAAGATTCTGAGAGGCAAAATGAGGAAAAAAAAGATTCCAAGCATTAGAAAACAATTTACAAAAATGTAGGAAGGCAGGAAATAAAATGTCAACTTCACAGAAAAGAGAGCAGAACAGTTTGCCTATAACACAGAAAGGAACTAATGTAAATTAAGTCTGGAAAGAAAGGATTGAACCTAGCTTATGGATAGCTTTAAAAGGCAACATTAGGAATTTATATTTTGTCCAAGAAGTAACAGGGAGACACTGAAGGCTTCTGACACAGGAAGTGATATGGTCAGCCAAGTGCTTTAGGAAGATTAATTTGACAGTTGTGAGGAAGATGGACAGGATCCTTGCCCCATACATCCTATTTTAATATAAGGGTGAAGGAGATGGACGAGTCAGAAATAACTCAAGGGTTTTAATTCTTGCTGATTAGGAAGATGGTGGCACCATCAACAGAAATATGAGGAAGGGTGAGTTTATGGTGGGAAAGATCCAATCCAGTCTCCACACAACTACAAAATAATCTTTCTGAGACACCTAATCAAAAGTCTCCAGAGGTTCCCTATTGCCTCTACTATAAAATATTTATCGCTTAACCTTGAACGTAAGTCTGTTCACATTCTTACTCCAAACTCTCTTCCCATCCTTATTTTACAACAGTAGGTGACTAGCTCCACATGCCATCTCTTGCCTCCTCCACATTTGCAAAGTCTATCTTCAACACCTATAATTCTTTTCCTCCTCATTTCTGCCTTTCGCAATTCTTTTTTTTTTTTTTTAAGGGCAATTGGGGTTAAGTAACTTGCCTAAGGTCACACAGCTAGGTTTTTATTTGTGTGTGCGTTAAGTGCCGAAGGCCACATCCGAACTCAGGTCCTTCTGACTCCAGGGCCGACGCTCTACTCACTGCGCCACCTAGCTGCCCCTGCCTTTCACGATTCTTATCTTCCTTCAAAATTCAGGTTAAATTTCACAATAGTCATATAGACACCCCCAATCTTCCCAGCTAAAAGTATTTTACCCTCCTCAAATGGGGTAGTTAAGTGGTGAAGTGGATAGGGTGCTAGGCCTGAAGTCTGGAAAACTCACTCATCTTCTTGAGTTCAAATCCAGCCTCAGACACTAGCTGTGTGACCCTGGATAAGCCACTTAATTCTGTTTATCTCGGTTTCCTCATCTCTAAATAAGGTGCAGCAGGAAATGGTAAATCACTCTAGTATCTTTGCCAAGAAAACCCTAAATGGAGACAAAGAGTTGGACACAACTGAAAACAATTCAACAACAACCTATTTAAATATTCCTAAAATTCCTCTTTGGTAGATAGTTACTCTGATCCCTTATATTCTCTATCTTGTATTATATTTATCTGTGTGTATTTCAGTGATACTCCCCCTAACCTATGAGCCCCAACTAGTTTACAAGTTCTCTGAAGACAATGACTCATATCTGAGACACTTCAAAGTATCCCAGGATTTAGCACAGTGCCTTGATAATAATAGGCACTTAATAAATTTCTGTTAAGTCAAATTAATTATAAATAATGCACTTTCTTAACATAATATAAAGATTGACCAGGAGTCACATTTTAAATTGTTACATATCTGCTAAAGGTATGTTTTTAAATAGAGATATTTTCAATAAAATAACCCAAAGATGTAGAAATCTTCAAAAAATAAAATAAAATATTTTTTTCTTAAAATATTAACCCTTACCATGTATGGTGTCATATATTGGAAACCATCCTGAGATTACTGTAGCAGCCTCACTATACAGTAAAGGATCAATATCAATATACACTTTGCCAATGGCATCATTTGCACTGTAAGTATCATGGTCAAGTACTGTAATCTGCAGAGGCTCATCTTGTAAATCTTCATCATCCACCTAGAATTATAGTCCAATATGAAATATCAAAAGTCTTAAATTATAAAAAATAAAATATATAACAAGAGGGCATGACATTTCTCATAATGCAAAGAAGAGAAATTTTCTACCAAATTTCTAATGGAACTGAACACATAAAGAGGATGTGATCACCATAATTATGAACAACACATGAAATATTTTTTCTTCATACATCCATGTTTTATTGGTATCTATACACAGTATTCTAAAAAATTTGCCTGGTTAATATCATAATAAACACCATATAAATTAGCTAAAGAGATAAAAAAAGATTTATTTATAATTATCCAAAAGCAGAAAATTAAAGGGCAAATTTAGTTCATATATCAAAATCTTCCATACTTAAATTCTTTAAAAGGAGAATTTTAAATATCTAAATTGAAAAAGGTCTTTATAGTCTATAATAACAAAAAAGCATTACTATAGAGGTGTGGAAGCTAGGAAAATCTATTTAGTGTAGAGGAAAGAATACTGGCCTTACAGTCAAGGTTTCAAATCTCTCCTCCAAAAATTATAAGCATCTGTAAAATGGGAATAGTAAGACCTCCCAAGCCTGTTGTGAAGAAACTGTGCAACAAAATAAAATACATAAAACATTTTGCCACCTTAAAACACTATGCAAATGTCAGCTATTATTATTATTATTTATTAATTATAGCAAAGCAAGGGCACTTCTTCCACAGAATTTGAATTAGATGGGACCTCAGAAGAGATCATTTCATCTATCCTCCTACCCAATGTAGAAATTTTTCTACAACCCCTAACCTCTGCTTTGCTATTTCCAGTGATAGAGAATTTACTGCTTTGCAAAACAACTTGCTTCTTTTTTAGACAACTCTTAAATGTTAGTTCTTCTTGAGAAACAGTATAATGGATAGAGAAGATGGCTTCACAGCCTTGAGGTCAGGAAGATGCAGGTTCACAACCAACATCTGAACCATGCTGACTGCATGACCCAGAGCAAGCGACAAAACAGCACACTGCCCCAGGCAACTCTCTAAGACCATAACTTTCAGAACTGGTGCTGATCTACAATGATGGACACATTTCCTCCTCAGGACTTAGTTCCCCTTCTAAATAATCACAAGTCTAATGGGAAAAAAAAGTCTTCTCTTACTGATCCAAAAAGTGCCCTCCCTGTAACTTCTACTCATTTGTACTAATTCTGCTTTTTGGAACATCAGCATCATATCATCATAATCATCATCAAGATTCAGACAGAAGAAACTTCCATTTACATAGTGCTTTCCAGTTTACCAGGTATTTCCTCACAATTCTGAAAGTTGGAAATACAAGTATTATTCTCCCCATTTTATAGATGAAGAAACTTAGACTCAGTTAATAAGTCACATGGTAAGTATCAGACCCAGAATTCAAACCCAGTTGTTTTGACTCCAAGTCCCATGCCCCTTCCCCTGTACCACAATGCCTACCAGCTTCAGCCTTTTCACATTAGAAACCCTTCAACTGTTTGAAATGTTAAGTCTTCCATCACCCAAAAATAAAAATGCACAGTTCTTTCAACCATTCACTACTCTGATCACTCCTCTCTCAATTAACTGTAACTCATCAGTGTCCCACTGTGGCATCTTCTAAATGTAGTATTCCAAATGAAACACAACACTCTCTACAATATACATATATTACATTAGATTGTAAGCAATCTTTTTACACTACTGGTTCACAATGAGTGTAGTCAAATTGCCAGAAATTGTTTATGTGAACTATTGCTAAATCATGTATTTCCCATTCTATCTGTATACAATTGCTTTTTAACCTTAACAGAAAACTTTAACACTTATTTTACACTTATGTCTATTAAATTTCATCATCTTTCTTTCACTATTTCAGCTACTGAGATCATTTTCAATCATGAATTTTTATTTTATTATCTATCACTCCCAGCTCTGTGTCACCCGAAAACTGATAAGCATACCCTCTATGTTTTTATACAAATGATAGATTACAACACTGAAGATGAAAGGGTCAAGGATAAATACTCTTTCTCATAGTTTTGACCTTTCCCTCCAGGCTGAGAGCAATAGATAATGAAGGATTAAGTGACTTGCCTAAAGTCATATAGCCATGTATGTGTTCAGAATTGATCCTTGAACTAGGGTCTTCCTAAGCCAGCCGACTAGCCACTACATTATCTGCCTTTCATCCTTGTCATCTAAGGTGAAATATGTATTGGATGACAATATTGTTCAAAGATAATAATAATAATAATAATAGCTAACATTTATAAAATACTTACTATTTGTCAGGCACTGTAGAAGGGCAGCTAAGTGATTCTATACAGCTCCTGACAAACAGATAAGCTATGATAAGGACTGTGACAGACTTGTAACAGGCTATTGTAAAAATGTACATTTTAGTACAAACCTGGTACCCCTTGGCCAAAAGCATAGAGTCCAAATCACATTGAAATGTAACTAGGAAATGTTTAACACAATAAAAATATAATACAACATAGATAATGTTAATTTGTGGTTTTCTAAGTCAATGTATGGCCTGCAGAAATCTGGGGTTTTGGAGGTGTTTTTTTATATTACTAATTTAGAATATTTGATGAATCAAAACTACATTTTACACAAGAAAATTCAAGTGATCACATCCTGTAAATTAATACTGTATCAACTATTGTTTGAAAATACATGAAAAATAATCCAAAAATAAATTTGGTAAATATAATCCTTCACAAGGTAAAGTATACTGCTTTTTAGCCAAATAAATAAGATAGTAATGGAGATTTATTCTTTTCTATATTTCAATGTTTAATAATATATCCAAAAATAAAAGGCTCAGAAATTTGGGGTTGGCATAGGATAATGTGTCTTTAAGGACTGTATAGAAGATATTACCATATTTGTATAAGAGCTATTCATGTTTTTCTGCAGGAAAAAATCCCATATATTTATAAACTACTATAGTGCAACACACTAAAGAAACATTATTTATAAGGATAATTAAAATCTTACCTCAAATTTAAACCATTCTGAGTTCCACTGAGGGTTAAGGGACTTATGATACACATCTGTTTTAAATGTTGTGTTACCAAATTTCACCTAAAAGCAAGAAATTGTTGTATTATAATCACACAGAATATGAATTAAATGTAAAATTTTAAAACAAAAAATTAACACTGCAATTAATCCATAAAGTGGCTTATTTCACACAATGAAGCACACAATTGGTAACATCTAAGGCGAGAAGTTAATGTTATGCAATCAAAGAAACTCAAGGAAACAATCTGCTGGTGCTGAATGAATAAAAGAACATTATATGAATAAAAAACATTTCCTAAGGAAGTTTAAACAACATAAATCATTTCACAATGAGCAAAATAAGGAAGTTTAACAATGTAAATCATTTGTCACAATGCGCAAAAGTACCTAAAAACCACCTGAGTCTATGAAGATATGATCTTCTTGCTAAGCAGAGAATTATGGTAGCCAAGGGCAATACTGGTTTAAAACATAAACTCATTTTAAAAGTCTTACAAAAGAAGATGGTGGAAGATTATGAGTAGTATCATTTCATAAAACAAGAAGCAGCAGGGAGAAAAAAGGTTTACAGAAAGCTTAGCAAGAAAAAAACTGGATAAAATAATCCTGAATGTATTGAAGGATTAAAGCACAACAGATCTCAAATAGAAAAGATCTGAAATAAGTATTTTCCTCTATCAATGACAATGGGTTTACTACATGTAGACTTAACATTACAGTCTCATATGTGCTGCTTGAGGAAGCAGAAATGACACTATGTAATCTAAAAAAATGGGATGAGCTGCTGGACTAGACTAAGTAAACAAAGAGGTGATATATGCAGATAATAACCCAATTTTGAGGGCATTAAGGGATTGGTTCTCAAGTTCTCTGAAAGATGGAAAGAAAAAGGTTTGGAAAAGTAGTTAACATAAAAATATGACCAAGGGGGGCAACTAGGTGGCACAGTGAATAGAGCACCGGCCCTGGAGTCAGGAGGACCTGAGTTCAAATCCAGCCTCAGACACTTGACACACTTACTAGCTGTGTGACTTTGGGCAAGTCACTTAACCCCAATTGCCCTCCAAAAAAAAGGCAAAAAAATATGACCAAGAGAATATTTAACTTATATGCATAATTGTCCATGTACACAAAATCTTCATGAAAATAATCTACATATATTATATATATAAAAGCCTACCTTTTTCCTTCTCATACCTTTATATATATATATATAGGCTTTTACAAACCATTCTAAAATAGAACATATTTTTACAATTCAAACATTAACAAAAAAGGAATAAAGAATGCCACAGTTTTATTTACTATTAACAAAGCATTACATCTCCTATGCAGATGTCAATATTAAATAATTTGCCCTGAAAAATATAAGAGGACAAACTTTGATGATATGCTATAAATTTTTTTGGAAAAGAAAAAAGGCAAGACATAAAACAGACAAATGCTCAACACAAGGCGACCTCGATGTGCTGAGCAGAATCCAAATGAGAAAGAATTTCCTATAGATGGCAATATCCAACAGATACTCCAATTTGTAGATAAGTATGCTGACTGTATCAAGCCTTAGAAAACTATCTAAGGTCCTAATGTGATCCACAATTAGACAATTTAGCCTAACTACCCAACACAGAAAATACTAAGTGGTTTCAACTCACTGATTTTCAACAAGTATTATGTATGTGCAATATGCCAGGTACTGTTCTAGGTCCTGAGGAACAAAAACGGGAAAAAAAGGTCCTAGTCCTAAAGAAGTATATATTCTACCAAAAAATGCCCATTGTTCAAACTATAATATAGAGCTGTATGAACATTCCACAGAGCTGCTCCATAGATTGTGGATAGACATTGAGGACAATGAGCCAGGCACAGAAAAGTAGGAGAGCAGGTTAGATTGCCTTTGAGAAATTGTTCAATATTTTGAATGACTCCAATCTTCCTGGAAATACAGATCATTTCTGGAGAAGAATTTGGAACTATGCCTAAGGGTAAAACTCTGCATACCCTTTAACCCAGCAAAACCAAATAAAACAAAGAAAAAGGAAAAGGACCTATGTGAACAAAAATATTTATAGCAGCTCTTTTTGTGCTGGCAAAAAATTGGAAACTAAGGGGAATGCCCATCAATTGGGGAATGGCTGAACAAGTATATGATTTTGATAGACTACTACTGTGTCATAAAAAATGAAAAGAGGGATGGTTTCAGGAAAACCTGGAAAGATCTATATGAATGGATACAGAATGAAGTGAGCAGAAGCAGATCATCGTACACAATTATACACATTGTATAAAACAATATTGTTATGATGATCAACTGTGAAAGACTTGGCTGCTTTGCTAAAGACTTAGCTAGTTAGTACTTGATACAATGATCCAAGACAATACTAAAAGACTCATTATGAAAAATGATATCCACCTTCAAGAGAGAGAACTGATAAATTCTGAGTACAATTGAAGTATAGTTTTTATTTTGGGGTTTTTTTTTTTACAAGATGACTAATATGCAAATGTTTTAAGAACATCACAATTCTGCCAGCCACCCACATTAGCAACCTAAGAGCCATCCTTCATTATTTCTCTCCCTCACCCTCCAAAACAAATCCACTACCAAATCTTGTCAATTTTATGTCCACAATATTTCTCCTATCTATCCCCATCAATCGATTCAAAGAGCAGCCACTCTAGCTCAGGCCCTCATTACCTCTTGCCTCAACCAATGAGAAAGTCTCCTACTTTAAATCGCTCTGGGTTTAGTTTCTTTCCTTTCCAAACCTTTCCAGATGTATTTTCAAAACTGATATTCCTAAACATAAGTCTGACCATATCACTCCCTGATGAAAAAATCTTCAGTGATTGCTTCTAGTATATAATAAAAATTCCTCAGTCTAGCATTTAAAGCCTTTCCAAATCTCGCTCCCCTGTACTTTTCCAGTTTTATTTCCTATTTATCTCCTTCACACAAAATTCCATTTCAGTCAAACTAGCTTGCTTTACTATTCCCTGTAGATGGTATTACATCTACCTCCCTGTCTTTCTCTAGATCTCCCATCTAGATTGCACTCCATCCTCACTTCCACTTTGTAGAATCTCTGTCTTCTCACAAAACAATTCAAGGGTTACTCCCTATGCTGGCTTTTCCTAACATTCACCCTTCTCTTTCCCATATTAGTGCTTTCTCCCACTAGAAATTAATTTGTATCTATATCTGTAGTACCTTCCAGTATAATGTAAACTCCTAGAGGGCAGGGATACTAAATCTTTGCATTTTTATTTCTTTGTATCCCTAGTGCCTTGCATAAAAAGCCTTGTACATATTAGGTGTTTAATAAATTCTTCTTGAATTGAATCGAAAGTGTCCCAATCTTTAATACTACATTCAGCAAACTTTTGCTTTCAGATTATTTGCTTTCAAAGACCCATGCTAGAAATGTGCCCATATGGATGGAGTCCTTAAAGTATGTGGATGTTTTATGTCATAAATAAAAATGACACATTAAAATATGAACTGTTAAATATCTAAAAATTGTCCTAGAGAATCAATAGCCAAAGGATGCAGAGTATTGTGCTAAAGCTGTGAATATTATTTTCCATTTTTACTTAGTTTCTATCAGACTCGGAATTAATTCCTTCAGGGCCCTAGGCCTATATTAATTTGCATAACTTTTACAGTAATTACTAGTTTGGGGGAAAAAATTGTGCAATTTTAAATCGGTGGTAGCATTTAATTGGTTTCCTACCTTAAGGGAGTAAATTTGCCCCTAGAGATCTGCTCAAAAGATCTACTGTCATAAACAAGAGCAGAAAGTATTAGTTATATTGGAAATGCCCATGCATCTATATTTTGAAGAACTGTTACCATAAAGAAAATAATCAATTTAAAACTTTGTGATTCTCTAAATTCACACCAGCTTCTAATTGCAAACAACAGCAATAATATAAGTACTAAATCTTTAAAATTATCTATACTGTTGACATGCCCCTTCAAAATACGTGCATCGTTAAGTGTCTGCCCAGCAAAACCTCTGAGTCTACTGACTGGCCAGGTGGATTAGTCCAATGTCCTTGTGTCAGGGTCACACACACAGCGTGCAGGGCTGGCCAGGGTCTGACCATTGCAATGCTTAGGCTATGCCATGGGCGTGTGCCGGTGCAGACATCCCCGAGGTGGTCACACTGGAGCGGGGCAAAGGAGCACCAGAGCCGAGGGAGCCAGGGCACAGGTAGGCAGGAGCCTCCCCGGATCTGGGGCTGCCTGATGATTCAGGGCAGGACAGAGCACCAACCTCAACGAAGGCATCAGTCAGATCACTCGCTCGGTCCATTACAGGCAAATGGCGCCCGGCCACAATCTTCACCTTCAGCTTTCCGGGCATCTTCGCCGGTTCTCCGTTAGGGATCTTGCAGACAAACAAGCGCCTGTGCGCCAAGCCGGAGCTCAAGGGTGGGGGAGCGTATGGGGGCGGAGCCACACCAGGACTCGCGCGTGCGCGCGCATACGTAACTGACCGAGGAGGAAGGGCGCGCGCGCGTACTCTACCAGGCGCTCTTCCCGCCGCCACCTTCCTCCCGCCCCTTCACGCTACGCACGGATGCGTATCACTTTTCCCGAGTCGCATTCCTAGGAGGGCCACGCCTTCATACCCAGTGACTAAGAGACAGGCCCAAACTGATGCTTCCGCCACTGTATCGAACCACTAGAAAGGAAACCAGAATTTCATCTAGACCTTGGAGTGAATCTTTACTGACCCCCACGTTCGTGCCTTCCAGCCCCAGCAAATGGCAGCGCCTCGCGCCAGGTGGGAGAATTAAAAATGAGGGAATCGATAAGTCCGTTATCGGCCCAAAACTTGAAGAGAATCCACCCCCAGAGAAGACTGCGCTGGACCTGGGGGGGGGTTGGGGGGCGGGGGGTAGACTGGCAGGGGGAAAAGGACGAGTGCCGAATCATCGAGCTGCGGGTGTAGGCTGGGCAGAAAGACTACACCTTGCAACCATTTCCTATTGAAGTGCGGTACAGTTCTTGTTAAGACAATTTCCAAATTAGACTGAATTGGCTCAGAGTAAATAATTTATGGCGCAACCTAAAGCAGCTAACCTCCATTGGCTATTGTGGCGGTCATATTAATGTTGGGTCAACCCAAAATCCAGTTCTCAGTCAACCAATAATCGTCAACTATTAAGAGCCTACTGTGTGCCAGACATAAGTAGTGCCAGACATCATAAGTAGCGCTTGTGATACAAAAGATAGTCCCTTCTTTCTGGATGAGCTCATGGAGTCTACTGGGTGGGACAGCTTGCAAACCATTATGTACAGACACCAACAACAGAGGGAAAGCACCGGAACTGAAGGAGATAGGACAAGTTTCTTGCAGAAGATGAGATTTTAGCAGAGATTTGGAGGAAGTCTGGAGGTGAAGATGAGGGATTCTGGGCATAAAAGTCAGTCTGAAATAAGTATTCAATAAGCCTGCTATAAGCCTGACATTGTGCTAAGCATTTCATCAAATAACTTCTTTAATTCTCACAAGGTATTATATGATCCCTATTTTATAGTTAAGGAAACTGAGGTTGATAACAATTGACTTGCCCAAAGTAACACAGCTAGTAAGTGAGTAACCTAGTAAGGTTAAATTTGAACTCAAGTTTTCCTGATTGAAATCCAGGCCATCTAGCCACTTTACCATGTAGCTGTAGTCCAAAAAGGGAGAGAGGAATGTCTTAATAGAGGAACAGGTAACAAGTCAATGTCACTGGATCTCAGATGAATGTAAGATAGGAAAGGTGGGGAGGGGTCAGGTTATGAAAGGCTTTATATTTCATCCTGGAGGTGATAGGGAGCACAGCAATTTACTGAGCAGAAGAGGATATAGTCAGACTTAAACTTTAGGTCATTTTGACAGGTAAGTGGACAATGGAGGAGAGCAGGAAAGGATTCAGTGTCAGGGAGATCAACCAGCAAGCTATTGCAATAATCCAGGTGTGAGATAATGAGGGTGGTGGAGGCAGTGTCATAAGAGAGAAAGCACATGTGAGAAATGTTACGAAGGTAAAATCTACAGGCCTTGTCAACATTTTAGATTCGAGATGTGAGAGAGAGTAAGGAAGATGCCACCTAAGTTGCTGAGCCTAAGGGACTGGGAGGATAGTGGTAACCTCACCAGTAGACTGCTTTACTGAAACATTTCAATGGATCAATGATTCCAACTGTTGGTCAATTCTTACATCTGTATAGATCCCAACCCATCCATAATTCCTCATATGGATGATTCTGTTCCATGCTTTCCCATAATTCCTCTCTAAACACCAAATGCTGTATATCTAATGTATCTGTGAGACCTTGTTCAGTACTGTGAATGTCCCTCTCTCTTCCCTCCCTCTAGCTCCTACTTGGTCTACCAGCTTGATCATGCCTTTCAGTAATAATACTGTTTATGAAATTCTTTATGCCTAAGGCATCCCTGGTAATAATACTACAACTTAGACTCATCATGCCCTTCTCCATTATCCTTTTGGTCACCTGCAATTTTCAGACTTCGGAAAATTGTGGCATTCAGTGATTCACAGACAATAGCATTTGGGGGGAAGGAGGAGAAGGAATAGGAACCACAGCTATTTCACATCTTGATGGACTAAAACTATAGAAACACCTCCAAATGGGTGGCCGGTGCAGAGGCCTGGAAGATGATGGGGGCCGGCACAGTGGCCCTGACAAGGTCTGGTCAACTTGGCAGCAAGTTGACCCACCAACCGAAAGGGCCATTTCCAGGCCTATCACTGCAGGGCTGGGATTGGATGGAGCTGGCTACAGAATCCACAAAATGACAGAGAGAACCTAACCTCCCGTGGAAGATAGCCTGGCAGGAAGTGGCCAGCAAAGAGCTCTGGGAGCCAAGCCCAGCCTTGCGCAAGCCTGAGGTTTTAGCCTCAGGGTGGCCTGACCAGCCTCTGGCTGGAGGGACTTCAGATCACCAGCAGCTGTGGCAGTTTGCAGAATTAACAACCCATAGATGCTAAGGACAAAGTGAGAGGTCAGTGCAGTGTGGGCTTTGGGACCTGGGAAGTTGGGAGTGCAGTAGGCCTTTGCCCCCAGGGTGAGAAGAGACTGAGGCTCAGTGGCCATGTTGCTGCCGCCAGCATATTGCAGGCAGACCAAGCAGCCAGTCTCGGGGTAATTCCTCTTGCTTTAACCTGCTTGGGTCAGAATTGTGGTCTAGGGTGGAGGTCCTGGGGTGTGTGACCAGTTTGCCAGAGCATGGGGAGGCTTCAGAGAAAGCACCCAACTAATAGCTCCAGCAGCTGAGAAAACCCCAGCAATTGGGACAAAGCTCCCCACTCTGGTAGCAGAGTTCTACTGTGGCAAAAAGGTCAAAAGTCAAGTAATTGAGTGGCAACATGAGCAGACAATGGAAGCAAGGCAAGCACAGGAATCCAACTTTGGACTCCTTTTGGGGGGACAAAAAGGATAAAAGCATGGAACAGGAAGAAGACAGCAAAGTCGGAACTCCTGCACCAGAAGCTTTCAAGAAAAGAATAAGCTGCTTACAGGCCATAGAGGAGCTTAAGAAGGATTTTGAAAACCAAATAAGAGAAATGAAGGAAAAATTGGGAAGAGAAATGAGAACGATGCAAGAAAATTATAAAATGAGAGTCAACAACCTGACTGAGGAAAATAACACCTTAAAAATAGAATAACTCAAATGGCAAAAGAGGCTCAAAAAGCCAATGAGGAGAAGAATGCCTTAAAAAGCTGAATTTGCCAGATGGAAAAAGAATCTCAAAAGCCCACTGAAGAGAATCATTCCTTCAGAATTAGATTGGAGCAAATGGAAGCTAGTGACTATGAGGAATCAAGATCTATTAAAAAGATCCAAACAAATGAAAAAATAGAAGGCAATGTGAAATATCTCATTGAAAAAGCATTGAGCTGGAAATTCGACTACCAGAAAGCCATGATCAAAAAAAGAACCTGTCCCCCTGAATTCTTCAGAAAGTATATTTGACTCTCAGAATGGCAAATCAGCCAGAACAGCCAAGTGGCTGCCCCCCACTTTGTTAGTTCCATAAACTGAAAAGCTACATTAGCTGCTTTGGCCCCCTTACTACCAAAAATAGAGCAGTCCATGTTGGGGACTGTAGCTGGCATCGACCAGCGCTAAACAGTTTGTGCCCTCCCTCCTTCTGCCAAAGGGCTCCTGTCTAGGGGCACGGCGCTGCTGGACAGCCAGCTCTTTGCCCTCAGTTCTTAGACATGGCTATCTAAATAAGCAGTCAGGCTTCCCGTTTGCTGCAGCTTCATAGCAATAAAATGCAACTCCTGGGACCCCTGGGAAACTGCCCATGGCTTTATTTATGAACTCTTGTCAGGATCAGGTAGGAAGAGGTAACATCTTTATCTGCCAGAAATCAAGACTCAAATAAAACGGTGCTTAAACTTTTGTTATACACAATTCTTTTGTATAAATAAATGTTTATAGTTTTACATGGAAGATGGAATAAAAGGCCTTTTGACTGTATATTTTTTACTTTTTATAGATTTTAAAATTGTATAATTCTTTATATATGTGGGGGGAGGGAGGCAGGGAGTATGCTAAGTTTTATGATGCCTGTAAATGGAGAACAGTCAAAATAGATGCTAACCTTTTATGCTTGTTTTTGTATAAAGATCCTATTAATCCCCTGATTCTTTCACTTCACTTAACTCTGGCACACACCAAAAAGAGAACCTTCACTTTCCTGTTTTATCATTATATGAAATAATAAAGTATTTTACTAGTGTGAAAAAAAAGAACCTGGAAATCATCCTCCAAGAAATTCTCAAGGAAAACTGCCCTGATGTTTTAGAACCAGAGGACAAAATAGAGGTTGAAAGAATCCACCAATCACCTCCTGAAAAAAATCCCAAAAAGAAAACTCCTAGGAATATTATACCCGACTTCTGGAATTCCCAGATCAAGGAGAAAATATTACATGCATCCAGGAAGAAACAATTTGAATACTGTGGAAACACAATCAGGATAACACAGGATCTGGCAGCTTCTACATTGAGGTATCAAAGGGCTTGGAATATGATATTCCAGAGGTCAAAGGTGCTGGGATTAAAACCAAGAATCACCTACCCAGCAAAACTGAGTATCATGTTTCAGGGGAAAATATGATCATTCAATGGAATAGATGACTTTCAGGCACTCTTGATGAAAAAAACCAGAGTTGAATAGAAAATTTGACCTTCAGTTACAAGAAGCATGAGAAGGTAAACAGGGAAAAGAAATCATAAGGAAAGAATAAAAAGAAATCATAATCATCGTTGAACTACTTACATTCATACACAGAAAAACAATAATTGTAACTTATGAAACTTTTCTCAGCATGAGAATAGTTGAAGGGAATAGAAATGTGTGTATATGTATATGTATATTTACACATACATATAAATATCTGTATAGGAGGGTATTTGGGCATATGTATGCATATGTGAGAATGTGTACATATGTGTACAGGTATACATAGAGGGTACAGGACAAGTTGAATACGAAGGGATGATACTGAGAAGGTGAAATTAAGAGGTGAGAGAGGAATATAATGAGAGGAGATGGGGAGAGATAGAATGGGGTAAATTATCTCATATTGAAGGGGGAATGGAAAACTGTTACAATGGAGGGCAAGAGCAGGAAGGCAAAAGGGAATGAGTCAACCCTATTCTCAATTAATTTGGCTTAGGAAGGGAATCACATACACACTAAATAGGGTATCTCACACTACAGGAGAGTAGGGGGTAAGGGGATGAGAGGGGGGATGATGGAAGGGAGGGCAGGCTGTGGGGGAGGGAAGTTGGAAGCACCCACTTTTGAAAAGGGACAGGATAGTCAAAGGGGATCAGGGAGAAGATATGGGAGAGAGCAGATTGGATGAGGGGATATCTTGTGGGACTGCTATTTTGGGGTGATGGGTAGGGGAAAAATGGGAAAAAATTGTAACTCAAAATCTGGCAGAAATGAATGATGTAAACCAGAAGTTAATAAAGCATTAAAAAAAGAAAGAAAGAAAAGGGACAGGATCAAAGTAGAGAATAGAATAAGGCAGGGGTGCAGTGGGATGGAAGGAAATATAGTCTTTCACAATATATCCATTATGGAAATGTTTTGCATTGTTATACATGTACAGCCTATGTTGAATTGTTTGTCTTCCCAGTAGGGATGGGTGACGAGGTAGGGAAGGAATCTGGAATTCAAAGGTCTAAAAGAAAATGTTTTAAAAATATATTATTATTATTATTTTACATGTAACTGGGAAATAAGATATATAGGCACTGGGGCATAGAGATCCACCATGCCCTACTTGAAAGTTGGAGGGGGGAATAGGGGAAGACATAGGAGAGAGAAGATTGGGGGAGGGGATATTCAGTGGGATCACTGTTTTGGGGTGGTGGGTAGGGGAAACATGGGAAGAAAATTTGTATTTCAAAATCTTGTGGAAATGAGTGATGTAAACTAAAAAAAAATTAATGAATTAATTTTTAAAAAAATATCCAAATGGGGCGGCTAGGTGGCGCAGTGAATAGAGCGCTGGCCCTGGAATCAGAAGGACCTGAGTTCGGAGCCGGCCTCCGACACTTAATCCGCACAAACAAAAAACCTAGCCGTGTAACCTTGGGCAAGTTACTTAACCCCAACTGCCCTAACGGGGCGGCTAGGTGGCGCAGTGAGTAAGAGTGCCGGCCTCGGAGTTTGGATGACCCGAGATCAGATCCGGCCTCAGAAAATGAGCACCCACGCATAAATCAAATGACTAGCCGTGTAACCTTGAGCAAGTTACTTAACCCCAATTGCTTAAAAAAAAAAAAATATCCAAATATCTGGTGGCCTAAAAGTAGAAAGTAACTAGAAATATAACAAACTATGTAGATAGTCTCATCTACTGTTATAACAACTATTTGTTGTCCTTGGATAAAAGATACCCGCAGTCAGGTCTAAATAGTTATCTCAATCCTGCAGTTGTCTAAAAGAACATCTTTCACAATTGTAAAACTATTTGTTCTCTTCCCCTTAAACAGAGAATGTTCTCATTCCGATAGCAAACACTGCCAACTATGTGGCAAAAGCTTCCCTTTGCTACTTTGAATGATTCTCCCTTTCCTTACCTTTCCTCTCTTATGAAGGGTGTTACTTATCTATCCTAAGTTGCTGAAGAATGTTACCAATTGTCTGTGTACTCTAAATGGACCTAAAAAGTTATTTAAAAAATCTAATCCCCAGAAAGTTAAAGCTGCTCTCAACAATTTCCTTAGCATGCTAATCACTGGAATCCCCATGATAGGCACACCTTTCCCAAGAGGTCTCACTTTTTTCTATCTAGAGAACTCCCCCAACAAATCATTGGGGAACACCCTTCATATAAAGATGGGACTTTAGGAAGACAGCTTGAGATAAAAATTAAAGACTCTGAGTGCTTTGCCAAAAGCAATCCAGTTTGTTCTCTTCATTATATTCAGTTCTTCAGGTAAATTGTATATAGAGAATGCCTGTCCAAGTTCTTTATTATAATATAAATACTAGATATTTGCCTCCACTTGATTTTTCACATAAGAATTGTCAGTTCAATCTCTTGAATGGTTGTTTCACAGGTAAACACACAGGTAACACTGACTATGCCAGTTGTTAGACAGGTGGAGACACCAGCAGAGGTTAACTTTTGATCCGGGAAGAAAGGAATAGTCATAATAAAAGGTTAAGTAAGCTTACTTTATTCTTGGCTAGTCTTCTCACAAGGGAGTTGTTGATAACGGGAGCACCAACTCCTATAGGTTCCCTATAACTTCTTGCAGGGGTGGGTGATAATATAGTAGGAACTACAACTCCTGTAGGTCACCTAAACCTCAATGGGGGCTGGTTGAGGCAAACACAGATCCCCCCTAAGCCTTGATAGGGACCAATGAAGGCAGGTACATGTGTTCCTCCATACAGTACCCAAATCCCAAAATCTCCACTTATTGAACAATGCCCACTTGACTTATAGGGCAACAGCAAAGTTAGCACCTTGCCAACATTAAGCTCACAGGTTAACTTTAGCAATATTGTCGTTCAGCACAAGCATAGTAAATATCACATTATGTCATCATATCTCACTGTGCAAGTGTGGTGGAGATGTTTACAAGTCATGAACCTGGGAAATACTATCTAACACCTGGGGACTAGAGATTGTCATGGCCGTGGATCATGGAACTAAACTCTAAGAAAGAATAACAAAAATCCACCTTACACATACTAAAATTCCTTAAAATGACCAAAAGCTCTTGAGAAAAGGGCTTTTCATGTTCCAAGGAATGTGGCACAAAGTTAACATCAAATGCCACGTTATCAATTACACACAACAGGAACTAGAATTATTAACCAACATTAGTTATATTGATCTGATATAAAATAATCAAAAATATGTTGAATCGGGGCGGCTAGGTGGCGCAGAGAGTAGAGCGCCAGCCCTGGAGTCAGAAGGACCTGAATTTGGATCCGGCCTCAGACACTTAAGGCACACACAAATAAAAACCTAGCCGTGTGACCTTGGGCAAGTTACTTAACCCCAATTGCCCTCCAAAAAGGCAAAAAAAAAAAAAATATGTTGAATCATTTTCTAATAGTAAATAGGCACTTTACTGTAAATTGGTGTAATAGAAAAATATTTGCAACTTGTACAAACTAAAAGATTTATAATGCAACCCATATAGAGTAGCTGATAATAAAGTCTGATGTTTGTGCACATGCTTAGTACCTCGAGTTTCATTAACTCATAATATAGTTAGAAAATTCCTTAAGATAATTTTTTTATTGGCCTGAGGCTTGATACTCACACCTGGAGCCTGGGCCACACATGGAAGATAGCTGGACATGGGTGGGGCCCCAGGCCTGGAAGTCTTTGAAGTTTTGGGGTGGAGAGGAGTCCTACTGCCAGTGGCCATGGCCTGAGACAGTAAGTGAGGTCCATGTACGATGGATGCCCTGGCAGCCTCACTGCTGGATAACTTGGAACCAGGTCCACAGAGGCTCAGAACCCAGGTTCTCCCCTCTCATGGGTTCAGCTTTACAGCCCCAGTCAGGGGACTATGGCCTCTGCTGAGGGCCAGACTTGAAGCCCTGGAAAAATGAGGGAAAGGACTTATGAAGAGGTCCTCTTCCATCCCACCCTGAAGAAGTTCCCTTCCAGAAAAATCACCTTCACGATTTGGAGATTATTAATATAACAAATAAGAACTTAGTATTGGTCGTTCACACACTGTTGCTGCTGGGCCTCAATGCTCCAGGATTGTTCTAGAAACATTTTCCTGGACAACTCTAGATGTGTGGGCGGGGGGGGAGATGTGGGTAAAAAACATGCAACTGCCTCTCCAGTCTTCATTTTCTTCACCAGATCAAAGATCCAATGCTATAAGAGAAAACCTGTCCCTTGGACCTCCATGAGGAAGAAACCAGCTCTGGCTGATGGCAACCCAGAACGTGACTTCCTTTAAGAACACTGTTTGATGATATGTTCACCTTTGAGTATATGGGCTTCACCAAAGATGTGGGAAACATCAGATTTCTGGTCTGTGCAGATTGTGAAATTGGATCTATCGGCTGGCATTTCCTAGATGACAAAAATAGTTTCTATGTGGCTTTGGAGAGTGTTTCCCATGAGTGACTAAGGGATCTTCAGCAGCAGCTTTCCATGGTGGAAACATCTCTACAAAACAGCAGTCATTCTAAACTGATGTAACTGTTCTGCTGCTTTCTTCCCTATGCTTATGTAAGTTGTGATACCACACGATGTCTACTTGGACATACAAAGGGTTTACCCTAACTTGCTTTCTTGAGACCTCAAGTGCACATGTCTCAATTATTTCTCCCTGTAGCACACCTTTCTCTCTTCTTCCCCATTCTGGTTTGAGTGATATGGGAAGCCAGGTACCTCCCAGAATTCATCCACTGGCCTGATGAGTGTCTGTGTCTCTTATTCAGATGCTTTTTGTTTCTGGCTTTAGGTGACAGTGAGATTTTTACTGTTCTGATTTGTTTGAGGCCTTTTAGCTTTTGAAATTCTCATGTGGTTTCTCATCAATGGTCTAACCCTCACCTTTACAATACATGAATAGAGAGTTAAATTTTTAGCTCCTTCTGGCAACCACCACAAAGAAAAGTAATTTGCCAGATGTGTCTGAGATTCTCCTTTGAGTATCAGGGTGGAGAGCACATAAAGAAGGAACCTCTGCTAACTTGCATGTGAAGTTTACAACTGTGGCTCATGTCTGAACAGATGATCATCTGAGTCCCTTCTTCACGGGAAGAATTGTATCTAAAAAACCATCAGTACAGAGTTATTAAAGTTTATTAAACATTTGCTTGTATTAGACACAGAGTAAGTCGGTGCTAGGTCATTCTATGGCGCTCTCACTATTCTGTGGCAGTCTCACCCACATGGCATTCTATGGCACTCTCACTACTCTATGGCATTGTATGGCATTCTAAAGGACATGGTAGAGGGCAAGAATTCTTGTTGAGATGGGAACTTTCCTTATTGCCATCCTAACAAATTCCAGAATGCAAACTTTGCGTCCAGTTACCTATATTCCTATTCAATTCATATGAATTCATGTTTCCTGACTGCTAGGAAAACTTGATCCTTCTGGTTTGGTGCTGATCCAAGAGGGCATTAAATATGAATGAGTCGGTAAAAAAAAAAAGATAATTTTTGATTAAATTAATCCAAACAATTCAAATCATTATTTACCTAACACTATACCTAACTGGTTCATTTGTGAAATCAAGTTCTGTACCCTATGCTCACAACTGTTCTTTGCTTCTTTCTGGTTTTTTTCTCTTTGTTATCATGTTTAAAATATATTTTTTATTCTTTTTACTTATATGCATATGTGTGCATATGTGTTTCTTTGTCACATCTTGAGTTTCAAGTTGTCTCCCTCCCAAGCCTGCATTAGAGAAGTTCAACATTTGATTAGATAGATAGATAGATAGATAAAATATGAAACCATACAGTACAAGCATACCTTATTTTATTGTGCTTCATAGATACTGCATTTTTTTTTTACAAATTAAAGATTTGTGGCAACCCTGCCATAAGCAAGTCCATCAGCACCATTTTTTCAACACCATGTGCTCACATCATTTCTCTGTATCATATTTTGATAATTCTTACAGTATTTCAAATTTTTTTCCTGATTATTATATCTGTTATGGTGACCTATAATCAGTGATCTTTGATGTTACTATTTTACTTGTTTTGGGGTTCCACAAGCCATGCCCATATAAGGCGACAAACTTAAATCAATAAATGTTGTATGTTCCACTGACTGGCAGTTTTCCATTTCTCTCCTCCTCAAGGTTCTCTCATCCCTGAGACACAACAATACTGAAGAATATTAGATAAACTTAGTTGATAAAGCAGCAAGAGCATTTGAGAGGATTGACTCCAGTTTTGAAAAAAGTTCTACTGTAGGTAAAATGCTACTAAATAGCATTGCATGCTACAGAGAAATTTTCCATGAAAGGAAGAGTCAAAATGTGGGAATATGTTCACATGATTGCACAGGTATAAAATATATCAGATTGTTGCTATCTTGGAGAGGGAGGATAGAAGAGAGGGAGGGAGAAAAAATTTGGAACTCAAAATTTTATTTAAAAATGAATGTTGAAAACTTTTTACATGTAACTGGAAAAAAATAAATTATTGTTTTTTGAAAAAGAGTCAATTGATGAGGCAAACTTCATTGTTGCCTTATTTTAAGAAATTGCCACAGCCACCCCAACCTTCAGCAACCACCACCTTGATCAGTCAGCAGCCATCGCTATCTAGACAAGACCCTCCACCAGCAAAAAGCTTAGGATTTGCTGAAGGCTCAGATGATGGTTAGCATTTTTTAGTAATAAAGTATTTTAAAATTAAGATATGTACATTTTCAGACATAATAATGTAAACATAACTTTAATATGCACTGGGAAACCAAAAAAATTTATGTGACTCACTTTATTGTGATAGTCACTTTATTTATGGTGGTCTGAAACCAAACCCACAATATCTCCAAAGCATGCCTGTCCATATTTCCATATATCAGTTCTTTCTCTGGGGCATTTTCAGTCCTTCATAGTTGATTTGAATGATCATATTATTCAAAATAGCTTAGTTATTCACAGTTATTATTTGAACATTATTGTTGTTACTATTGTAGTGCCAATGCAATATTTATAGTGCCCACAGTCACTATAAATATATCCACATTCAGATACCAGAAAACCAAATCGCAAAGCCAGTAAGCTGATTCCATTATAGTAGCAAAGAAGTTAATAAGCTGCAACAGAACAGAAAGCCACAGCATCCTTTAGCCTTCCCACCAACCATCATAAAACCAATATTTATTCACAAGCCTATCTGTTTACCTCAGAAGTGTGCTCTCCTCCCAACTGTCTAACTGGCTCTGACTCCCAGCTTCCTGTGGGCTCTTCTCCACCCTTCAGCAAAGTCCTCCCACCACAGGCTCCCTGTGACTATATTCAGCCTATTAGGGGGCCAAGTTTATTTTCAAAGCAGGGAAGGTCTTCAAATTCTCTTAGGCTTATTAAGGGGCAGGGAAAATCTTCAAATTACCCTTACCATTACAACTATACACAATGTTTTCTCAGTTCTGCTCATTTCACTCTGCATTATTTCATGCAAATCTTCCCATGTTTTTCTAAAACCATGCTGCTCATTACAGCACAGTAGTATTTTATCACAATCATATACCATAACTTATTCCGTCATTCCCCAATTGATGGCCAATCTCTCACTTTCCATTTCTTTGCCACCATAAAGAGAGCTGTTATAAGGATTTTAAAACACATAGATTCTTTTCCTTTTCCTCTGATCACCTTGGGAAACAAGCCCAATAATCTGTATTGCTATATCAAAGGGCATACACAATTTTATAACTTTTTGGACATAATTCTAAATTGCTCTCCAAAGTGATTGGATCAGTTCACAATTCCACCAACAGGGTACTAAAATCCCAATTTTTCCACGTCCCCTCCAACATTTGTTATTTTCCCTTTCTATCATTTTAACCAATCTGATAGGTGTGAGATAGTATCTCACAGTTGTTTTAATTTGCATTTCTCTAATCAATAGTGATTTAGAGCATTTTTCATGTGACTATAGCTTTCATTTCTTCTTCTACAAATTGCCTGGTCATATCCTTTGACCATTTATTAATTGGGAAATCAAACATACATTTTTTAAAACCTTGGGTGCAATCTTTTGACTGGGTCCAAGTTTTACACAACAAATCCTTTTATTAAGGGGATTTGTTCTGTGAAGTTTGGATTCAATCAAAGGGCCACATGTGGCCTTGAGGTTGTAGGTTTGCCACACCTGGTTTAGGGTAACCCAGTTCACAAAGGAGAAAACCAACCAGAGTGGTCTGGATGAAGATGGACTGCCCAGTCTAGCTTGCTGGAGGTGGCTGAGTCTCATGATGAAATGATATTCTTAGAAGGAAGAGCTGAAAACTTCTAGGCCACTTCTTCATTAAATATCTACCAATCAGCATTGATTTTTCAGTTCTTGGGACATTCCCTTTTACAAAAGCATTTACTGCTTGTCTTTGGTTACTGAGAGAAACCATTGACCATCAATTTATTGATTGCTGGCTAGCCTAATTAATACATTGATTATTAATTATCCAGAAATTCTGTCTCAGGGTTTATCATTCATCATATTTTGCACATATTTTGTCTTTGCTTGTATATATGTATATATATTGTATATATATATTGTATATATATTGTATACATATATAGTATATACACACACACACACATAGAGACTAATAAATTAAAAGAGACCCATGTTATTTAAATTATTTAATATTTAATTTAAATTAAATAAAATTATGCTTTAAAATAACAGAAACTACTATCAAAGCCTGATTTTGACAAGAACTATTTCATATTTTAAAAACACAAGTAATTAATTTAAAATTAACTAAACTTATTTAACATTAAATCAGAAAGCAAACCCCATACACAAAATATTATTTAACAAAACTATACTTTGTGTTTATTTTTTAAAGTTTTTTTTGAAGTATCTTTTACTGTATCAGAGTATGATACAGGTCTGCCAGAAATAGCATTTGTTATTAAATATTGCACAAAAAGTAAATATAAAATCAACCCCTTTAGGAGAAGGGTCAGTCATTCCTGAATCCAGCCTTCTGGAAGAGATTCAAAAGTTCAGGTTCCTAGATCTAGTGAGAGTAGAAAATATTCTTGGTCAGTGCTAGTCTCTTGAATAGAAGATCACTCACATAGACAAAATGGAAGAGTAGTAAAGGACTGAGCCTTGATAGAAGGGAGCCAAAAACTTGGACCTTGCCATATGCCCATGTGTTATTTGGGCAGGGCAGGTCTCTGATGGAGAAAGGGAATGACTCTCTAGCCACATTAAGTTTGTTGTGCTCCAAGGGAAGTTCAAACACTCTGTTGATCCTTAGGGTGATGGCGAAACTGAAAAGAATGCTAAGGGCTTTGCCTTACCTGTAACCCTAAGTTTGTTTCCCCTCTGAGGAAAGTACAAACCACCAGGTGGCACTATGAGCCAGGGGGAATTACACAGGGTTCTAGGATTAAGGTGAAATTCATGAGAGAAAAAGGATAATTGTATTGTTTATGGCTTACTATGAGTCCTTTATGTTGTTTTGCATTATCTACAGCAGGAAACAAACTTTTATATAATAGTATAAATACCTTATATGCATTGTCATTCTGAAGGCTTTCACAGAAGTTAGGGTTATTTACCCATATCTGTGGAGATCTAGTTTGTTACCGTTGATCAGTTGTGCCCAACTCTTCATGACCTCACGGACCAAAGCATGCCAATGCTGTCTGGGGGTTTCTTGGTAAAGATTCTAGAGTGGTTTACCATTTCCTGGTTCAGTGGATTAAGGCAGAGTTAAGTAACTTGCCCAAGGACACACAAGTAGTAATTGTCTGAGGCAGGATTTGAATTCAGGTCTTTCTGACTCCAAGCCTAGAACTTTACCTACTGAGCCACCTAGCTGCCTAACAAACAGTATTACCAGAAGAAATTCCAGAGCAAAAAGATGCAATCAATCCCCTAAAATTATACTCAGTCTGTATAAAACCAGATATTAGGGTTCTACAACCACAGATACATAAGGAATTCTTGTAATTCTTGAACTTGTTTCAAAATGTGAGATTATTTTTATGCTTTTATATGTGTGTATATATGTATATGTATATATATGCATATATATATATATATATATAAAATACTGTTGCACTTTAAGTTAAAACAAAATTCATAAATTTTTTAAAATGAGGTGGAAATCTAGCTAAGAACCTGGAAAATTAGCTAGACTTATAAAAAAACACACATAAATTTTGAAGTCTATCTTGGAACCCACAAACACAACTAAAAAGGAATACCATGAGGAATCTACAAACACTAGATGCTGGTACTACAAATTTAGCTAAGAAGCTACAAGCACACCAACAAATTGAAAATATTGTTATAAATCTTTAAATATTCCAAGTAAAACTGGAAATCTAGCTGTAAAGCTAAAATATTTCTAGGAAACTGAAAATGTACCTAGTAACCTATAAACAATGGAAGCTGGCAATCTAGCAGAAAACTGTTGTTAAAACCTGGAAATCCACCTAAAAACTTAGAAATTTAGCTGCAAAGTAGGTTTAAAAGCTCAAGGAGACTCATAACTCCCTCATAAGACTAGGTGAGTCCTTTCCCTGAGCACTCATTGCCAAGCTATGGGCCCCTTTGTACTGCTTGAAGATTCAACTTCTCAACTTAAATTCAGGTAAATTTCCATCTCTTTTGTTAAGTTAAAGTTTCTCTGGCAACTATCAGTCTTTCCATACCTACCCATTTCACTTACTCCAAGAACAGAGACATCAAATTCAAATAAAGAGAGGTGGAGAAGGAGGGACACTAATCCATACATAAGGATCCCTGCAGGCTATATGTATCCTTAAGGATACTTGCACCTGATGTGGAGGTGTAAGACCAATAACACCAGCACACAGAAGGGCTGCTAGGACAGGTTCTTTAATCTGCTTTTCTAAAGGAAAGACAGCTTCAAAGAGGTTAATAATCTTACTTTAATTAATCAATGAGAAAGATATGAAATTAGGAAGAAGTGAGTATCCAAGAAAGAATCCAATTGACAGGGCTCCAACTGTCTAAACAAAGTAATAGATACATAATCACAAGACCAGAGAGCTCCAACAAAAGCCAGGGGGTGGCTCCTTAACAATGGCTTCCCAGAGTTTCATCTGGACAAATCACAAAGAAATATTCTTCCCATGAGTGAGCCCCAATGTAAAATACCAACCTCCCAGTATATATAGTTTTCAACTAATAGGCTCAGAGCCAGAAGGCATCACAAGCCAGTGACTCAGTGCCTAATTGGCTCAGTACCATAAGGTGGGAAAGCCTTCCTTCAAGCAAGCCTCCCTGTAAGCAAGCTTTCCCCCTAAGCTAGTTACTCCCCCAAGATAATATATGGGCTCTATGTGACTCGGGATGTGTCAGCTGTGAACTGGGCAGGAGCTCAAAGCAGCAAGACATCTGTGATTGAAATACCTGTGTACCTGTAGAGCTGGGAACACGGACCCTGTTCCAAAGGAAAAAGGGAACACATGGTCACATAGGCCTACTAATGGATAGGGAAGATCTTATATTTTATTCATCCTATACTGCATGATGTAATATTTGTGTTTTATTGTATGTTTATTTATTTTTTAAAAATATTTCCCCAATACATTTTAATCTGATTATGGCTGCACTCTTGAGTGTTGACAGCATATGCAGCCCATGGGCCTTGTGTTTAACCCCTCTGCTTTAAACAACTCTCTCCTTTTTTCCTCATCAATATTACTTCCTTTTCTATTACAAATTCCAAAATGGAGTGGTGACTTTCTCCCAATGTTCTCATTTTTCTTAGGTCCAAAATAGACATTCCCTGCCTTGCTTCCTCCATTTTTTGAAAGACAAAATTATTATTAATGAAAATCAAAAAATTATCAGCTGCTTTGCTTTTGACAGAAAAATAGATCCAGAAGATACATAATTATTTGAAATTCCCCATTACTACTATATCATGCCTCTATACTGTTTGTGATTATTTGCCACTCATTGATTTCTTTTTCTGCACATGGTTCACAGTAAACTCATATGTTAATTGTAATTCTTTTTCTACATTTATTTATCTCCTTCAAATACTTTGTATTATATTATTCTGGATCTTTTTTTCCCTATATTTCCTTGTATGATTTGTTGTTGTTGTTCAGTCACTTTCAGGTTTCTCTGACTCTTTACTACCGTATTTAGGGCTTTCTTGCAAAGATACTGGAGAAGTCTGCCATTTCCTTCTCTAGCTCATTTTACAGATAAGGAAAGTGAGGTAAACAAGGTTAAGTGACTTACCCAAGGTCACACAGCTAGTAAGTGAATAAGATCAGATTTGAACTCAGGAAGAAGAGTATCCCTGACTCCAGCCAGTCACTCTATTGTGCTACCTAGCTACCAGTCTTGTATGATTACATCTTCTTAATATGCAATGGTTCTTCCCTCCCTCATCCCTCATACCTCTCCTATTTATCTCACTCATTTGAAACCCCAACTCATCTTTTGTGGAGAATAGGATTCTAATAATGAATCACAGACACATATTGGTTTCCTTACAATACTCATGGGAGTTAGGTGATGGAATAATAGCATTTAGAGTAATAGCTAACTCTGCAGATTACCTAATCCAGTCCCCTCACTTTAGAGTTGAGGAAATTGAGACCAAAAAGAGATAAGTGACCTTACCAAGGTTTCATGACTCATAAGTGGTATAGCTGTGATTCAAATTCGCTATAGCTCCACATACAATGTTCTTTATATGATACAATACTGCAAAACCAATATTATTACTCCCATTTTGCAGACAAGAAAAATGAGGCTTATATAGATCATCATTTGTTCAGGGTCACACAGCATTTAAGTACTATGACTGATTCCAGGTCTCTGTTTCCACATATAGTGCTTTTTTACACTACATAATTTTGCCTCACCAAGCAAGTGCAATCCACAAATAAACAACCTCAAGGAAGTTTTCACAAGGGGAAAACTTTCTTGCACCACACTATCTACTTTTGCATACTACTACAAAATTATCCCCAAGTGTATTAGAAGATGTGCCACTGATTATTTGCTACTGATGACAGAGTCAAAGTAGCACTATCATGGGTATTGTAGACTCTCATGTGCCTTTCCAAAATAGAATTATAATTTAAAAAAACAAGCAAGTATCCCACTAAAGACCTACTCTTATGTTTTATAAAGACACGGTGATGATGCTGGATTCTGGAAGGCCATGGCAATAGACAGGGTAGATACAGCAGGCTTTATGGAGCTGGAAATATTTATAGTACAGGGTCAGCCAATGAGAGACTCTTTGTCATCAGGAATATATTTAAGTTCAGAGAGGGTCATCAGCAGTGGAATAAAAAATTTAAATAATGATTTTAATGGGGGGAAGTTGTCTGGACACTGCAACTCATGAAAATTCCTAATGACTGGTTGGGGGGGGCAGAGTTATAGTGATACCAATCTACATCTGTAGAGGGAGAATCTATATCAATTAAATTACCAAAGAAGTAAGTAAAAAGAATTAAAGCAACTAGAACTTGTCCATTCAGGAACAAAATTCAGCTTAGTAATGTAACTTTCATTTTTCATGTTTTGATAATCTTTTTTTTTTCAAATGCTTTATTAACTTCTGGTTTACATCATTCATTTCCACCAGATTTTGAGTTATAAAGTTTCTCCCCATTTTTTCCCCTACCTACTGCCCCAAAATAGCAGCCCCATAGGATATCCCCTTCTCCAATCTGCTCTCTCCTATATCTTCTCCCATACCCCCTTAGACTTTTCCAGTAGAGCATAGTGGATCTCTATGCTCCAGTGACTGTATATCTTATTTCCCAATTACGTGTAAAACAGTATTAATGATAATAATTATATATATATATGCATATATATATTTAAACATTTGATATTAAAACTTTGAATTCCAGATTCATTCCCTTCCTCCCTTGTCACCCACCCTTACTGGGAAGATAAGCAATTCAGTATAGGTTGTACATGTGTGGCTATGCAAAACATTTCCATAGTGGATATATTGTAAAAGACTGACTATATTTCCCTCCCTCCTATCCCACCTCCCACTTGTTCTATTTTCTACTTTGATCCTGTCCCTTTTCAAAAGTGGGTGCTTCCAATTTCCCTCCCCCCAAACTGCCCTCCCTTCCATCATTCCCTCTCTCATACCCTTCCCCCCTACTCTCTTATAGGGTGAGATACCCTATTTAGTATGTATGTCATTCCCTCCCTGAGCCAAATTCAATGAGAATAAGGTTGACCCATTCCCTTTTGCCTTCCTGTTCTTCCCCTCCATTATAACCATTTTCCCTTGCCTCTTCTATATGAGATAATTTATCCCATTGTGTCTCTCCTCATCTCCTCTCATTATATTCCTCTCACACCTCTTCATTTCACCTTTTAAGTATCATCCTTTCCTATTAAATTGGTCCTGTGTCCTCTATGTATACCTGTAAACATATATACACACATTCACATGTGTATTCGTATACCCATACACCCTCCTGTATAAACATTATATAATATATATATATGTATATATTTCTATTCCGTTCAACTATTTTTATTCTGAGAATAGTTTCATCAGTTACAACTATCATTTTCCATGTAGGAATGTAAATAGTTCAACTTTGATAAGTTCCTTTTGATTTCTTTTCCCTGTTTACCTTCTCATGCTTCTTGTATCTGAATGTCAAATTTTCTATTTAACTCTGGTTTTTTCATCAAGAATGCTTGAAAGTGGGGTGGCTAGGTGGCGCAGTGAGTAGAGCGTCGGCCCTGGAGTCAAAAGGACCTGAGTTTGGATCCGGCCTCAGACACTTAACGCACACACAAACAAAAAACCTAGCCATGTGACCTTGGGCAAGTTACTTAACCCCAATTGCCCTCCAAAAAGAAAAAAAAAAGAATGCTTGAAAGTCCTCTATTCCACTGAATGACCATATTTTCCCCTGAAACATGATAGTTTTGCTGGGTAGATGATTCTTGGTTTTAATCCCAGCTCCTTTGACCTCCAGAATATCATATTCCAAGCCCTTTGATCCCTCAGTGTAGAAGCTGCCAGATCCTGTGTTATCCTGATTGTGTTTCCACAATATTCAAATTGTTTCTTCCTGGCTGCTTGTAATATTCTTTCCTTGATCTGGGAATTCTGGAACCTGGCTATAATATTCCTAGGAGTTTTCTTTTGGGGATATTTTTCAGGAGGTGATTGGTGGATTCTTTCAACCTCTATTTTGCCCTCTGGTTCTAAAACATCAGGGCAGTTTTCCTTGAGAATTTCTTGGAGGATGATTTCTAGGTTCTTTCTTTGATCATGGCTTTCAGGTAATCCAATAATTTTTAAATTATCTCTCCTGGATCTATGTTCCAGGTTAGTGGTTTTTCCCATGAGATATTTCACATTGCCTTCTATTCTTTCATTTGTTTGGATCTGCTTAACAGCATCTCGATTTCTCATGAAATCACTAGCTTCCATTTGGTCCAATCTAATTCTGAAGGAATGATTCTCCTCAGTGAGCTTTTGAGATTCTTTTTCCATCTGGCAAATTCGGCTTTTTAAGGCATTCTTTTCCTCATTGGCTTTTTGAGCCTCTTTTACCATTTGAGTTAGTCTATTTTTTAAGGTGTTATTTTCCTCTGTCAGGCTGTTGACTCTTATTTCACAATTTTCTTGCATTGTTCTCATTTCTCTTCCCAATTTTTCCTTCACTTCTCTTATTTGCTTCTTAAGGTCCTCTATGGCCTACAACCAGCTCATATTTTTCTTGGAAGCTTTTGGTGCAGGAGTTCTGACTTCACTGTCTTCCTCCTCTTCCATACTTTGATCCTTTTCATCACCAAAATAGGAGTGTAAAGTTGGGTTGCTCTGTTTATTTTGCTTCTTTTGTCTGCTCATGTCACCACTCAATCACTTGACCCCCAGGCTTTTTGCCACAGTAGGACTCTGCCACCAGACAGGGGAGCTTTGTCCCAAATGCTGGGGTTTTCTCAGCTGCTGAAGGTATTAGTTGGGTGTCCTCTCTGAAGCTTCCCCATGCTCTGGCAAGCTGGTCACACACCCCAGGACCTCCACCCTAGATTGCAATCCAGATCCAAGCAGGTTAAAGCAAGAGCGATTACCCCTCAGACTGGTAATTTGGTCCCCCTACACTCTGCAGGCCAGGAGCTGAAGCTGCCACATGGGGGTGGCTGCACAGCTCAGTCTCACCCCAGGGGCAAAGGCTGACCAGATCCCAAAGTCCACACTGCACTGACCGCTCATTTTGTCTTTCAAATCTATTTATTGACAATTCTGGAAACCACCACAGCTGCTGGTGATCTGAAGTCCCACCAGCCAGTGGTTAGTTAGGCCCGCCCTGCAGCTAAAACCTCAGGCTCCCAGAGTGTTGTGCTGGCTGCTCCCTGCTCCTGGGCTATCCTCAGTGGGAGGTTAGCTTCTCTCTGTCATTTTGTGGGTTCTGTAGCTCCAAAGTTTGTTCAGAGTCACCTTTTACATGAATTGGGGGAGGTGAAAGCCAGAGCCCAGAGGAAGTTCTGTTTCTACTTTGCCATCTTGACTCCACTCCCAGTAAGTTAACTTTCAAAGTAAAAATTACATAGAAAGAAATTTGTCTTAAACATTCCTCACTGAGTAAGCATTCTTATAACTCCCTGGGAATCTTAACTTGGTAGCAAAAACCCTCCAGGCAGTTGGGCTAACTTTGCTCTTTTGAGAGAAACTGATTAGACTGTTTCTGAACTAATCAAATGGGAAGACTTTAGTTTAATTGCCTAGTTTTCCCTCTTGTCTAAAAAGGTCTATGTCTCTCATCTAGCTTCAATCCAGACTGGATAGACTCACCTCCTCAGTCAATCTTAGCAATTCTGATTCCTATTGAAAAAGGTTGTCATGGAAGAGATACTATACGGAATCCAAGTTGAAGAATTCCCTATAGATCATGAACCCCTCCAAATACTCCTATTTGACAGTGTCCTGGTTTTAAGTCCCAAAACAATGCAGAGTGTCCTAGAAAAGATCCATAACCATTTTCTAAAGGTTGGCTTAATCATTCACACAGGAAAAACTAAGTGGATAAGAATGCCTATTGTCACAGAGTGTTGCATTCA
The DNA here is from genome assembly GCA_011680675.1 of Gymnobelideus leadbeateri. Lineage (NCBI taxonomy): Eukaryota > Metazoa > Chordata > Mammalia > Diprotodontia > Petauridae > Gymnobelideus > Gymnobelideus leadbeateri. The sequence continues at coordinate 387,635 of WOXC01000553.1, forward strand.
ATTAGATATACAACCTATATAAACCTCATCAAAAGTATTAATAATTTTAAAGTATAATGGAAAGGAATAGGATTATAGATTCAAGCCATCAGAAATCATCTAATTTTGTACTCTTTTCACAAGTGAGGAAATTTAGTCCCAGGGAGGTTATAGAGTTTACCCAAAGTCAAAGAGCCAGTAGACAGAAAGGGTAAGAACAGAACCCAGATAAACTGACTTCAATCCCAATGCTTTTTTCACTGTACTGTGTTAGATTTCTCCCTTGCTACCTTGTAGGCCTTGTATCAATTTTCCCCCAATTACATTGACTTATAGCTGCCTAATTTTCCTGTGTTTCTTTTTTTCTCCTTCTGTCTGGGTATAGAGAAAAAGACTCAGTTTCCTTCCTCTCTTCTTTATTCTTTTTTTTTTTTTTGGAGGGCAATTGGGGTTAAGTAACTTGCCAAAGTTCACACGGCTAGGTTTTTATTTGTGTGTGCGTTAAGTGTCTGAGGCCGGATCCAAACTCAGGTCCTTCTGACTCCAGGGTCGACGTTCTACTCACTACACCACCTAGCCGCCCCCTCTCTTCTTTATTCTACACATACAAAATGTTCATTTTTGCTTTCTAAAGTTTACAGCTGGGTATATTTTTAAGGAAACAATTGAAATTTAGAACAGAACCAAAGTTGAACACGGCTTTAGTTGGCTTCCTAGAAATACTTTCACCACTTTCCTGAAGGCCAAGTCAAAAAGAACCTTCAGACAAAAAAAAATTGACTTGTCATAAATAGCCTGAAAGCATGCTATTGATCATTTGATCCTCATCCCAACATATTTGCTAAGAAACTTTTATGTGTTAATGTATATTTCTTTCTTTTTAGTAGCTGACATTTTATCATATTGTTGCATTGTAATTTAAGTTATCAGATGGTTAGGTTGTAATTTGTTAATGCAGAAAGGACTTTTGTTGACATTATAGATCTCAAATAGTTGGCATAGCCACACAAGCTTCTAGATGAAACAATTGCTCCATATTCTAAGTTCAGGTTGTTGTTTTTTCCTGAGATTTCCTGTGAGTCTATTCTTACTATCTTCAAGATTTTCCTGATAACATCAGAAGCAATTATTGTTTATGCCCCCTCAAGAATTATTCATCGATTTAGATAGTACAATATAATGCAAAGATGATAAGATTTCCATTTGGAAGGAGAGAATCTAGTCCTAGTACAACTCTTTTTTTTTTTTTTTGGAGGAAGGAGGTGAGGCAATCCAGTGAAGTGATTTGCCCAAGGTCACACAGCTAGCAAGTGTCAAGTATCTAAGGCCAGATTTGAACTCAGGTCCTCCTGACCCAGGACCAGTGCTCTATTCACTGATACCTAGCTACCCCCCAATTCCCTTATTTTAAAAGTTTAAGTGTTGGGGGTGGCTAGGTGGTGCAGTGAGTAGAATGTTGGCCCTGGAGTCAGAAAGACCTGAGTTCAGATCTGGCCTCAGACACTTAATGCACACACAAACAAAAACCTAGCAGTGTGACCTTGGGCAAATTACTTAACCCCAATTGCCCTCCAAAAAAAAGCAAAAAAAAAAAAGAGTTTAAGTGATCTGCCAAAGGCTACATAGATAATAAGAGGCTAGGTCAGATTCAAACCCAGATTCCCCAATTCTGAATTCAGTGGCCTTTTCCATTATACCATGCTGCCATGAACTTGAGTTCTAAAAATCTGCATTTAAGTTCTGCTTTGTAAACTTGGCAAAGTTATTTAATATTGCTTAGCCTAAGCCTCTGCATGTAAATAAATAAGTAAATAGCACCTCTTACTAGCTATATATTGCAGTGGATAGCACTGCACCTGGAGTTATAAAGTCTTTAGTTCAAATTCCACCTTGTACATTTCCTAACTGCTCTTGTGTTTCAGCTTCAGTTTCCTTATCTGTAAATTGGGAATAAAAATCGTATCTAGCCCCCATGGTGGTTGTGAGGAATAAATGAAATAATAATTGTAAAGCACTTAGCACGGTGTTCTAGCACATGGAAGGTGCAATACAAATGATTACTCCCTTCCCCAGTCCAAAGAGAAGAGGGGAAGCACAGAGTACTGTAGAAGATGCTTCTATCACAGGAGAGGTTGCACTGGACAGGGGTACACTTGTTCATTAGAAAGATCTGTGAGCTTGGTTGTGACCCTTGCCTTCAGAAGACCTTGTGAGGTATAGACTAAAGGCTGTACACAATTTTGTGATCTTATGATTCTTTGATTCTGTGGGGGAATTTCTATTCTGGGCATATTTCACACTGACAAGAAAATTACTTGCTGGGGTGGAAATGATGGAAACATTGGAGTTATGTCACAATTTCATCTTGAAGCCTGTGATAGAGGGGGGAGATTAGTAATAGTCTGCATGTACCCCAGATTTGGGGAGAACAGATTTTAGGGCTTTCAGAGAGATGATGGGTAGGATGTCAGAAACTAAAAGGCTACAGGAAAAACTCTCAAAAATGAAGTTTGGAAGATAAAGAGAAGTAATTCTAATGCAGAAGTAAAGAGGGAATTATCTAATGATAATGATGAGGATATACAGAGAATTTGGTGAATGGTCTAAATTTAGACTTTTTAAGATATTATATATACAGAAAGAAGGTCGGGCAATAGAAGGCAAATTCAAAAATAGCATGATTCTGTAAAAAAATTGTTACCTCTGCCCTTTCAAGATATTTTGAGAAGCAGTCCCAAGTAATTTGGATAATTTGGTAGTTTCACTGGGATCAGATCAGGAGGAATAATCAGGGAGTAAAGGTGTTCTTCTGAGTTCCAAGACTTAGGAGAAAGTTTAAATGTAATCAGAAGAAACACCAAATGAACACTGGGGGAAAAAAGATATAAACTGTAATGACTATAACAGACCTGCACAACTTGGCAGTAGGTAGGTGTAAGGATCCAGCCATACTGGGCTAGTGCTTATACATACCTTTCCAGTTGCCTCTACGACCCTGGTCGCCTCTACAATGCTTCAAACCCCTCTGGAATAGACAAAGGAGTCAGACACCAAGGTGTAGTGTATAGCCAGCCCTTTGTCATTCACATTCTCCTCATTAACCTCACCTCCCTCCCCTTTATCCCCTTTCCTGATTCTGCCCCTTCAAGTGCCTCAGCAACAGGCTCCTCATGGGAGGGGAGTGTTCTCCTGTTAGTGGCTTGTGCTCAATACCTCGAAATCCTTGAAGCTGTAGTTCCCGGGGCAGAACATATGCCTCAGGCTCCTCTTGGACCTATCCTGAGTTTCGCTGTCATTTGCCTGAGTTCTCTGTGAGTACTCAGAGCTCCAGTAAAGTCTTAAAGGCCCTTGCAGGTAGGGGCCAAAATTAAAATAGGCTAAACTTCTTTGGGCAGCAGACAGATTTCTAGAGGCTCACTTTCCAAGTAAAGGTGTAATTAATGATTAAACTATTTTGCAAATAAACTATATTTTAAAAAAGGAAAATCACTTTGCTAAGCAGTACAAGTTTTAATGTACTTTTCAGGTTTTCTTACTGTTTACATTTAGTTAATGGGATGTATTACACTCCTTGTCAGCAATCAGTTTATCATACTCTGGAATCATGTTTGAAATCAATTTCTTTAGAAATCTGAAAACTAACCTTAGTAGCTGCCTCATGTCCTGAGTTTACTTTCTTGAAAAAACCATTGATCCCCACTGAGACTTTTTCAACAATTTGGACATTTTAATTTGCTTTTCATTGGTGTCTAATTTGTTTAATAATAATATTTAATTCAGAAGGGCAACAAAGATTATATTCCCTCAGAACAGCTATTACTTCTAGGCAAACAAGGCACAATATTTTGTTTCTCACGTAAGTAAACAAATATCTCTATCTTCTGATTCAATCTTCCATTTTTTTTATCACCCACTTTACAAAGTCACCCCAAAAACTTTAATGTTAGAACCAAAAAATCTCCACAGCAACTGCTCACATACAAAGAAATATGGAACTGAGTGGCTGACCTTAGAGAGAGCACCAGACACTCATGTAATTTGGAGGGCAGCTATGCATCAAGGGAAGGGAAGAAGCCCTCAAGTTGTTGCCGCATATTACATAGGAGACTTCAACTGTGCTGGCACAGGACTGCACTCAATTTGTCCATGTTCAAAGCCAGTAACGACTGAAAGCAGAGCAAAAAGATAAGACTCTGGCTCTTCTCAGTCTAAAGACAGAGTGATGATAGTTGGTTGCTGTGGGTCATATGAGTACACAGTGGCAACCCACCTGCTGAATTACATGATAGGCACAATAGTGACTAGTGAAAGGTGGGTTAAGAAGGGCATGGAAAAAGCACTCCTTACATCTTTACTTTCTTTTATATCCTCTACATTTTTCGCAGGCACCCAAAATCCTCTGGCAAGATGCAAGCAGCCTGTGGCCTGTATGTTGTGCAGGCTTAGACTATAAGCTTATAAAAGATTGAAGATAAGTAATCATTTGCATGACATAAGAAGAGGATTGGGAGTTCCTACTGCTTCCTGGTAGCATCCCATTTGGTTTGGGGTTGTAGAAAATATGTACAAAAGATGACAAGAATAATGGCAATTAGGGGAGGCTAGGTGGCGCAGTGAGTAGAGTGCTGGCCCTGGAGTCAGAAGGACCTGAGTTCAGATCCAGCCTCAGACACTTAACACACACAAACAAAAAAACCTAGTCGTGTGACCTTGGGCAAGTTACTTAACCCCAATTGCCCTCCAAAAAGCAAAAAAAAAAAAATAATGGCAATTATAGAGTATATAAAATACTTGCAAATCACCCACTAAAACATACTCAGGTCTAATCTTAATGCTAAGACAAAGTAGTTTACGGCAATAAAGATTTTAATATCTGAAGAGAGATATTAGACCATGCTAATATATATTTTTAAATTACACTAATTCATAGATTTAGTGCTGTATTATTCACACTATTTTGAAGAACTAGATGAAATAATTTTTTAAAATCATCTGGAGAAACAAAGAATCTCAAGGGAGCCAGTAAAAAAGCAGGAAGGAAAGAAGGGCTTCCATAATTATCAGATCTCAATATATACTGTTCTATAAAGTATCCAAACTATTTGATACTTTTCAAAAAAGTTTATCAATGGGATATACCCAAAAGCAATCAGTTAGAGTAGCCTAGTATTTTATAAACCCAACAACACCAAGCACTGGGCTAAGGTCTCCCTATTTAACAAAAACTCTTGCGAAATCTGGAAAGCAGCTTGTTATAAATTCAGGTTAAGCCGATATCTTACAATATATACCATGATGACTTACAAATACAACAAGATTTAAATATAAAAGGTCATATCCTTTAAGAATTATAGACAAATGAAAGGATGTGCCTTATAAAGATATGGTTTTTTAGAACAAATAAGGGGAGAACTCAGCTAAATAAAGGATATAGGTAGGTTGGTATGTGTATATATACACATAAATATTATACATAATATATTAAACATGTACCCTACATTAACATGTTATATATGTAATAGACAATTTCAATAATTTAAAATTGAAAAGTTTTCTGACAAATAAAATTAAGACTTAGAGGAGCAGTTAATTGGGAAAATTTTTTCATAATAAATATCTCTGATAAACATCTGATATCCAAGATATATAGGAAATTGATACAAATTTATAAGAATAAGAGCCATTCCTCATTAGATAAGTGATCAAGGGAAATAAAAAGACAATTTTGAAAGGAAGAAATATAAATTTATCAAGTCATATGAGATAATGCTCCAAAACATTAATAAGAAAAACACAAATTCAAACAATTATGAAATCTTTATCTCACATCCATTAGACTAGCAAAGATGACCAAAAAAATGAAAAGAGTAATATACTGTGTAATATATTGTATATGTTACAAAATAGTAATAGGAAATACGGGAATAGTTATAGTAAAAACAGGTGCACTAATGCACTGTTGGTGGATCTATGAATAAGTCTAGTTCTCTGTTCCCTCCTCTATCCCCAGGGAGATTTGCCCTGTCCTTGAGAATGGCAGAAGCTTTAACTTTGGGAAATGGAGAAACCATACAGAATCAGAGAGGCATACACAATCAATAGAGTTGTGGATCCCATGGAAATAGCAGAGCACTGACGTCATGGGGTCACTAGTGATGACATTCCAAATATAGGGTAGCATGAGCAAATCATGCATGAGGCATGTCAGGGAGCATCCTGTGTGACTGAAACCTTACTGAATCAATAAACCAAAGGCAGTAACCCACCATTTCCCTTCTGTCTTCTTTTCCCCTCTTTTCTGAAATGACATGGCATAATCATAATGTTTCCCACAAGGCTTGGGAGTATTATCTTTGTTTCTTAAAAGTTTGTCCATTTTTTTTTACGTATATTTGTCTCTTAAACTAACATGGAATAAAGTTAACTACCCATATTAAGCTATGTGCATTACTGTTTGAATGGAGCACTGAAAGGGGAGGTTTGAATATGAGAAGGATAAGAAATAGATTTTAGACTGTGGGCTTCTGTCCGACTGTGATCTATGTTGGGGGACTCCGAGTTAGAGAAGAGATTTTTTTACTTGGTTGCTCTAGGGTTTAGGCAAATGAATCCTCAGCTGCCTAGAGGTAGCAATTGACTGTGGTGACCTTCAAGCGGGCTTCTACTATTCTCAGGTGTCGTTTGAAAGAAACCACACCCTCCACCCGCAGAAGGAAAAAGGGCAGAGGGAATAGCTAAAAAGAAAGCCACCAGGAAAAAATAAAAAATGAAAAAATAAAAATGAAAAGGGGGAAAAAAGCCGCTCCAAAGGTGAAGAACAGCTCAGCAGACAATTAGGGGCGAGTAAGAGTGACTCACACCAGCATCTAGCAGCCACAACCACTGACGTTATACGAGCATCATCTGAACATTTTTAAAAGAAAAAAAATATGTATTAGAATGACGTCAGAGGTTTCTGAGTTGTTATAAACACTGAGAGACTATCCTCTTGGAAGCCAGTTTTAGGCTGTTCCCAGAGAAAAGGCAACGTAGTGCCATGTGCTGGAGTAGAGATGAGCTGACAGTTATTCAGGAAAGTGATGAGAACAGAACGCCAGGGAAGGTGAGGGGGCAGTGGTCAAAGCCAGAGGAGGGGAGCAAAACGGAATTTGTGGAAAATACTAGTGACTGCCACCTACTGGAAGCTGAGAAGAGAACAGTTAATTGGGACTGACTGGAAACAAGAACCGGTTAGATGGACTGATTGAGGGCAGCGGGAGCAAACAATGATACACAGAGACAGTTATATTTAGGAATGTTTGGACCTGGGAAAAATACTACAAACCATGCCCTGGGCAAGAGGCATATTTGAGATATATGTACCAATCCGATTTCATGTTAACTTGGGCCATATGAATCTATCGTTGATCAGATTTCAGCTTAGCTAGTCATGATGGAAAAAACCAAGGATAACAGATACATCAGCTTAAATAGCCACAATGGGGGGAAAAATGCTAACATACATATGGCCCAAGTTAACATGAAATATATTTTGAATACACATATTTGTGTGCATATATGTACATATATATCATTTGAACCCTTGATTCTGTCCTTTTCTATCTCGTGTTCTATCTCTTGTTCCTTGTCCCAGAAGTCATCGCCTCTCCTTTCTAATTTTCACTCTCTACTATACTTACTGCTACCTTTCTTTGCTGGCTATAAACATGCCATATTTAAAAGACCTTTGCTTAACCTTCCAGCTATAATCTCTTCTCGGTTTTACAACTTAATTCCCCAGAAATAGCTATCTATATTTCTAACTCCATCTCTCAAATGAAACTGCTCTTTCAGAACAAAATAAAACCCAATGACACTTTGTAAGAGTACTTTGACATACCTCAGAGGATTCAAGAGACTTGGGAGACAATGCCTGCCTCTACTGGTGGAGATATCTGACTTCCATTTCCAAAATGGCACTTCTCAGATTTGTGAGAACAAGAAGCCACAGAAATGTAGGAGGTGAGGAGGTAGAAGCAAAGGAGTTGGCACTATAAGGAGTGCACAGGAGGTTGCCAAAAGCCTGCACTCCTTTTGATACGAAGGAAGTGAGGATAAAAACCTCACTTGACCTATGTCTGGGGTAGGACCCACACACCAATACTAAATTGGCCAATCAACAAGTATTTATTAGGTACTTATATGCCAGGCTCTGTGCTATGCACAAAGTAATAATTTTTTTAGAAGGCAAAAATATGAGCACTGATCTCAAGGAGCTCAAATTCTAATGGCAGATTCAATATGCAAATAAATAACTATTAGATATATCTAAGTGTACATAGAAGGTAATGGCGGGGGGGAGATTGGAGGAGAAACAGCTAGGGGAAATGTCATGAACGAGGAGCAACAAATAATCCAGCATAACTAAATCATGGAGGATGTGGAGAGGAATAAAGCATAGGAAGACTGAAAAGATAGAAAGGGACTATCAATGTCAGGAAAAGATAGGAAAGGATAATTTCAGTGTCAGAGGATTTGAGATTTGTCCCTCATATTCACAGAAAGCCAAAGGAGTAAAGAAGTGACATTGTCAGACCTGCACTTTAGGAAATACACGTTGGCATCTGAGTGAAGAAGAGATTAGGAAAGACTTGAGATAGGGAGACCAATTAGAAGGCTACTACAATGGTCCAAATTACTTGATGAGGAGCTCTATTGGTGGTTGCATGAGTGCTTTGAAGGGGGTGTTTTTGAGATATGTTTCCAAGGTAAACTGATAAGATTTGACAACAGATTGGATATATGGGGTAAATGTGAATAAAGAGTTGAGAATAATACCAAAGTTATAAGCCTGTGTGATTAGGAGGGTGGTGGAATCCTGGACAGTAATAGGAAAATTAGGAAGAAAGAGAGAAGGGTTGGAGAGAAAGATTATAAGTTCAGTTTTTTTTGTTGTTGTTTCTTTTCAACAAATGCTTTATTAACTTCTGGTTTACATCATTCATTTCTGCCAGATTTTGAGTTACCATTTTTTCCCCATTTTTCCCCTACCCACCATCCCAGAATAGCAGTCCCACAAGATATCCCCTCATCCAATCTGCTCTCTCCCATATCTTCTCCCATACCCCCTTTGACTTTTCCATTAGAGCAAGGTGAATCTCTGGGCCCCAATGCCTGCACATCTTATATCCCAATTACATGCAAAATAGTATTAATAATAGTATTTATATATATTTAAAACATTTAATTTTAAGACCTCGAATTTCAGATCCATTCCCTTCCTCCCTTGTCACCCATTCCCTCTGGGAAGATAAGTAATTCATATGTGTTATACATGTATAGCTATGCAAAACATTACCATAGTAGATATATTGTAAAAGGCTGCTTATAATTCCCTCCCACCCATCCCACCCCCCACCTGGTCCATTCCCTACTTTGATCCTGTCCCTCTTCTATAGTGGGTACTTCCAACCTCCCTTCCCCCCAGAATGCCCTCCCCTCCATCATGCCCCCTCTCATCCCCCTTCCCCCTACTCTGCTGCAGGTTGAGATATCCCATTTAGTATGTATGTCATTCTCTCCCTGAGCCAAATTGAATGAGAATATGGTTTTGCCTTTTTTGCCTTCCTGTTCTTCCCCTCCCCTGTAGCCACTTCCACTTGCTTCTTCTACATGAGATAGTTTACCCTACCCTGTCTCTCCCCATCTCCTCTTGCCACTTTCCTCTCTCACCTCATAATTTCACCCCTTAGGTATCATCCCTTCCCAACAAATTCAACCTATGCCCTCTATCCATGTATAACTGTAAACATATATACACACATTCACATATGTATTCATATGTCCATATACCCTTCTTCCATTATTTTCATACTGAGAAAGGTTTCATCAGTCACAATTATTGTTTTTCCATGTAGGAATGTAAATAGGTCAACTTTGGTAAGTTCCTTTTGATTTCTTTTCCCTGATTACTTTCTCAGGCATCTCTTGCTTCTTGTGTCTGGATGTCAAATTTTCTATTCAGATCTGGTTTTTTCCTCGAGAATGCTTGAAAGTCCTCTATTCCACAGAATGACCATATTTTCCCCTGAAACAAAATACTCAGTTTTGCTGGGTAGGTGACCCTTGGCTTCAATTCCAGCTCTTTTGCCCTCTGGAATATCATATTCTATGCCCTTCAATCTCTCAGTGTAGAAGCTGCCAGGTCCTGTGCTATTCTGGTTGTGTTTCCACAATATTGAAATTGTTTCTTCCTGGCTGCTTGTAGTATTTTCTCCTTGATCTGGGAATTCTGGATCCTGGCTATAATATTCCTGGGAGTTTTCTTTTTGGGATCTTTTTCAGGAGATGATTGGTGGATTCTTTGGATTCTTTCAACCTCTATTTTGCCCTCTGGGTCTAAAACATCAGGGCAATTTTTTTTGAGAATTTCTTGAAGGGTGATTTCTAGGTTCTTTCTTTGATCATGGCTTTCAGGTAGTCCAATAATTATTAAATTATCTCTCCTGGATCTATTTTCCAGGTCAGTGGTTTTTCTCATGAGATATTTCACATTGCCTTCTATTCTTTCATTTGTTTGGATCTGTTTAACAGCATCTTGATTTCTCATAAAGTCATTAGCTTCCATTTGCTCCAATCTAACTTTGAAGGAATGAATCTCCTTAGTGAGCTTTTGAGATTCTTTTTCCATCAGGCAAATTTGACTTTTTAAGGCATTCTTCTCCTCATTGCCCTTTTGGGCCTCCTTTGCCAGTCTATTTTTTAAGGTGTTGTTTTCCTCAGTCAGGATGTTGACCCTCATTTCATACTTTTCCTGCATCTTTCTCATTTCTCTTCCCAATTTTCCTCCACTTCTCTTATTTGATTTTTAAAGTCCTTCTTAAGGTCCTCTATGGCCTGTAACCTGCTCATATTTTCCTTTGGGGCTTTTGGATCAGCATTTCTGACCTCACAGTCCTCCTCCTATTCCATGCTTTGATCCTCTTTGCCCCCCAAATAGGAGTCTAATGTTTCATTTTTCTGTTTATTTTGTTTCCTTTGCCTTGGCATGTTGCCACTTATTTACTTGACTTTTGGGCTTGTTGCCACAGTAGGACTCTGCCACCAGACAGGGGAGCTTCTTTCCCAATGTTGGGGTCTTCACAACAGTTCTGGCAAGCTGGATACCCACCCCACCACCTCCATCCCAGACCACAATCCAGATCCAGGGAGGTTAAAGCAAGAGTGATTACCCCCTAAGACTGATCGCTAGATCTCCCTACAGTTAGCAGGTGAGGAGCTGCAGCTGCCACTGAAACTACAAAATGGCATGTCTCCTCAGTGGCTTCTAGCCCCTAGGGGAGGAAGCCGACCCATTCCCCAAATACTGGTCCCAAAGTCCATAGGGCACTAACCTCTCACTTTGTCCTAGGCATGTCTGTGTTGATAATTCTGGAATCACCAAAGCTGCTGGTTTTCTGGGGTCCTTGCAGCCAGCTGCTGGCCTGGCCGCCCTGGGGCTAAAACCTCAGCTCACGGGGACCTGGGCTCAGCTCTCCACAGGCTGGGCTGTCCTGTCGGCTCCCAGAGGGCTGCGCTGGCCCTTCCTGCAGGGCTACTGGGCTGTCCTCAGCAGGAGGTTAGCTTCTCTGTGTTGTTCTGTGGGTGCTGGGGCTCCAGAGATTGTTCAGAGTCCCCTTTTACATGGTTTGGAGGTGATCTGGAGGGAGAGCACCTTGGACGTGCTGTTTCTACTCTGCCACCTTGGCTCCACCCCAAGTTCAGTTTTTTTAAATGGTTGAGATACCAATGGGCCATACAAAATTTGAGATGTCCATTAATCATTTAGTGATGTGGGGTCGGAATTCAGAAAGTTGTTGTGTTTGTCCTTCATTCTTGAAGAGGACCATGATATCAGGGAATGATGACATGATTTGCAGTTGGCTTGGATTTGAATGAGGGAGAGCTGTGCAAGGTCACTGGCCTCACTTTCTCTTCCAGAGTCATTTGGGGCCAGTGGCCTGATATTCATCAGGAAAACTGGAGATAGCCTAGGATACAGTGGGAGACCCTGGCCCTTTTAGGCTAAGGTCTTTTAGGCTAAGTAATTCAGGAGAAATTCAAATCAGACCTATTCTAGAAATTAATGGAAATTAATGGCATAGAGATGAGAGGTGAACCCATGGCAACTGATAAAATTGCCAAATGAGACAGATTAAGGAAAAAGAGAAGAGAGTCCTGGATAGAGACTTGGGGGACACTATGGTTAGAGGATGTGACCCAGACAAAGAGCAAGTAGAGGAGACTGAAGAGGAATAATCAAACAATTGGGAAGAAAACCAAAAGAGAACAGTGTCATGAAAACCTAAAGAAGAGGGAATATTCAAGAGTAAAGGGTGATTGTCAAAGTCTGCAGAGAAATCAAGAGAGGATAGGAAATAGAAGTACTTAATGTAGATGGCTTTCTCAAGAAGTTCAGCTCAGGAAGGAAAGAGAGATTGGGGATGGAAGCAGGTAGATCAAGTGAGTTTTTTTGTTTTTTTTTAAGGATGGGGACATAAAAGACATGTTTGTCAGTATTAAAAAAGGATCAGGAGATATTTAAGATTAGAGAGCAGATGATAGAGCAACTTGCTAAAGTAAATAGAAAGAGGAGGGATCAAAGATGCATATAGAAAGGTTTACTTTGTCAAAGAGAAGGTCCAATCTTCATGGAAGATAACGCTGAAGGAGGAAGTAGTGGGGGAAGATGTCTGAGTAATGTGAAGAGGGAAAAAGAGGGAGCTCTATAAATGAGCTAAATTTTTTCAGTAAAGTATGAATCTTGATCCTCAACTGAGGAGTGGGAAGAAGTGTAGCAGGAAGCTTGAGAATACAATCTGTTTGATTTGGAAATCAGTGTTGGTGACTTTCATTTCCCTTCATCTTTCTTTCTGATATAACTATTGTACTCTCTTAAAGCCCTTTGATGCATCCCTGTGGACTTTGGAGGTTGTGGTGAGCCAAAGAGGCCTGTCCCAGGACTCTGATAATTACCCTGATATCAGTGGACCTGCCTGTCAAAGATCTCTTTGAGATGTGACTTTTCACTAAGTCTGCTCCATATAGGTTGCATTTAAAAGGATGGTATTTGAGTTCTGAGGCTAACAGGCTCTGCCCCAAGACATATCTGATTCTGCACTCAGGTATCTTTGGGTGGCCAGCTCTAAACATGTTGACTTTTGAGGATTGCGCTTCAGCCTTGAAGTCTGCTCTCAATTGTATCCGTTTATGACTGAGCCTGCATTAGCAGGTAACTGAGGCCTAGGTCAAAGGGCTTACCCTAAGACTTTAGTCTCCTAGATAAGAAATCCTTATCAAATTATCTATTCCATGCTACTTCCAGGATACAACAGACTAAGGTAATGATTAGAAAACTTGAGTCCCCTTTCTTTGTCTCTTTGCTCTATAAAAACCTTTCCCTGAGTATCAATAAATGGAGTTCATGGTTCTTCCTTGAGCTACCCACATGGCCTGGTCGTTTCTTATTCACGTCTCCGAATCATGCTAAGTGCTGGACACTGAGCAGCCCAGGGCAGGAGGTATTTAATTTCATATGTTTAAAGTTCACTTTTTTTTTTAAGCTGACATATGTGATATATCAAGTACAGAGAATGAAACAATACCTACTTGCAAGAAGTTTGTATTATAGTAGGGGAGTTGTTGATCAACCAAATTATTAAACTGGACACTATGGTTTGAATACAACATGAGCTGGGGATGGAGGGGGTGGTGTTAATTGGGAATTACCTGGAAGGGGAGAGGTATTTAAAACTGCATTATCTGCCAAAGCAAGATTTCTGGTGGAGGAAAGTGTGTATGGGGGTGAGGGAAGGCAGGGGTTGTGTCTTGGAGTTAAAGGAGAGGAGTTTTTTATTTTTATTTTTTTCTTAATTTAAGCCACTTCACGGGGCAGAAAGAAAACATTCACTGGGGTTTCACCAGGCATGAAATCAGAAACAGTGAGGGAATCTAACAGACTCAGGGAATTGAGCATCTGCCATTATTTGTGTCAGTGGTTTTGAAAGGAACTCACTCCCCAGAGTAAAAGGGAGAGAGCAGCTAGAGAGAAAGCCATGCTCCAAAGGAAAGGTCAAGGGAGAGAGTAAAATATTTGAAAATTTTGACTTCATGCTTACTAGCATGGACAGTTCCACAGTGTTATATATTACTGTGGACAGCAACCCCTCTTCCTAGATACTCTCTTCTCTATGGGCTTATGTGACATGGTTCTCTTCTGGTTCTCCTCAAACCTATGAGGCCAAATGTCCACAGGCTCCTTTACTGGATCATCCATGTGATTTCTTCAGTTGCTGTGGGTTCAGCTCTCATCTTTATGCAAATGACTCTTAAATCTATATATACAGCTCTACTTTCCTGAACTCCAGTAGCAAATCAACAAGTGTCTATTAGACACTCCCAAATACATGTAGTAAGAAGCATCTTAAACACATGTCCAAAATAGAGCTCATTATCTTTCCTCTGAAACTATCTTCTTTTCCTAACTTCCTAATTTGTTTAGGGCCCCACTTTCCTTTTAGTCACTTAGGTACACTACTTCAGAGTCATTTTCAACTCTTTACCCTCTCAGTAGCCAATTTAGCAATTCCACATCCACAACTTCTTTAGCATCCTTCCCATTCTCTCCATTCACAATCATTACCCTAGTTCAGGTGCTCATTTCTTCTTGCTTTTTATTGCCATAGCCTCCAAATTGTTCTCTGGTTCTAGTCTTCCCCTCTCCAATCTTCCTCCATATAGCTGTCAAACTGATATTCCTACAGCTCAGGTCTAACCATGTCATTTCCCCTCTCAAGAAAATGCAATGGCCCGATTTTGCCTATAACATAATATACAAACTTTTTTTTAACTTTTAGAGATTTCAGAAGCTGGCTAGAGGCCATATTTTAGCATCTTATTACATATTACTACCTTTCATGAACTCTGTGTTCTGTTAACAGGATTTTACTGAGCTAGTCTCTGCTCTGAGAATGACAAAACAGCAGGCCAGAGACAAAGTGCCAGTAATCAGGTAGCCCTTTTAATTAATTAGTTTCTTTAGAAGAAACAGATTTGCAAATTGGGAAGTCTCCTGATCAGAATTGCATCTTGCTGAAAGAGATTATATACATAAATCACAATGGGAAGGGAGGAGGGAAAATGGATTATAAACCCATGGTTCCCCAGGGCTCAAGTGGTATCATCCATTTCACTAAGGTTGTCAAATTTATGGGTATAGAGTTGGGCAAAATAATTCCTAATTATTGTTTTAATTTCCTCTTCACTGGTGGTGAATTAACCCTTTTCCTTTTTGATACTGGTAATTTGGTTTTCTTCTTTTTTTAAATCAAATTAGCCAAAGGTTTATAAATTTTATTGATTTTTTTTTCATAAAACCAGCTCTTACTTTTATTTATTAGTTCAATACTTTTCATAATTTCAATTTTCTTAATCTCTTTTATGGTTTTCAATATTTCTAATTTGGTATTTAATTTTGGTTTTTTAATTTGTTCTTTTTCTAGCTTTTTCAGTTGCATGCCCAGTTGAACCACTTTCACTGCATCTCATAAGTTTTGGTGTGTTGTCTCATTATTGTCATTCTCTTGAATGAAGTTAATGGTCATTTCTGTTATTTGTTGTTTCACCTACACTTTCTTTAGCATTAGATTATTTAGTTTCCAATTAATTTTTAGTCTATCTTTTCATGGCCCTTTATTACCTATAATTTTTATTGCATCATGATCTGGAAAGGATTCATTTAATATTTCTGCCTTTCTGTACTGGATTATGAGGTTTTTATGCCCTAGTACATGGTCAATTTTTATATATGTGCCATGTACCGCTGAGGAAAAGGTATATTCTTTTCTATCCCCATTCAATTTTCTCCAGAAGTCTACCTTCTCTAAAATTCTATTCATCTCATTAACTTCTTTCTTAATTATTTTAAGGTTAGATTTATCAAGTGCAGGGGCAGCTAGGTGGCACAGTGAATAGAGCCCTGGCCCTGGAGTCAGGAGGAATTGAGTTCAAATCTATCCTCCAGACACTTAACACAAAAACTAGCCATGTGACCTTGGGAAAGTCACTTAACCCCAACTGCCCTCCAAAAAGCAAACAAAAACAACAACAACAACAACAAAAAAAACCCAAAAAAAACAAAAAATAGATTTATCGAGTTCAGAGAGGGGGAGGTTGAGTCCCCCACTAGTATAATTTTGCTGTCTATTTCTTCTTGTAACTCCCTTAACTTCTCCTCTAAGAATCTGGATGCTATGCCACTTGGTGCATATGTGTTTAGTAATGATATTACTTCATTATCTATGGTACCTTTTAGCAGGATATAGTTTCCTTATCTCTTTTGATTAGATCTATTTTTGCTTTTGCTTTATCTGAAATTAGGATTGCTACCCCTGCCTTTTTTTACTTCAGCTGAAGCATAATATATTATACTCTAGCCTTCTACCTTCATCCTGTGTGTATCCCCCCATTCCAAATGTATTTCTTGTAAACAACATAATGTAGGATTATGGTTTTTAGTCCATTCTGCTATCTGCTTCTCTTTTATGGGAGAGTTCATCTGATTCACATTCATAGTTATGATTATAATCTGTGTCTTTCTCTCCATTCTATTATTCCCACCTCATTTTTGCTTTTATTTCTCCTTTCTCCCTTTCCCTCCTCAAAAGTTTTGCTTTTAACCACCAGCTCACTCAATCTTCCCTCCCTTCTATCAGCCCCCTTCCCTTTTCTTTCTTTTTTCTGTTCCTTCTCCTTATTACTTCTTCCCTCCCTTCTAGCCACCCCCTCCTTTTTCTTTTCCCTTTTCCCTCCTATTGCCTATAGGGCAAGTTAGATTTCTATACTTAACAGAGTAAGTTACTCCCTCCTTGAACCAAATATAATGAAAGTACAGTTCAAACAATGCTCATCTCCCTCCCTTCTTTCGCTCTACCATATGTTTTTGTGCCTCTTCATGAGATATAATTTTTCCTTTTCTGCCTCCTTCTTTCCTCTTCTCCCATTACAATCCTTTTTTTGGTGTTTATGGGTACAGAAGTCTGGAAACCACCATAACTGCCAGTGATTCACTCTGCTGAAGTCTGCTCTGCCTGGTCTGTGCCACAGGTCTGGGCCAGTGAGGTTCACATAGGACTGTACTCTGCTCCCTGTTCAGTGTGATAGACCCTTTCAGTCGGCCTGCCAGGCTGCCTTCAGCAGGAGATTTTTTTCTCTCTGTCATCTTGTGGGTTCTATAGCACTAAAAATTTGTTTAGAGTCATTATTTACAGGTATTGGAGGTGGTTGGAGCACCAGCTCAAGCAAGTTCCTTCTTTTACTCTGCCTTCTTGGCTTCACCTTCTGTTTGACTGATTCTTGATGCCTCATAGAGTCATTAGCTTCTATTTTCCCAATTCTAATTTTTTATGAATTGTTTTCTTCAGTTAGCTTTTGTACTTCTTTATCCATATGGCCAATTTTACTTTTTAAGGAGTTGTTTTCTTCGGTGAATTTTTTTTTCTATTTTATCAATTGTATTTTTAAAGGAATTGATCAATCTTTCTTCTACCTCTCTAATTTGACTTTTAAAATATTTTTTGAGCTCTTCCAAGAATGCTTTTTGGGCTTGAGACAAGTTTATATTCCCTTTTGAGGTTTCATATGTGGGTATAGTGCCAATACTGTCCTCTTCTGAATTTGTATTTTGATCTTCCCTCACCCCATAATAAGAATCTATGGTCTTTATTTTTCTAAGTTACTTTTTCTCATTGTGATTGCCTTTTTTCCTAACTTTTAAAGTGAATCTCTGCTTCTGGGGAACAGGGGGCTCTGTCCCATGCTTTTTGTACTGGGGGCTAAGGGCCTAGTTCCTGGCTTTGTGTGCTGTGGCTTCTGGTTCTAGCAGCTGGAAGTTATATAAAGCTGTAGCTTACCTGGTGCCGAGTTGGAGCTGGCTGGCATGTGCCAAGGCCAGGTAAGGTATTTCTATGTTTCCCCAGGGTTACACTGAAGCTCATGGCATGAGGTGTAGGGGAGGGTTGGTCTGGCTGCTGGAGGTCTCTTCCTAGCACTGTGCTAGAGTACAGATAAGTCTCCACCACTGGTGGACATCTGTCCATGCTAGTGTCTGCCAATTCCCCTGGCTGTACGAAGGCAAGTAGGGGTCCTGGTGTTGGCACTTGCTGGCTCCACCACCCTGGGGCTCAGGATCTTTCACTGGTTCCACTGAGGTGGGGCTTGCTGCTGGCTTGCTGGGATACTTCACATCCTGTACTGGTCCCTTTCAGTCACAGCAAGAGGGACCTTTCCTGTTAATTCCCCAGCCTCTTGAGCTAAAAGATTGCCATACCCTGTCTTTCTGCTGGCTCCACTACTCCAGGATTTTTTCTGGGGCAATATTCTCTGAGTTTTTCAAGGTCAACAAGGGAAGCTGAGAGCAATTTACTGTTTAGTCTGACATCTTGACTCCCAGAAGTTTAAATAGGTGACTTTCAAACATTCAGTCCCTGAGCTGATAGCCTCAGAAGTAGCTGCTGCCATTGCTACAGGCCCTGTGCAGGGCTGTGCTTCTCTCTCACCCAGTTCTGACAGACCTCACCTCCTGAACTGAGAGATCTGGGAATCACCACTGTTGCCAATAAGTCTACTCTGGCTTTGCTATGGTTGAGTCTGTGCTGGTGTAGCCTGGGCACTAGACTGCACTCCTCATCCAACCCAATAGAACAGATCTTTCCTATTGACCTTCCAGGTTATCTTGGGCTAAAAATCTGCCACACTGTCTCTCTGTGGATTGTGCCACTCTAGAATTTGTTCTGATTCACTTTTTAGAGGTATTTGAAGGAGTTTATGGGAAAGCTCAGGTGAGTTCCTGCTTTCACTCTGCTATCTTGGCTTTACGTTCTCCCCCTTACTTTTTCAGGTTTTTTTTATGTGTATTGTCTCTCCCATTAATTAGACAGTGAGCTACTTGAGGGCAAGGGCTGTTCAATGCCCTTTTTTTTTTTAATCTCCTATGCATAGGGACTGTCCCTGGCACATTGTAAACACTCCATAAATGTTTATTGACTGGCCCTTGACTTTGACTCCATTATTGATACTCCAGTAAATTATGCTTGGTTTATAGGTGTGATCTTTTTTTACATGTATCTTTTTTGCCACTGTAAATGGCTGAATATCAGTTAGAACTTAGGGAGATGCCCCCAAATCTTTTGGATCCATTTTCATCATAAGCCTAATGAAATTTAATCCCTTTCCCAAAAGAGAAGGTCATATCCCCATAATCAACAATTCATTTGGCTTAGGGATATCTATAAATCTTATTGATTCTTAGCACTCTTGATTAACCCAGACCAACAAAACATAAGTTAGATCCCCAATAGTAGGATTTAAGATGTTAAAAAATTAGAACTAGCTCTTCTTAAGACATTGTCACATTAAAATAAAAATTTATGTATAGTAAAGCCATCTATAGCCATAAAATGTCACAATTTATCAGTTAATAAAAAAATAAAGAAACAATATTCTAAATAATGGCAAAAATTATTAAGTAATATATAGTTACTTTATTAGTTCTATAGAAGAGTACTAATTACCTCAAAGAGGTGAATTATATATTTGGCTATTGTTTATTCCATCTCTGAGTGTTTTATTCAATTTCTAGAAGGGGGAGCCAAGTAAATTATATATTTCTAAAAATGCTGTAATAGCAAAATAATATTTTTGTCATTTAAATTTTACAGTGATTTTAATTTAATTTAAATTTGTTGTTCAATCATGTCCAACTTCTTCATGACCCCATTTGGGGTTTTCTTGGAAAAGATACTGGAGTGGATTGCCATTTCTTTTTCCAGCTCATTTTACAGATGACAAACAGGGCTAAGTGACTTGCCCAGGGTCACACAGCTAGTAAGTGTCTGAGATCATATTTGAAGTCAGGAAAATGAATTTTCCTGACTTCAGGTTGGGCACTCTACCCACTGTTACCTAGTTGTTTCTTAATTTTAATAGATTTTATTTATAGAATTTGTTTTTACATCACTTAGATTTCTCCTATATCTGTCCCTCTTGCTTCCCAGGGAGCCATTACTTTTAACAAAGAATTTTTTTATAAGAGAAAAAGATTGGTAAAATCAATCAACACACCAGAAAAAAATCTGATGTTATATGTAATGTTCCACACCCATGGCCTCCCCGGACCTCTAAAAAGAAGCAGGGGGAGGTCATAGTGCATTTTTGACAGAAAAGGATAGTCTATATAGGTAAGAAGAAACTCAGTGTGAAGAAATGAACTAAAGTTATTATTTGAAGAAATTCATACATATCAGGAATCTATGGTTATGGAAAGTGCTAAGGTTATTCTTGAAGGCTGGATAATGGCACAAAACTATATATGTGAGCATTAATAAATATGGAAAGGAAGTACAATTGGTTACAAAATGGTAGTAGTCCTAATTATTTTTAATAAAATGTCCTACCATTTTTAATTTTAAAAATTTAAATTTTCCACAAAATATGTTAGCTGTGATTAAATCAGCTCAAGTTTTTAAAATTTAAGCAACAGTCATATATTTTAATGATCAACAAATATTTATCTAGCACATATTATTAAACACATTGGACACAAAAGAAAGGAAAGAATGGAAAGGTCTGCAGACTAAAAAGAAGCCTTATAAATAAAATTTATGAACACCAAGAACTTAAAAGATGTTAGAAATGGTGATGACTAAAGAACATTAAAAAAATGACAACAATTAGATCCCAAAATAAAATCATTGATTATTGACAGGGCAGCCATTTCTGACGCAGCTATTTAAGTACCATGAAACTACCAACTTGTGAAAGATAAAAATCAATACTGAAGTGTTGGGGTTGGACCCAATCTTTTTTAAAAAATAATTTTCACAACTAAGTATTCATTTTCTCTCCTCATTTTCCCTCCCCCACCAGCTGAACAAAAAAAGAAAAGAAAAAGAAAAAACCTTTTAACTATATATGCCATCAAGCAAAACAAATTCCTAAATCAGTCACATCCAAACTTGTATGTCTCAGTCAGCATTTTGAGAATATTATCTCTCTGTCAGGAAGTGGGTAGTTGTAATGGAAATGGGAATTTAAAGATCTTCATTGCCCCTTGATACAGTAATATGCTTCATCTTCAGTCCTTATTAATGGTGGTTTGTCATTGCATTGATCAGCATTTTAAAGCTTTTCAAAATTGTTTTTCTTTATGATGTTTTTATTATATAAATTGTTCTGGTTCTCTTCACTTTACCTTGAATCAGTTCATACTTCCCAGGTTTCCCAGAAGCTATCTATTTTATAATTTCTTATGGTACAATTCCATACATTAATTATATGCTATCATTTGTTTACCCATTCCCTAATAGATAGTACTCCCTCAGTTTACAGTTGTTTTCTACCATAAAAAAAGAGTTGTGGGGCAGCTAGGTGGCACAGTGAATAGAGCACCAGCCCTGGAATCAGGAAGACCTGAGTTCAAATCCAGCCTCGGACATTTAACACTTGCCTTGTGATCCTGGGCAAGTCACTTAACCCTAATTGCCCTGCCTTCCCCCCTCAAAAAAAAAAAAAAAGCAAAAAGAGTTACTATAAATATTTTTAGACATAGAAGTCCTTTTCTTCTTTCTTTCATCTCTTTAGGGCATAGTATAAGTAATGGTATTGGTGGGCCAAATACTATGAAGTTTAATGACACTAGGACGTGGCTCCAAATAACATGCCAAAATGGCTGGATCAATCCACAGTTCAACCAGCAGCACACTGGCATGCCTTTGTTCCCACAACCCTCTAGCAACTGTCGTTTTTCTTGTTTCTTGTCTTTGTCAATCTAACAGATGTGAAGCAGAACCTCAGAGTTGCTTTAATTTACATCTATCTAATTACTAGAGATTTGGAGCAATTTTTCATTATGTTGTTGTTATCTTGGAATTTTTCAAAGCTTGAAAAATGTCCATTCGTACCCTGTGATGATTTGTTTATGGCAGAATGTGGGCATGAGTACTTCCTATGAAGCTGGGGTATGTGCTTTGGACCTTTCTCATGAGACATGTGATCTGGCCTCTTCCTGAAGAACATGAAAAACTGATGGCTTTTGATTGGTCCCTGTATGTCACTTTAATTTGGGGTGGAGTGGGGAAGGATTCTATCAAAGATGTTTGGTGACTGGGCTAGAAAGTCAATTATTGAGGTAAGCTATAAGAGGACTATAACCTCTCTATCTCTTTTGGATCCTAACTTTGTTCAAGATGCATTGAATCTCATTAAGGGATATAATAATCTATAATAATCCCACTAAGGAAGAGAGGATATTTCTCTTTCCCCTCCAGCAACAGTCACAGCAGTTACAAACACATGACAATGAGAATATGTGCTTACCTAAGTGACCTGAGATCAGATTGCAATTCCCTGGCTCCTTTTTTGTTTTGTACTTCCTTATGGGAGCCCAAGTTACAAATAACAATACTGAGAAATTAATAATTCCAGCCCTGTAGGTATTCTCAAGAGTTTGAAACATAAGAATTTCCCAAATCAGATATTAGCTGCTCATCAGGAGATGATTCCCATGAGAACTCAGAGAAGGAAGATTACCTCTGTGACTGAAAGTACCTACTCCTACTTAGCTAGAAGAGCTAAGCTTTGTGAGTTACAGAGACAGGACATATCCAAGCTTATTGTGAAATATCTATTCAGCAGTTATAAAAATTATCTTTACCTCCTGATAGCATAATAGGTAATAGGTTATTGTTTTATGTTTAAGTATTTATCACATTGTTATTCTTTACTACATTTTAACATATTTATTTATTACATTAATGTAGTAAGGCTTCTGAATCTTTTGTATTTTAAGCAACATTTTAGTAGAGTTTGAAAGAAATAACTATCCTATACTCAAGAATATTTTAATCTCTCTTTGACCCTAGAAATGAGTGATATATAAACCTTAAAAATTTTCCCCAGAATGCCAAGTTGAGGTATAATGAACCAGAGTACAAGAAAAAAACATGACTCCTTCTCTTTTTGTGGTCAGGTAGCTCTCAGAACTGAACCTGAGCCCACTTGGTCCAAGTGAAATTCTTCTTCTGAAAGGGAGGAATCCCCTGATCTACAAGTAACACTGAATTAGAAGAAAGAATAAAAATAAGGGGGCGGTTAGGTGGTGCAATGAGTAAGAGTGCCGGCTCAGAGTTGGGATGACTCAGGATCGGTTCCAGCTTCAAAAAATGAGCACCCACACATAAATTATGACTGGCCGTGTAACCTTGAGCAAGTTACTTAACTCCAATTGCTTTAAAAAAAAAAAGAATAAAAATAAGATAAGACATTCATTTAAAATATTCAGCCTGACCCATTTAAAATAACAACTGATATGCCCAAAATGGGAAATAGATAAACAGATGTCAACATGATCTATCCCTACTTTCTGTAGAAGTTTAACAATATAAAACAATCGTCACAAGGCCAAAAACCCTAGAAGCAGCTTCAGCCAACACTTCATATCTCTGACAGGTAGAGAGACATGTTGGCAGCACAGGCTAATTTAGAATATAAGCTAATTTGACAAATCATCTATAAGTGAATGGTGAAGGATAATGTGCATTATTCCCTTGTAAAATGTTAAGAAGTAGTGGAGGAGGAAATGAGCTAAACAAAAGCTTGGACTAAGGCCTTATTAAATCACATCATCCTAAGTACATTTACATATAAAGGGCTTATAAGGACAAAAAAAAAAGCTTAAAAAATTTTCTTCATAATTTGTAAAATTTTTTTAAAAACTTTATTTGATTCTCAACTTGACAAATGCCATTATACATAGTAGACTAGAAAAAGAGGATGGCACATGCAAGTATTGGTCTCTTTTGTTCAGTGTGTTTTTCTTTTTTAAGTGTGAGAGTTTAATCTGTAGCCTTCAAAGCTGCCTTGATTGTCTGCACATCTCTCTGGCCTTCCTTCTATTCTTTTCTTCTACATTTTTAAAGGATGTTTTCAATGGCCTTAATCTTCTTTCTTTCTTTTTCTTTTTTTAGCTACAGTATTCTTATTACCCATAAGTCTCTCAAAATTCTTTTACCCCCAAATCAGTAAAAACAAAACAAAACAAAAAACAACCATCCCTGTAACAAATGTTCACAATCAAGCAAAACAAATCCCTTGATTGGCTATATCCAACAATATATGTCATATTCTGCATCTTGAATCCATCACCTCTCTGTCAAGAGGTGGTAACATGCTTCATTGTCAGTCCTCTAGAATTATAGTTAATCATTGCATTCATCAAAATTTTCAAGTATTTCAGAGTTTTTTTTCTTATAATGTTATTATTATATAAATTGTTCTTCTCGTTCTGCTCACTTCACTCTACCTCAATTCACATAAGTCTTCCCAGTTGTCTCTGAAACTCTCCATTTTTTCATTTAAGGCACAATAATATTCTATACTATTCATCTACTGTAATCTGCTTACTTGTTGAAATATATATGAAAGGAATAGGAAGATTTTTATAAATTATCTGTTAAAGCAGACCACATACTTATAATCATGAAATTGACTTAATGGTGCAGAGAATACAAGATCCCACTATGTTCATCATTTTTTTCACTCTAAAAAGTCATTTTATTAACAGAGTAAAATGCTCCCAAGCATGCATTCCTGTCCTGAAGGAGCTTATATCCTCTATGTTCTCTTCTGATTCTAAAATTTATATATCATCTTCTAGAACCACAATACAGAAAATTATTTTACCCACAATGGCTAGGGACCTCTAAATGTCAGTTAAAGATAAAATTGTGTGTCTCTATGATTTGAGTCCTTTAATTAGCCAGCTAATGTGTGTAAGAAAGAATATATATATATATATATATATATATATATATATATATATATATATATATATATATATATAAACATATATCAGGACAGAGACTGAACTTGTGATTTCATTGGTATAAAAAACTCATAGAAGAGGAAATTAGTATATCTAATGGTGATAAAGTACTGGAGCATTGACTCTTCCTAACAAAAATCAGAAGAATAGACATACTGACAAACATGATGAAAATGTGCTAACATAATAAGAAATACAACTATCAACAATGATTGTTGATTGACATGAAACAATGAAAATGTACTAATTTATGATGAGAAATAGAACTATCAACATGACTAGGATACTTAGTCTATTAGTTAATACCTTTTTCCCTAGCAGGAATGTTTACTAGAAAAAAATATTAGGAAGTTACTGGTAAAGAACAACTTTAAAAGATATTATCCTCTGCCATTATAATCATGTTACCTGGTCAAGGCATCCTCTCCCTTGAACAACTCTAGACAGACAGTTAGGTGGCACAGTGGATAGAGTGTTGGACCTGGAGTCAGGAAGACATCTTCCTAAGTTCTGGCCTCAGACACCAGCTACTTGACCCTGGGCAAGTCACTTAACCCTGTTTGCCTCAGTTTCCTCATCTGTAAAATTAGTTGGAGAAGAAAATGGCAAAACCACTCCAGTACCTTTGCCAAAAACCACATATGGGGTCATGAAGATTTGGACACAAGTGAACAAGATGAACAATGGCAGATTCTTATATTGAACCCAATTTTTTATTTTTTTCTTATGAGTTACTGAAACTATCATTGCAACAGGTCCTCGTGACAAATAAAAGATTAATATTTATCTTACATTGTTAAATTTTAAAATGGTGCTTTTTTTTTAGTAGATATGGACCCAATGACAGATCATATGTGTGTGTGTATATATATATATTTGTCAAGAACTAGTCTAGCTAAATTTGGGCCATGTTGAATCTAACTCAATGAATTTCTGAGTTTTGGAGGCATAGATGGAATTATATATCATTAATGTGTTTATCATGACTTTACTTTTTGAAAAGCTCCTGAGACCAAACAAGAATTAGAGGGAATTATAAAATGCTAAAAGGGTAATTCTGATTACATTAAATTGAAAATTTTCTGTACAAACAAAGCCAATGTAACCAAAATTAAAAGGGAAGTGAAAAACTGGGAAAGAATTTTTATAACCAATGTCTTTGATAAAGGCCTCATTTCTAAAATATACAAAGAATTCAGTCAAATCTATAAGAATACAAGTCATTCCCCAGTTGATAAATGGTCAAAGAATATGAACAGGCATTTTTCAGAGGAAGAAATTAAAGATATCTATAAGCATATGAAAAAATGCTCTAAATCACTATTGATTAGAGAAATGCAAATCAAAACAACTCTGAGGCACCACATCTTACCGGTCAGATTGGCTAAGATGACAAAACAGGAAAATGACAAATGCTGGAGAGGATGTGGAAAAATTGGAACACTAATGCATTGTTGGTGGAGTTGTAAACTGATTCAACCATTCTGGAGAGCAATCTGGAACTATGCCCAAAGGATTATAAATAATTTCATACCCTTTGACCTAGCAATACCACTTTTAGGGTTGTATCCCAAAGAGATAATACAAGTGGGAGAGAGTCCCATATGTATAAAAATATTTATAGCAGCTCTTTTTGTGGTGGCAAAGAATTGGAAATTAAGGGGATGCCCATCAATTGTGGAATGTCTAAATAAGTCATGGTATATGAATATAATGGAATACTATTGTGCTATAAGAAATGAGGAGCAGATGGACTTCATATTTACCTGGAGAGGCTTATACAAACTGATGCTGAGTGAGAAGAGCAGAACCAGGAGAAATTTGCACACAATTACAGACACAGTGTATTGTGACAACCAACTTTGATAGACTGGACTCTTCTTAGTAATGGAGGGTTATAAGACAACTCCAAAAGACTCATGATGGAGTGAGATGTCTACATTCAGAGAAAGAACTAAAAAGAACAGAGTCTGAATGCAGATTGAAGCAAACTACCTGCTCTATTTCTTTTTCTTGTTTGGTTTGGTTTCCTCTTTCCCATTGTTTATTCCATCTATTACAATCCTTCTTTATAACCTGACTAATGTCTAATGTGAAAGTATTTGCAGATCCTATTATACTTGATTGCATGCCCCCATGGGGGGGAGGAGTGGAATAGAGGGAGGAGAGAAAGTTTGAAACTCAAAGGATTGTGGAACTGAATTTTGTAAACTAAAAGTAAACAGGCAAATTAAAAAAGTCAAAAAAAGAATCTCCTGAGCATTTAGTCACCTCTTTAAAAACAAAACAAAACACTTTAATAGGTACAGAACCTATTGTGTATTTTAGAGGCACAAGTCAATTTTTCTTACCAGTTCTGGTTTCACAAGACAGACCTGTGAGCTAAGATTCTGGATCATTCTAGCCTTATTAGCAATTCACTTACAAACCAATTCTTAAGGGAGATTAATTCTGCAGATGATTTAGCTCATCATTTATGTTGATTACTATAAGTTTTAATTTCAAAAAGGATATGAACTGGAATGTTATTTCATTGGTATAGGGGACTTGAAGATGATAAAATCCTCTCTAATAAGTCAGGTTTGTACATTCTCTACAATTTCAATTTTAGAGAGTTGCCTACTTTACGGAGAAGCTAATTAACTTGCCTAGGGATGCATACTCCCTATGTGTCACAAGGCTGGACATCAAACCAGTTCTTGACTCTAAGGCCAGTTTTGTACACACTATCTCTTTAAGGAGGAACAATGAACTAGCTGGTTAATAATTAGGGTTTCTATAATCTTTTTTTTTTTTGCTTTTTGCTTTTATTGGAGGGGGACAGGGCAGGGCAATTGGTGTTAAGTGACTTGCCCAAGGTCACATGGCTTGTAAGTATTATATGTCTGAGGCCAGATATGAACTCATGTCCTCCTGACTCCAGGGCTGGTACTCTATTCACTGTGCCACCTCGATGCCCCCATTTCTATAATCTTTATGCATGAGCTATATTACCAGAAGGTACATGTAGTCATTTAAAATGAGAATTATCTCTTTCTTGTAGGGAAGATTATTTAAGTAAACAAATTAAGATAACAAGACCAAGTAGCGAGTATATGAAATCAAAGCAAGCAAAGTGAATTAGAGGGAAAGGCCTATTTCAACAAGAACTCCTTACACACAGTCAATTTTGCTGCTAATATGTCTCTAAACTCCCCCTTAAGTAACCTGCCAAAGGATACATAGCTACTAAATGTCCAAGCTGGGATTTAAACTCAGATTTCAATCTATTATAAGTTCAGTGTTCTTTCTATTTTCCCAAGTTCCCTCTTAATCCTTTTTTTTTTTAGGGGAAAGGTGGCAGAAGTGAAATAGAATATTCATTGCTATTGACATGATACGTGGAGATATTAAATTAATTATAAACCAACAAGACACAATTCATTCCAAAGCAGGTGAAAAAAAGGGCAGCAAAAATGGCTGAGCTTGAGGTAAAGGGCCAGGGTTTGCCTTTATTGTATGGTTTTTTGTCCTACATGAGCATGGTGGAAAGCTGGGGCAAAAAGACTCAGTAGCCATGAAGCAGAAGCTCATGACAAAGAGAGGTTAGCTGGGACTTGAGCCTGAGGTTAGCTCAGTATTATCCTTCCTAGGCCACTAAGCAGGCAGTGTGAAACTAATAAAAAAAATGTTTAAACTTTTTTTTGGAGGGTAATTGGGGTTAAGTGACTTTCCCAAGGTCACACGGCTAGTAGTGTGTGTGTGTGTGTGTGTGTGTGTGTGTGTGTGTGTGTGTGTGTGTGTTAAGTGTCTGAGGCCAAATTTGAACTCAGGTCCTCCTGACTCCAGGGCCAGTGCTCTATTCACTGTGCCACCTAGCTGCCCAAAACTTTCTTTTTCAATTCAAGTATTTATTATGCCTCTTAATATGTGCAAAGAACTGCACTAGGTACCAAGGATATAAATAAAAAACGAGATAGTCTCTATTCTTAAGGAGTTTACATTCATTTGTGGTTGTTCAGTCCTTTCCCACTCTTTGTGACCCTATTTTGGGGTTTTCTTTTTTTTTTAACACTATTGTAAGAAGGCATATTATGGTATCTTGTTTTGCTCCCACAGATGTTATTGGGAGATAATTAACACTCCCAAATTGTGGGAGAAACTTGCTTATCTTATTTTACCAAGACAAATGTCCATCCTGATGCCAGGAGGTATCAGAAAGGTTGGGATAGGACAATTGGTTCAAACCTCAGAGGTCATGCCCCAGTCACCTGTGCTCTCTCACTAATGAGCCTGCTCAACTAACCTCATGAATATTAACTTACAAAGGGCAGAGATTCTGCCATTTTCTAATTATGGGATGTATGATCTGGGACAAAGAATATATAATGAAGGCATGTAGTGGGAGTGTAAGGAAAAGTTGTAACCTTGAGGTGTCTGGACCAATCCTGACTCTGAGGGGAGAAGACAGATAACAATATTTAAACTTGCTTTTGTTTTTGTATGGAGTGAGTGTTCCTAGTGAGCACTTCACCCACTTCTGAAGCATAATAAATGCCTTCCTCTGCCCACCATGTTTCTGAGTTCTTTCAGTGAGAATGGGTCTATCACATATGTCTCCCTGCCTGGGAAGTCCTGTGATCCCCACAATTGTGTTTCTCACTGTATTTTATTCTTTTTAATTACATGTAGACAAAATTTAATATTCATTTTTGAAAAAACTTTTGAGTTCCAAATTTTCTCCCTCCCTCTCTTACATTCCCCCCTCCCTAAAATGCTAAACAATTTGACATAGGTTATATCCATACATGCAATCATGTAAAACACATTTCTGTATTAGTCATGTTGTAAAAGAAAAAAACAGACCAAAAGAAAAAAAACTTGAAAAATATAAGTTGAATACAGTATGCTTCAATCTGCATTCAAACTCTATCAGTTCTATCTCTGGATATGAATAGCGTTTTTCATCTGAGTCCTTTGTAATTGTCTTGAATTATTGTATCGCTGAGAATAGCTGTCATCATTCACAGTTGATCACTGTATCATGTTGCTGTTAGTATGTACAATGTTTTCCTGGTTCTGCTCACTTCACTTTGCATCAGCTCATGTAAGTCTTCCTAGGTTTTTCTGAAGTCTGCCTTTTCATCATTTCTTATAGCACAATAGTATTCCATTATATTCATATACCACAACTTATTCAACCCTTCCCCAACTGATGGACATTCCCTCAATTTCCAATTCTTTATAACCACAAAAAGAGCTGCTATAAACAGAAAATGTTTAAACTTAAAAAACAATCCAACAAGAAGTCAATTCATCTACCAAGATAAATGACTTAATTAAAAAAAAAAATCTTCCTGCCACTTGTCACTAAAATTATTTCCTCATCAGTAAAATGGGGGATTTGGAAAGTCCTTCCAGGTCTAAATCTAAGATTCTATGGTCATATATGCAATAAAATTCAAAGGGACAACTAAATGGAACCCCTATTTAAACAAAAAATGTCACTAATTTATGTAGTCCTATTGACATCATTATATTTTGAAATTCGGGATCTTATTGGATCATCACTGAGGTTCCTAACCTCCAGACTAGCTTTTGCTCACTTTCTGAAGAAGCCTATGGGAAACTCATGACCTCTTTAACTCCTCCTTAACCAGAGGAGTTAAGGAATCAAAACTAGAGGCAAGAGGGGGAAGATAATGAGGACCTTTCTTGAAAGAAGTCTTGAAACAAAATCTTTTTTTTTAAATTATTTATTTACTTCTAGTTTACAACATTCAATTCCACAATCTCTTGAATTTCAAATTTTCCCTCCCTCCATTTCTCCTTCCCCCTCCTCCCCATAGCGGCGTGTAAGCAAATATAGGTTCTACAAATACCTTCACGTTGAACATTAGTCATATTGTAAAGAAGGATTATAACCAATGAGGTGAACAATGAGAAAGAAGGGACAAAACAAAACACAAACAAGAGAGAGCAAATAGTTTGCTTCAATCTGCAGATTCTGTAGTTCTTTCTCTGGATGAGGATATCCCTTTCCATCTTGAGTCTTTTGTAGTTTGTCCAATTAAGGAGGTTCAGAATTCCCATAAACAGAATGCTTGGCACTCCAAGAAAGACCCAAGGCAATTTCTTTAGAATATTTATTCAGAATATATGTATATATAGGCAAGTGAGAAAGAAACTGGAGATAACAGAATAAGAGGCTTAAAGATAGCAGAATAAGAGCAACTATGATTAATAGTGGTATATATATATATATATATATATATATATATATATATATATATATATATATATATACATATTTACAAGCATGGCCTTTGCGGGGAAGCACCAACACTTGACCACACAAGCTGGGGAATACTGGGTACAGCCATCAGGGTCCCGAACGGGAGGGTCCCAGGCAGAGTGTCCTCTCCACGGGTGAGATTCCAATTTGGGGTCTGAATCTTACAGTTTAAATAGTGCTGAGAACAAAGAAGGCATACTGCCAGGTGTTTTTTAGTAAGCACTGGTATCTTGTGTGAGGCCAGGGAGGGAGGCCAATCCCTCCTAGGCCCCTCCCCAAGATGTTTCCTTGGAGTGGCTAGTTCCAGGAGTTGGGCAGTTATCATATCTCTTCTCAAGGACCTGGCCAAGGTCCCAGGAGCAGCCCTCAAGTTCTCAGGATCCCTGTTCCCAAACAACTCAGGGTAATAGAAAGGTCATATTGAGTTGGGGCCTTGGTTTGTATAATCTTATTCCTCACAGAGGGGCTTACCTTGCCCCTACAAGTTGTCTTCTAATTTTGTATTGCTGAGAGGAGCCCAGGCTATCAAAGTTAGTTGTCACACATACAATGTGACAGTAATTGTGCCCAAACAAAATCTTAAAATTGGTAGTTTGTTTTGGGCCCCTTACAAGTTTAGACTCTGGGTATAAGACAAAGAATAACACTGTATGCTTACTTAAACCACTTAGTGGATTTATTTAACTTCAGATGCATACATTTGAATATATTCATTAAATAGTGTGTGCACCCAAAAAACTGTGTGCAACTGAAATCCTTACCCAAATAATACTCAGAGGTTTCTCAAGGTAGGAAGCAGAAAAGAATGGTTTATTACAATCGAGAAAGGGCCACCCTCCCGACAAATGGTCAGGAAGGAGAAGCAATTTATTAAAGGAAATAGCTAAATTATAAAGCCCTAAGGCGAATATCTGGCCCATCCCCCTCCTGACCCTTTTCTTTCATTGGCTGGAAGTTAGGTGTACAATCTAAGCACGGCAATCTACCTCAAGTACCAGAACAAGGAAACAGTAGACCACCCAATGTACATTTTTTTGTTGGCTTTTTTTTTTTTTTGAGGGAAGGCAGGGCAATTGGAGTTAAGTGACTTGCCCAAGGTCAGTCACATGGCTAGTTTTTTGTGTTAAGTGTCTGTGGTCAGATTTGAATTCAGGTCCTCCAAACTCCAAGGCCGATGCTCTATTCACTGTACCACCTAGCCGCCCCAACAAATTGTACATTTGAGGAAGCACTTCTGTCCTTATTTGGCATATCTTATGCTGAGGTGTCACTGAGAAGAGAGGTGACTCCCTACTGCTCTGAGTTTTGAGTCCTTGTAAATCTTGTGATCTCCAGTGAAGGGGAGCTTGAGCCTGTTTCCCACAGAAAGCCTTACTAGATTATAGAGTATAGTCTGAGAAGTTTTCACTTCTTTCACTCAATAGTGACCATCAAAACATAGACAGAGCAGCTGACTCCACTTGCTTAGCCTTAAGTTAATATAGTGAAGTGCATGTGTAGCTTAAATTGGAATTGAGGAAGTCTTTAAATTCCTTTCTCTAATCGGTCTTTTATAGTCTCTTTCCAGGCCCTCATTTCTTGTTGCTTGACTTGCTTCGTAATATTTTGCATTTCTGGGTTTAATGCTTTCTAGAATATATGTGGGGCATATTCTAGAATATATGGGTGGCAAGCTACAAGTATTCTCACCTTCATTTTTATTAAGGATCTAAGGAAATGGAAGTAGGGAGCAAAATGCCTCAGCTATTATAAGGAACTAGGCTGGACTGTCAGAACAGG
This sequence comes from Gymnobelideus leadbeateri, assembly GCA_011680675.1. Lineage (NCBI taxonomy): Eukaryota > Metazoa > Chordata > Mammalia > Diprotodontia > Petauridae > Gymnobelideus > Gymnobelideus leadbeateri. The sequence goes on from WOXC01000553.1 coordinate 420,562, forward strand.
TGGTAAATGCTGGTGGAAATTTAAAAAGCCATTGTGTATAATGCTCTGTCTCTGTTTTTCTCTCTGGCATCTTTGGGTTAGGGTTAGAAGATTCTTAACTGCTTGTGAGGCTGACACTATGGCTTACTGAACTTGCAAGAATAGGCATGCAGCTCAGGAAATCTCTTTCTCTCTAGAAGATTTGATCCCCAAAATCTTGAACCCAATTGGGATTATTCAAAAGGCAACCCTCAAGGCTGATGCTGCCTGTCACATTTCCATTCTCTGGCTAGAACATTAACTTCACATTACCTAGAAATTCCCTATCACATTGGATTCTGAAAATAGAGGTTACCCAGGAGGCAGAAAGTTACACAAGTTGGCAGGAAAGTTACACAAGTTGGCAGGAAATCTCATTTTCTGTATAAAAAGTGAGATTTATAAGTGAGCAAAGAAGGTGTCCTCCTCTGACAGAAGTACATCCTCCTGAGTACTGACTAGATCATCTTGGAAATAGCCACAGACCCCGGGGCCCAATCTAAAGTCATCCCCAGCCCTCTACCAGGCATCAGTGAACATACCTACAATCAACAAAAGGAAAATTTCATTAGATGTTATTCCTGGGAAGCATTAGTCTTCACAGAGAAGGTTTCTTGAGGTACTCAAGTTATTGTAACTAAAACACATGAATTCCAAAGGACACATAAGAAGGGTAAGGAAGAATAAGATAAGTATACTAAGGGGTGGGACTAAAATGGAACAGGAAGTATTGCTCAGGGAAGTATAATTTACCTTAGGAGGCTTACAACTCAGAATCACAGGGATTTTGAGGGGAACCACAGGACAATAAGTTATCTGGTCTTTTCCACAGTAAAGGTAATTTTTATTTGATTATAAATCCCTGAGAAAGAAGTGGAAAGCATAAAATGGACTCAGTATTTTAAAAATCCTAACAAATTTGATAAACCTTTAGTCAGTGTTTTTAAGAGAGACAAAAACATCTTTTACCAAAATGAAAAAATGCATAATAGAAGACAAAAAAATCAGAATATATTCACAATTATATGTTTTAAAATTGACCATTTAAAGGAAATTATACAAAAGCATAAAACACCCATCTTAATAAACAAGAAATACAGATCTTAAACAATTCAATCTCAGAAAGTAAAATTGTACAAAACATGAATGAATTAACCCCACCAAAAAAATTCTACTCCAAACAAATTTACAATTCTTCCAAATATTTAAGGAGGAGTCTATACCTCTACCAGAAAAAAATATTCTAAAAATTGACCAAAAAAAGCATTACATCAAGCCCCTTTTAAGAGACAACTATATCTTTCCATGATGACCTTGGAGCTAGGATTCTAGGTGGGATGTTGAGGACAGCTAGCCTGGCAGAGATGTCATGAGAAGTCAGGATTCTTGACATTGGAGACCGAAGTAGGTTTTAGATTTGAAACTTCAACTGTGCTCAATAAGAAGGAACCAAGCTAAGCTGTTTGTATGTTTGTTTTATACATTATTTAGTACAAGTCAGTTCCATTGACATTATAATTTTGCAAATTTCATTTGTTGACTACTTGAATGAAACTTTTTTTATTATTGAATTCTGTATGTTAAGTATTGATGTACTAATACATTCTGTATTACTGAGTCCTGTACAAGTTCTGGTTGAACTTTAATGTGAGACATCTGGAATAACTAGATTGCTATTGTCTAGTAGAAATGTTAATATTGTTCTTAAGACATTTAAACTGACCTAGGCCACTTGCCTTTATAAATTGGATTAAGCTGTTTGTATATTTGCTTTATACTTCTGGAGTAAATATTTGCCAAAGCTAACAGAGACAGAGACAGACAGAGAGAAACAGAGAGACAGGGGCAGAGACAGAGAGACACAGAGAGAGAGAAGGAGAGAAAAAACTATAAGACCTAGGAGGTCAGAGACAGAAAGATCTCATAAACACCAAAATATTCAGAGTGGTGTTTTTCATAGTGGCAAAGAATCAGAAACAGCATCAATTTCTCTTTTACATGGAATGGTTACAATGTAGTAAATGAATGTAATGGAAAATTCTGTGCCATAAGAAATAGTCAATATGAATCAAGAATTCAGAGAACATGGGAAGATGAACTGATAAAGAGTGAAGTAGAATCTTATTGTTGTCATCTCCGACTCTTTCTGACCCCATTTGGAGTTTTCTTGGGAAAGATACTAGAATGGTTTGCTATTTCCCTCTCCAGATTATTTTACAGACAAGGAAACTGAAGCAAACAGGTGACTTGCCCAGAGTCACAAAACTGGTCTTTGAGGTCACATTTGAACCCAGGAGGATGAGTGCCTGACTCCAGGCCTGGCACTCTATCCATTTTGCTTCCTAGCTTCCTAATAGAACTGGGAAGACAGTATATACTGAAGAGGAAAAGGGTAATAAGGGTAGGGAAGGGTAAGAGGTTCTGCCAGGGACCCACCCTGGTATCCAGTCTAGAAGGAATTCACCAGGCTCAAGCAAACTTGGAGTCGAGATTGTAAAGTTTATTGGTACACTATGCAAGGACAGTGGGCTAGATTCTTATGGAACCTGCAAACCTAAAGAAAACAAAGGCATAGTTTTAAGGAGTCAAGATAGGTGTCAATTATGCTAACTAGGTGAGTAAGCATGGGATCAGGGAGGAGTTAGGGAGTGATCAGTGCTTAAAGGACCATGAACTTTTAATATCAACTGCGCAGGCGTTTGCCCATGATTCACTGGGAAATAGCCCAAGGGGGGGGGGGGGGCTACCTGGAGGTGTGGTTTTAGGCCTGATGCATCACTAAAGTTAATCCTCGGTCATGGCTACTGAGGAGTGCCCAGTCTGCCACCCATCAATGTCAGGCTTGACAAGATAGATGTTGGGAGCTAAGGAGTTACACTATAGATAGGGTACTGAAGGATTCATGGTGCAGCTGGCCACTCTAACTAAGCGAGATAACATTTGTCTAAGCTAAAAATGTTTATAGATAGTTTAGTGAAGGATTCATAGGTAGCTTGTTATTGTTCCAAGCAGAGATAAACAGTTCATGAGTTGTTGCTGGGCGAAGTGCTGGCAGGGGGAAGGGGCAGAGTTAATGCTTTGAGACTGGGGTGGGGGGGGGGGGAAGTGTGACTTTACAGACTGCTTTTACAAATTGATTTTACAAACACAGATCCCAAAGCACCCCATTTACAAACTGATGTTATAAACATATATACATCCCAAGGACCCCATCATATACAATGACTACAATAATATAAATAGAAAGAAGCATCCCTAAGTACTATTAATGGCTGAAGAGATTGGGGGTATTTTGGGCTAAACACTTTAGCCTAGAAAAAAGGAACTCTAGAGAAGACATGATCACTATATTCAAGTATTTGAAAAATAGTCATGAGATAGTAATTAAGCTTATTTTGCTTGACTCTGTAAGATATACCTAGAAACAATAGGTGAAAGTTGAAGAGATGGATTTCAGCTGGCATAAAGAAAAAACCTTGCAAACAGAGCTATCTGGAAATGGAGTCGCCACCGGAAGTAGTGAGATATCCATCACTGGAAGTCTTTGAATAGAGGTTGGCCAACTACTTGTAGGCAGAATTGCAAAGGGGTATGTGGGTGAAAACACCTACCCCAAAATTTAGTCAAAAACTCAGTTTCAATTCTTGGAAGAAAGGGGTGTCACCTCCACTAGGACCAACTAGTAAAAACAGGCAAGTTACAGAAAACAAACCATGGTTGTATAGCCTAATGCAGACAACCCTCCCACTGACCTTACTCTCATTGGTTGAGAGCTCAGCCTCACAATCTAGCACAGGAATCAACCTAGATACAAGGAACAAGGAAACAATCTTCAACCAATGAAAACCAATGAAAGCATTTAATACCTTATTTGGATGTAGGTGATGGGGGTGGGGCAAGGGGGGGGAGGAGGGAGATAAGTTTCAGTTTCAGTTTCTCAGAAAGCAAAACTTAGGCCTATCTGCAGAGGAAGCCCAGCTTGAGTTAGAGCACTGTCTCCATATTATGAGAATGCTTTCACTTACTTCACTCATGGTCTTATGAGAACAAGCAGATATGATGATCCCACAGATTTAGCACATTACATGCAGATGTGCTTACAGCCTGTGTTCCCATGCTTTCTCCTGGAACACTTCTGGGTCAACAGCTTGTTTTCACAGAAAAACTGAATTGAAAGCCCAGCCTTAAATTCTGTGAGGGGTCTTCACCATACCCCACACAGGGAGATTCATACTTAAGGTCTGGGTTGGATTAGTTGACCTCTAAAATCCCCTCTGACTCTATGATTTCATGCCTCCTCTAAAATAAACCGTTCGTTATCCTTGTCCTTTGATCCTAGATTCTCTCAGAGGACTGAATAAAAGGGCTAGGATTAAGAATATCGGGAAGGTATTTAAAGTTAGTTTCAAGGCTAGAAGTAAGAGGAGTAGGGTAGAAAGTAAGAGAGGAGGTAGATAAGAACAGTAGGGATAGAAGAAGCAGATGGTAGTGGGATGTGATCACTTGTAACCTGTAACACGAGTTGATGTTACTTATTTCAGCATGTAGACTCTCAAAAGGTCTGGGATAGATTATTAAAACCTGCAACTGACAAAAACAGGTCTTTGCTGACCTGTATCAAAGGAGTATCAGATACTAGAAATCTACCCATATTCCTCAATAAAAGCCTTTTAAAATATTCCACTGTGTATCAAGAACTAACACATAGAATACTTTCCTTTTGACTGGGAAAAACGTTAAATAATATCCAAAACATTTATTTTTATGTGGCAAGAGTTTCTTTATTAGATCTATTAAAGTAAAATTAAATTTAATCTTTTTTGCTTTTTGGCCCGGGGTGGGGGTGGGGGTGCGCATCGAGGAAGTCAGAACAATTGGGGTCAAGTGACTTGCCCAAAGTCAAACAGCTAATTAAGTATTAAGTGTCTGAGGCGGAATTTGAACTCAGGTCCTCCTGACTCCAAGGCCAGTGTGTCACTGTACCACCTAGCTGCCCCATAAAATTTAATTTTAAGGCATGTGCAGTAGTTATGAAAAGTGTTAATTTCTTCCTATTCAAAGAGAACAGCTGCTTGTTGGTAAAGGTGATTATATCTAGGCAGAACACCAACATTCCTGAATGGTACCTTTAGTTCCCCAAAACTAGTTTGAGTGCATATCTATTCCAATTACTTGAGCCAACATTTTCCTCCCTAAATCTTGCCTCAGACTAATCATTGTTAATCAATTAGAACAATTCAAAAGAAAAATTACTTAAAATAAACAATTTAAGTCAAAGAACAGGAAAATATAATAAACAGCATATATTCTTTCTATCACTTTCTCAAAACAACCAGTTCTCAAGCTCTAGGGATAAAAGGTTGCAAATCCGGCATGACCCTGCCTTATGTTGCAACTGTCAGTTCAGCCCTTGAGTTATGGGAAATAGTAAATTAACAAAGTGCTCAACTGGAGAAATATAAATTACTCATGGGTAAACCAAGCCAATATAATAAAAATGACAATGATACCTAAATTAATTTACTTATTCCATGCCATATCAAACTATCAGCAATTAGTTTATAAAACTAGAAAAAAAACAACAACATTCATCTGGAAAAACAAAAGGTCAAGAATATCAAAGGAATTAGTGGGGAAAAAAAAACATGTGAAGGAAGCTAGTAGTACCTGATTTCAAACTATTACAAAGCAGTAATCATGAAAACAATCTGGTACTGGCTAAGAGTGGTGGATCAGTGGAAGAGATTAAGAACACAAACAACAATAATCTAGTGTTTGATTAAACCCAAAGATCCAAGCTTCTGCATTAAGAAGACACCATCTGACAAAAACTGCTGGGAAAATTGGAAAACAGTTGGCAGAAATAGTTTTGGACCATCATCTCACACCATATACCAAGATAAGGAAAATGATCAATTGAATTAAGAGTTAACTACTCTGATCAAGACAATGATCCAAGATAATTCCAAATGTTTTATGATGAAAAAATGCCATCCACCTCCAACAGAGAGAGAGCTGATGAAGTCTGAGTGCTGATTAAAAAAGATTTTTTCCAGTTTATTTTTCTTGCCTTTTTTTTGCAACAGGGCTAATATGGAAATATGTTTGTTTTTTGTTTTTTTCCAAATGTTTTATTAACTTCTGGTTTACATCATTCTTTTCCACCAGATTTTGAGTTACAATTTTTCCCCATTTTTCCCCTACCTACCACCCCAGAATAGCAGTCCCACCAGATATCCCCTCATCCCATCTGCTCTCTCCCATATTTTCTCCCATACTCCCTTTGACTTTTTCAGTAGGGCAAGGAAAATCTCTGTGCCCCAATGCCTGTATATATTATTTCCCAAATTTATGTAAAATAGTATTAATAGTAGTATTTATATATTTTTAAACATTTGATTTTAAAACTTTGAATTCCAGATTCATTCCCTTCCTCCCTTGTCACCCACCCTTACTGGGAAGATAAGCAATTCAGTATATGTTGTACATGTGTAGCTATGCAAAACATTATCATAGTCGATATATTGTAAAAGACTGACTATATTTCCCTCCCTCCTATCCCACCCCGCTTTGGTCCATTCCCTACTTTGATCCTGTCCCTTTTCAAAAGTGGGTGCTTCCAACTTCCCTCCCCCCCAGCCTACCCTCCCCTCCACCATCCCTCCTCATCCCCCTCCCCCCCATTCTCCTGCAGGGTGAGATGTTCCATTTAGTACATATGTCATTCTGTCCCTGAACCAAACTCAATGAGAATAAGGCTTTACCTTTTTGCCTTCCTGTTCTTCCCCTCCCCTGCAACCATCTTCCCTTGCCTCTTCTATATGAGACAGTCCACCCCACTCTGTCTCTCCCCATCTCCCCTCATCATACTCCTCTCTCACCTCTCCATTTCACCCTTTAAGTATCATCCCTTCCCATTAAATTCAACCTGTGCCCTCTAACCATGTACACCTGTAAACATATATACACACATTCACATATGTATTTATATGCCCACACACCCTTCTTCAACTATTTTCATACTGAGAAAAGTTTCATCAGCCACAGTTATCGTTTTTCCATGTAGGAATGTAAAGAGTCCAACTTTGATAGGTTCCTTATGATTTCTTTCCCTGATTACCTTCTCAAGCATCTCTTCCTTCTTGTATCTGAATGTCAAATTTTCTATTCAACTCTAGTTTTTTCATCAAGAATGCTTGAAAGTCCTCTATTCCACTGAATGACCATATTTTCCCCTGAAACATGATACTCAGTTTTGCTGGGTAGGTGATTCTTGGTTTTAATCTCAGCTCCTTTGCCCTCCAGAATATCATATTCTAAGCCCTTTGATCCCTCAGTGTAGAAGCTGTCAGATCCTGTGTTATACTGATTGTGTTTCCACAGTATTCAAATTGTTTCTTCCTGGCTGCTTGTAGTATTTTCTCCTTGATCTGGGAATTCTGGAACCTGGCTATAATATTCCTAGGAGTTTTCTTTTTGGGATCTTTTTCAGGAGGTGATTGGTGGATTCTTTCAACCTCTATTTTGCCCTCTGGTTCTAAAACATCAGGGCAATTTTCCTGGAGAATTTCTTGAAGGATGATTTCTAGGTTCTGTTTTTGATCATGGCTTTCAGGTAGTCCAATAATTTTTAGATTATCTCTCCTGGATCTATTTTCCAGATCAGTGGTTTTTCCCATGAGATATTTCACATTGCCTTCTATTCTTTCATTTGTTTGGATATGCTTAATAGCATCTTGATTTCTCATAAAGTCACTAGCTTCCATTTACTCCAGTCTAATTCTGAAGGAATGATTCTCCTCAGTGAGCTTTTGAGATTCTTTTTCCATCTGGCAAATTAGGCTTTTTAAGGCATTCTTCTCCTCATTGCCTTTTTGAGCCTCTTTTGCCATTTGAGTTAGTCTATTTTTTAAGGTGTTATTTTCCTCAGTCAGGTTGTTGACTCTCATTTCATACTCTTCTTGCATCTTTCTCATTTCTCTTCCCAATTTTTCCTCCACTTCTCTTATCTGCTTCTTAAAGTCCTCTATGGCCCGTAAACAGCTCATATTTTCATTTGGGGCTTTTGGTGCAGGAGTTCTGACCTCCCAGTCCTCCTCCTGTTCCACGCTTAGATTCTCTTTGCCCCCAAAATAGGAGTCTGATGTTGAACTTTTCTCTTTATTTTGTTTCCTTTGCCTAGGCATGTTGCCACTCAATTACTTGACTTTTGGCCTTTTTGCCACAGTAGGACTCTGCCACCAGCCAGGGGAGCTTCTGTCTCAAGCACTGGGGTTTTCTCAGCTGCTGGAGGTATTAGTTGGGTGCCCTTTCTGAAGCCTCCACACACTTTGGCAAGCTGGTCACACACCCCAAGACTTCCACCCCAGACTGCAATCCAGATCCAAGAAGGTTAAGGCAAGAGCGATTACTCCCCCCAGACTGACTGCTGTATTCCCCCCACAGTCTGCAGGCCAGGAGCTTAAGATGCTGTGTGACTGCAGCTGTGCTAAAGTGTCTCAGCGGCTTCTTGCCCCCAGGAAAAGAAGCCAATGCACTCCTAAGTACTGGTTCCAAAGTCCATAGGGCACTGACCTCTCACTTTGTCCCTGGCATCTATGTGTTGATAATTCTGGAAACACCACAGCTGCTGGTGTTCTGGAGTCCCTCCAGCTGGCTGCTGGTTGGGACACCCTGGGGCTTAAACCTCCCTCTCATGAGGGCCTGGGCTTGGCTCCCAGAGTGCTGTGCTAGCCACTCCCTGCCGGGCTGCAGGGGTGTCTTCAGAAGGAGGTTAGCTTCTCTGTGTCATTTTGTGGTTTCTGTAGCTCCAGAGTTTGTTCAGAGTCCCCATTTATATATATTGGAAGTGGTGTGGGCTGGAGTGCTATGGAAGTGCTGTTTCTACTCCGCCATCTTGACTCTGCCCCCTGGAAATATGTTCTGAATGATTTCACATATATTCTTCATAATTCAATTTCTTGCCTTCTCAGTGGGTAGGAGAAAGGCAGGAGGGAAGGAGAGAATTTGGAACTCAAAATTTAAAAATTAAAAAAAAAAATTTAAAAGAATGTCAAAAAGAAGTAATAATTTTATTTTTTTAAATATCCTTTAGATAACCACTAAAGATGCTCTCTTATTGTCTGAATTGTCTCTTACAACCATGCACTAAATTAGCTCTTCCTATCACAGAAGAGGTGAGGCCTATAGGGACTGTTAGAGTGAGATTACAAGTCCGAAGTCTGTAATTGGCAAGAATGGGGGAGCCTCAATGGCTTGCTGTAGTGGTATTGCCTAAAAGTCTTGCTTTGGAAAGATTGGGGGAAAGTCTCAATGCTGGTAGAAGCTGGTGGCATGAGCCATGGCCCAGAGGAAGGCCACTCGCTCTAGAGCCTCATTTCTTTCCCTCATCCTTATCCTGACTCCCTCCCTTCATTTTTTCTCTTCAACTTTTGTGTCTCCTGAGTAACATTCTAGGTTACATCATCACCTGCTGAATACTTGTATAGAATTCTGGGGGATATAGTCTCCAAAATAACATGCTCTTATCATTGGGCAGGGACTAGGCACACCCTTTTTCTCTTCCATTTGGGTAAATTTTGAAAGTCTTTCCAAACTGTACAGGGACATCTGTAAATATATGCCAAAAACATATAAACTAGTACATCTTTTTTTTTTTTTTAAGACCAGACCTGTGATTTCATTGGTATATAGACCTCCCAATGAGGAAACTCCTTCTAGTTTGGACTGGCACCTGCTCTGTAACTTAAAGTCTCAAAAAATTTCCTGGGGCCATTGAGATGTTAAATGACTTGCCTAGGGTCATCCAGCCAGCATAGATCACAAGGTAGACTTGAACCCAAGCCTTTCTGATTCCTATTGCAGCACTCTATCAACATGAGATTTATAAGCAACAACATAAGCATACACAGTCATAGAATACACAGCACATAAAGCATATGCAATAAAATCCCATGCTTTAGGTCAATATGTCTCATCAATTCATACATATAGAATGTCCATATCAGAGTTGCATACAGTAATCATAAAATGCAGGAATATAATATATTCATAAAATCAATATATGTATATTAACATGTTTTATACAGAAAAATACTGTAAATAATGTAAACCAACATATTTGTCATAAATATCACATAATACCATGTGTTATGGTTACATAAAAACATTTCTTCTGGCTACATGTGAAAATTACTCTCTCATTATTCCTGAGACATCATAAATTTTACTCAGTCTTCTCAAGATGATGGAGAGAATGCAACCAGTATAGCTCAATCTCTCATAACTACTCAAAAGATGAAAAAATTTTCCAAACCAAGTAATCATCAATAAATGCAAGGAGAAACTACAGGAATATAATTTTGCTAGCCCAGGACCACAGAAAGAGATGAGAAGATTTTGGACTCTAGAGAATGCATTAAGACAGAAAAGTACCGGGAATACAGTTTATTGAAGTCTTCAAGTTCAGTGAACAAGCAAGCCATGAAGTCTGGAACCTGTAGCCTTGCATAGGAACAGGTGATGACAGCTTGGACCAGGGTATGGCCAAAATTGCCTAGATCCTGAATCTATTTCTGCACTTACCAGGAATAGGGCTTGGGAGCCTGGGGGGTGAAGGTGCTCAGAATAAAAGGACAAGAATTTTATATATATCATAACTCATTTTTGCCAAGATACTTGCCTTACATAGGAGACAGAATGCCCAGCTTCCATATACCTACTCCAGCAAAACCCAAGAGTTCATACCAGACCAAATAATGATCAAAAAATCCAATGAGAAACTATAGTACTTTTTCTACCCCAGAACACTCAAAATGTTAACTAGAAGTCCATAGGCAGTAGGAAAAGATTCCTCTTCAGTAAACTGAGGGTTAGAGTGACCAGAGAGGGAACACATGTAGCCTGAAAGACTGAAGGTCTGAAGCAGCAAAAGGAGAAGGCTCCTCTGAGAAAGCCACAGGGTAGTTAGAAAACTGCAAGGTGGGGTCTTGTAAGTACCCAGAGGCTATAATGTTACAGTACTCAATAGAATAGCCCAGAGCTAGGCCCAGGCACTCTAAGGTTCATAACACTCTGTCCTGAGATGCCAGAGAGGGCCTGAGTCTGAGAACACAGGGAAACAAGGGCAAAGCCATCAGGCCCCACCACTCTACTAAAAAAAACAAAACCCAACATTACAAAAGTAGAGCCTGGCCCTGTCACAAAATCCCAGTTCAGGAACTAAAACTAGAGAGATGAGTAAACGAAAGAAGGTATCAACTAGTATAAAAAATTATTGCAAATCTAGAAATTCCCTCCCCTACTCCAAGTAATGATTAACTTCATAAGAATTGCAAGTAGACACAAAGGAAAAAATGGATTTTCAACAAGGACTACATGAATAACCAGAAGAAATAAAGAGGAAAAAAAAAGGAATAAAAGTTCTGGAGAAAAGAATTTGAAGAAAAATATCCTGAAAGAGAAAGTGACAAAACTTACCAAAGAAATGGAATATATGAAAACTAGAATAGTCCAATCGGAAGTCAATGACATCATGAGACAAAAATATTAGAGCAAAATCAAAAGACTAAAAGAAAATAAAATGTAAGAAATCCGTGATCAAACACAACTGATGTAAAAAATAGGTCAAGGTGAGATAATTTAAGCATCTCTGAACTCTCTGAAAACCATAATTTAAAGAAACAAATATGAATGCTGTATTTCAAGAAATGATCAATAAAAACTGTACAGATTTATTAGAGTCAGAGAGCAAAGTGAAGCTAGAAAGATTCCACTCATCATTTCTGGAAAAGAAGCCAAAAAGAAAAAAATGCCAGGAACATTATAATCAAAATACAGATCTCCCCCATTAAAGAAAATTATATCAGGAATCTAGAAAGCAGTTTAAGTACCAAGGAACTAGAGTCAAGACCATACAACACTTGTTACTGTCTAATATAAATGAATGGAGTTCTTGAAATACAAAGGAAAAGAGACATGAAACCAAAAATACCAACCACGAATAACATACCCAGAAAAGCAGAATATAATCCTACAGAGGAAAAAAAAATGGAACTTTAATGGAACAAACAACTTTCAAACATTTCTGATGAAAAGATCAGAGTAGAGTAGGAATTTTGAAAACAAACACAAGAAAAACCAGAAAGTCAAATTTATTTGAGAAATTAGAAGATGCTGTAGGATGATGTGCTGACATTTCTAATGCGGGAGAAGAAATAAGTGACCCTTCTCAACCTTAATGTCTTCAAAAGGTATTAAAAAATTTTTTTTCCAAATAGAGGACAGGGCAGGGTATATGTAGATTGGTTCTTTTCTGAAAACTTGAGAAAGAAAGAAGAGGGTAAAAGGAGCACATTAGTATAAAGAGGAGAAATAAAGGAGAGGAACTTGCTATTTCTCATAAATGAGGGCAAAAGAAAAGAAAAGAACTAACAATCTAAGGCAGGCCTTAGATTGCTTATGCAAAGTAACATTATTGTACCATAAGAAATAATGAAACAATTTCAGAGCATCTGGGATAGTATGACTGTCACCGAGTGAATGGAACTATAAGAACAGTTTTAAAAAGGACAATAATATTGTAAAGAAAAACAACTTTGAAAGACTTGAGAACTGATGAACCACGGTTCTCTAGAGGATCTATGATGAAGCATATTGCCTCCCCAATTTCTAACAAAGAGGTGATGGAAACATAGTACAAAGTCATTTTTGGATATAACCACTCTGTATATTAATTTTGCTTGATTATGCTTATCAGTTCCATGTTCATTTTTTTCTTTTTCTTGGTTTTTGATGAGGAGGGATATAGGAATGAAGAGTTAGAAGCACAAGCAAAAGAAGATCCACAGTTTTGAAAGTAAAGTCTAGAATTTATCAAATAGGCAATGGACAGTTGTTACATATTGTTAATGCAGGGAGTTGACTGCTCTGGGTTTACTGGCAAATTGCTCTAACTTTGAGCTATTTGGGATGAAGAGGCCCTCTGCCAGTTTAGTAACTTGTGTTTTCCTTGGATTAGATTTCATTAAAAAAAAATAAACTTCGTTATGTAACATATTTACATATATTTATAACCTATCTCTCCCCACTGAATAACCAAAAAAAAGCCACAAAATGAAATCTAAAATCCTCATCATAAGTATATATAACCAAGTAAAACAAGTTGATCATTTGACTCTCACATTGGCCAAACCAGAAAATGTCTTTCTTTGCTTTAGAGTTTGTTACCTCCTTAGCAGGAGGTGAACTGCGTGTTTAACTTCAGTCTTCTGGACTCATGGTTTATCATTACATCGATCAGTCTTTCAAAGACATTTTTCTCTAATAACATTATTTTGTAAATTGTTTTAGTACTGTTTACTTCCTTCTGTATCGGTTCATAAACATCCTCCCAGTTTTCTTTAAAACTGTCCATTTTGTCATTTTTATGGCATAATAATATTTCATTATATTCAAATGCCATAATTTATAGTTAATATTTGATAGGACAGCCTGTAATTCTCAGAGACTGATTTAAAGGCAATTTGATTACCATCTACCTGAACAAAGGGAAAGAGGGCTCAATTCAAGTATAAAGCCAAAAGAAATGATTGGGCTAGTATACCACATGGGTGTGGAGAACAGCAGAACCTAATTTGCTGCTCTAAAGATTGGGGTCTAAGGAAATGGTTTACATGGTTTTACAACAAAGGGAGGCAGGAAAATAGGAGGAACACAGAGTACCCAGAAACAGGATTGCGAGGTCTGGCCATTTGGAGCCAATGTGAACCAGTCTGAGCTGGCCCTGTGGTTCCTGGCATAATAGCAATGTTTTGGGGTGTTCTGGGGTTCACCCAATGGACACTGCAAAGGATCACTGGTACATCAAAATTGAGCAACATCCATTCTGCCTCTTGAATGACTGATTTCCATTCCTGGGTTATTTAAGCCTCTCCTTGATAATAAGGGAATTCAAGTAAATCAAAATGATTATTAAACTTATTATTCATTCCATTTCTACAAGACTATGAAGAGAGTTGTATATTTTTGTACATGAGTTTCCCCCTCTTTCTTTGATCTTTTTGGGATTATAGACCTTAGTAGAGGTATATATTATTGAGTCAAAGGATATTCACAGTTTGACAATTTGGGGGGAAAAATTTCAAATTGCTTTCCAGAATGACTGGACCAATGTACCACTCCACCAGTAGGGCACCAGTGACTTGATCTTTCAGTTGCCCTTCTTACATTTGTGATTTTCCGCTTTTGTCAAAATCAAAGTTGCTTTAATTTGCATTTCTTGAATTATTAGTTAGATTTAGAACATTTTTTTCCCATATAGTTGTTGGTAGTTTATTTCTTCCTTTGAAAACTACTTGTGGGGCAGCTATGTGACACAGTGAATAGAGCACCGGCCCTGGAGTCAGGAGGACCTGAGTTCAAATCTGGCCTAAGAAACTTAACACTTACTAGCCATGTGACCTTGGACAAGTCACTTAACCCCAACTGCCCTGCCCTCCAAAAAAAAAAAAAGAAAACTACTTGTTCATATATTGTCCTCATTTATCTAATGGGAAATGACTTGCAGTTTCACAAATTTGAATCCGATCCTTACATATCTTGGATATGGGATCTTCATCAGATAAATTTGTTACAAAGATATTTTCCCTTATTTCCCCCTTTTCCCTTCCAATTTTAACTACATTAGTTTATGTGAAAACTTTACTTTTATAGAGTTAATCCAAAAGTCTGAAAGGTAATCTCTTCCTTATTCCTCATTTGTTTATGATGTGACCTTTTATAATTAGATCATGTATCCATTTGGTGCTTGTTTTGGTGTGTAGTGTGAAGTATTATTCTAAACATAATATTTGTCAAGTTGTTTTTCCAGTTTTTTCAGGTAGTGTATCCAATATTATGCTACTATTTGCTTCTGTATGGTGCGTACCTAATCTGTTTCACCAATTGATCTATTTTCAATCCATCTATTTAAACCAAGTCATTTTAATTATTACTGCTTTATAGTATAATTTGAGATCAGGTACTGATAGACTTCCTTTTCTTTCCACTTATTACTATTATAACCCTTGAGTTTCTTGACCTTTTGTTCCTTCATGTGAACTTCATTATTTTTTTCTAACTCTATAAAATATTCCTTTGTTTGATTGTTATAGCACTAAATAAGTAAATTAATTTAGGTAATATTGTCTATGCTATATACATTTTTGTATGTTATCTCTCTCTTAGAATATGAACTCCTTGAGGGTAAAGATCATGTTTTCACTTTTTGTGTCCCCAAGGCTTATCTCAGTGGCACAAGGTAAACAATTAATAAAAGCTTGTTGACTGACTACTGTGGCATAATCATCATCTTAATTAGAACTATAATCCTGCAAACCCAAAGCTAAATTTATGGTTAGTATTGTCACAAATCTCTACCCTCTAATAATCCCTTTAGTTGAAGTTCTATGTAGGAATGTTGTTATAGCTGAGTTTAGTCCTTTTCCCATCTGACCTGGGTTGTTAGGTTAGAGTAGACAATGTCTTTACTTGAAGTAATCTGTTTCTGAGCCCACTGTCTGGTTCACATAATCTTCGTAATTAAAAAGTGTCTTTTGGTTAGACTCTGTTGAGAAAAGTGTCCAACTATCTCTACCTACTCATCAGAGCCTAACTAACTCTCTTGTATATAAGAAATTCTTGTAATGAATTGTCTTTACCAGGCCCCTGCTATCCTCTAAGGTTATCCTGTGTAAATGGGCAAGTTGACCAGTAGGTATGCAGGAACTTTCCATCAATCCGCTCACTTGTGTGTCACATGGTGTACATAAGGAAGATTTTGTTATTTTGTTTCTTTGAGTTAGTTTCTCAGGATCCTTGGCCATGGGAATGTCTAGTTTCTAGGTGTTAGATAATAACTCCCAGAATAGCCCCAAGGATTCTAGATAGTAATTTTCAGAATCACAGTGACATTACAGTCCTACTGAGGCTGGGGCATGAGATAAGGAGTAACATAATGAAATATGTACTACGCTTGTGCAGAATGACAATATTGCTTAAGTTAACTTGTGAGCTTAATATTGGCAAGATACATTTTTGTCTGTTGCCCTATAAAGCAGGTGGGCACTGGTCAGTGAATGGGGAGAAACCATGGGGAACCTATAGGAGAATCTGTGTGTGCCTCAACTGGCCCCCATTGAAGCTTGAGGGGATTTAGGGAAGTGCACAAGTGTGCCTGTCTCCATTGACTCCATTGAAACTTAGGGGTAGTTGTCCCCCCTTCTTGCTAGTCCCTATGAGAATGGTGATTAGGGAATCATAAGCTAGAGGAGCTGGTTCTTCCAGCAAACACTCTAAGAAGACTAGCCTAGAATAAAGCTGATTACTAACCCCTCCGAAGCTAACTGCCTGTCTGACCAGATCCAGAGTGAAGTTGTTAGAGGTTAGAGTTTGAAAACTTCAGTTCTTCCTATGTGTTATCTGTGTTGGAAATACCAACTTGGAAAAGCAAAAACACAATTGATACCAAAAATATGATATCAAAAGAAATTTATTAAGGAGAAATCCAGAGTAACTGAACACTTCTGGCCAGAAGTGGACTCCATCCCTCTTGTGGAAGGAGGAGTTGCAGATACAAAAGCCAAGCATGTTTTATACATTAGTTTGGTGTAGACACTGCGTAATAGTAATGGAATTTAAAGATTCCCCTGTATTGGCTTGGTTTTCGGGTTGAGTGTTGAAACCCAGAGCTTGTGAATCCCACTTGTGGGATGGACTTGTTGACATGAAAAGAGAGGGCTGAACTAGGAGGAGCTGGTGCCATGGATTTAGAGAAGGCCCAAGCAGAGAGAGAGACAGAACTTTTGACAGCAGTATCATGGAAGCAGAGAGAGAAAGAGGACTGCTGAGGGCCAACTGGAGCTGCCCAGGACTTCTGAGAGCTGCCACCAGGAGCTACCAAGGACTGAGGAGACATGGCTGTGATGCTGGTATTTTGTCTGTTTTGATGTTGTGTTGCCAGATTTGTCCGCTGGTGAAGGACAGTGCTGTTGTTGCAGAGGTCCTGGAACCTTACTGTTGGTTCAGAAGCGCTGAAGAAGGATTTTCTTATTGTATGTTTACAGAAATCCTGGAAGAAGGTCTTGCAGATATTTTCAGGGGTCTTGAGGGTTCTGCTGGCAGAGAGTGAATTGATGAGGACACTGGCAATGTATATTGTAGCTTTGTTAAGCTTTGTCTCCCCAGGAACAGAGATTGCTGAGAACTTGCTTTGTGTCAAGATGAAGAAAAGACCTCTCTTTGGGTATTAAATGTAGTGATGATATCTTAACTTTGCTGTAGCTCAGGGGGAGATGGCCTTTGTGCTCTCCCCTGCCCCTTTAGAGAAAGTGATAATTATAATTCAGTTGTGATTCAGGGGTGGGAAGCTCGACTTTTTTGTGCTCTGATTGACCAAATGAATATACTTTATTATTGGAAACTAATCAATCTCCATTTGAGAAGAGAGACTTTGTGATTGACTAAATGAATGTACTGCCCTGGGGTGGAGTACTTGGAAATTATTGAATCACACTTGGTGAATGCTGTGTTTTGATTTTCTCTGTTCTGTGAATGTTTTGCCTTAATTTGTCACTGAACAAAATGGAGAGTTACTATGCTGGTATTTTGAACCTTGGAAGTTGCCTTTGCTTGGCATTACACACTCCCTTCAGAGGAATGATTGGTTTGTTTTCTTCTGGGTACACCTCCCCTTTATCATACATTATTATTAAAAGGAGGCTCTAATTCTGTTAGATAACATACATAACACATGAGATTCATTAAGCAAGAGCAGAAACAACTGAAGAATACTGACCCTCCCCCTCCCCACCTCCCACCTGTCTAACCTAGATGTGTCCTTATCTGGGCCTCAGCATCCCAAGGTCACTGTCTGCTTTCTAACTGGTCAAATCCACCTGCTGTTGCCAGTTTCTTATTATTTTACTTTATTTCACTTCTAGTATTATCTAGGAGTTCTGTGGGAACTGAGAATCCAACTTCTTCCCAAGGCTTCTGTCTCAAGTCTTCCCAAGGCTATTGTCTGGCCTGCTAACCTTACTTTTATCAGTAGCCTAATTTTAGCAAGTTTGCAGTCCTGTGAAAACTTAACTTTTTGCTACTTCTCACATCTGTAAAACATATGAACATCAGGATTTCTCAGCAAAATTCTCTCCTTGTTGAAAATCCTGACAATGAACATGGGCATCAAACAATCATTTGTTTCTCTCTGAGTTCTTCTGAGAAGTTGTAGCTAGGTAGTAAGCTCCTTTCAGTTCCTCAGCTGAAAAACTGTATCAGTGGTCCTTCAAACTTTAGCATGCAAAAACAAAGAGCCTAAAAGGACAACCTATCCACCAAAGAAGTTGCACCTAGGTGGGGAATGAGATGTCACAAAAAGACAAATGATTTTTATTTCCTATAGTACTGGAGGCATGAATTGCCTTGGCCACATGTACTATGTGTGTATGTAGGTGTGTATATATATGTGTATATATATACTGGTGTGTGGTAGGTATATACATATATGCACTTCACTGCCAGTACATTTTTTTTCAGTTTTCCCACAGATACCGTATTTATGAGAGGTAATTTGTGCTCTAGGTTTAAGGGAAGAATGTTTCATAACTACTGATTTTACTATGTTCTCTTAATGACTTTTCTTTCAGCTAATTTTATCTAATGGCTACCAATAAAGCTAAGTATACATGTGTTCTGTATAGTTTTAAAAACATGGACCCATAGAGTACTCCCTGAGTACTACAAAAGTAATCATTCCTCTGGGGGACCCAATCGGCAAACCCCTAATTACAAAGTTGAGAAGGTAGCTCCCAGAGGGGATACTACATTTATTCATATAGACATTATCTCTCACAGAAAAATATAAATTCCTAGATGGCAAGGACTGTTTCATTTTTGTCCCTATGTTGCCACTGCCTAGCTTAGTGACTGATACTTACAGGGGAGTGATAAAAACTTGCTGACTGATTGATCTTGCCTTCTTCCTCTTTTCATTGAGGAAGCTTAACCCTATCTATGGTGAAGTATTTATTCTGTAATTTATAAAAGTGGATTCTAAGGCAAAGAGGTCCTTTCTGAAAATTTTGTTTGGGAGTTTTAGACACACAGAATTGAACCTAATGACTTTAAGCTAACATTGTTAATTTTGAGGGCTATTTAAATTTAGTAGTTGTCCTACATTCCTTCACAAAAACAATTATGCTTGTATGCCTTACTAAATGCTTGAATGTTTAGCTTCTGCCCTGTCTCCCAGACCAGTAGCTTGTGGAAACAACTACTAACAGTGAACCTAACTCTGAGACAACACTACCAGGAAATCTTATAAAATTCAGTAACACAACATTGACCTCAGGACTGAGCTCCCTGGGTTCCTGCCCCACCTAACAATAAACAATGTTAAACAATGACGGGTAATCATGATCGATTTACTAAGCCAAGCACATAAAAGAGACTCTTCTTTTTCTCACTTTGCCCTACTCTCTCCCCTCTTGTTTGCCCTACATTGCCTGATGAGAAATATGATCTATTACACTCTGACTGTGGAATTATGTTACTACCAAAATTATTAATAGAATAAACTTAGACAAGGTTTCTATAATGCTAATTAAAAATAACCTTGTTTATGTTTGCCCCAATATGATTTTGCTAACAATAGCTGATATTTATATGGGGTATCGGAATTTGCAATTTCTTGACAACAGGTATTGCAAGTCTTATTACCCACACTTTAAAGATAAACTGAGCCTCAGAGAAACTCAGTGCCTTGTCCTCCTAACTTCTCTCTCTCACTCGGTCATTTTTCAGTTGTGTCTGACTCTTTGTGACTCTATTCAGGGTTTTCTTGGCAAAAATCCCGAAGAGGTTTGCTTATATCCTCTCCAGTTCATTTTATAGATGAGGAAGCCAAGGCAAATAGGATTAAGCGAACCCAGGTCAAGTAGTTGTATGAGGACATATTTGACCTTGGGAAAATGAGTTTTTCTGACTTCATGCCAGGCACTCTAGCCTCTGTACCACCTAGCTACCCTTTGTACTCTCATCTTATATATCAAATAGGTTGTCAAATCTTGTTTCTTTCTCTACAATCTATCACAAATATATCTTTACTCATAAAGTCAACACCTTAGTTAGTTTTGGTGCTTACTGTTTCCTGCCTATTTGTGTTCTCTGACAAGTCTCTCCTCCCTTCAACCATTGGCTCCAGTCAGCTGCCAAAGTGATTTTTCTAAAGCATAGATCTGATCATGTTACACCAAAATCTTGTTTGGCTTTTAAAGTCTTTCATAACCTGGCCTCTTAGCCCTTCTTTCCCAGTCCCTTTTTATCCTTCCCATCTTCTTACACCTTACTTCCCTTTCCTGTTCTCAGTGATCTAATGATACTGGGGTGTCCTTGATGCTCCTTTCCTAAGACACTCTATCTCCCAACTCATTTTCACTGGCTGCCCCCTATGCCTGGAACTCTTTATCTCCTCATCTCCATTTCCTATTTTCTTTCAAGTTTCAGCTTAAGTCCTACCTTCTGCAAGATGTGTTTTTCCCAGTCACCTTTTATCTTAGTAGATGTCTTCCCTTTGAGATTATCTCCCATTTATCCCATATGTTGCTTAATTGTACCTTGCTTTTGCCCTGCTATCTATCCCCATCAGATGGTGAACTCCTTCTTTGTTTTGGTTTTATTTTTGCCTCTGGGCATAAAAACTTGGACTGCTATTTGCCTTTCTTTTACCCCTAGTCCTTAGCACAGTGCCCTGCGGCCCTTGGTGGACATATAATGAATGCTTATTAACTTGACTTGAGGATCAAATATAAACTCAGACATTTAAAGGTCCTTTACAACCAAGATCTTTTTTCCATTCTTCTTATGCATTATTCCCTTCTACACACTTCACAATCCAATCCAATCACACTGTCCCTACTTGCTGTTTTCACATATGACTTTCCACCTTCAGTCCCTGTACCTTTGTACTGGCTATCTCCCCATGTCCAGAATGTTCTCTCTCCTCACCTTCACTTCCTGGAATCTTTGGTTTCTTTAAAACCCAGCTCCTACATGAAGTATCCTTTGCTTATCCTTTCCTCTGCTTATGCCCTCTACCCCCAAACTCCCAGATCTTCATTTTGCTATATAGTCCGAATATTGCCTAGATACAGTATGTCCCTTCAGTCTTCTTCCCCATTAGGATGGAATCTCATCGAGAGCAGGGAGTGTTTCATTTTTGTCTTTGTATCCCTGTATCCCCAGAGCTTAGCTTATGTTTGGTACAGAGTAGACACAATGCTTGTTGCTCCACTGCCTACTAGACACTTAATGTTTTTTGCTTGACTGCCTAAGGAAACAGCTAGTAAATAAACACCAAGATCCAAGTTAAGTACTCCCCCCTCTCCTATTATGATGAGGTATGGGCTCTGAGAGCCCCCTCGAGCTCTCCTTGAGTCCTTAAGGTACTGGCTCTGGGAACCCCCTGGAACTCTGATTAAATTGTCCTATTTGATGAGGCATTTGCATGAGACCATAAGCATTACTTTGTGGCTGGGCCCAAACCTCAGTAACTAGACTTCCCACTCTTGAGCCTATCAAATATCAACCCACCCTGGAACTGGCCTAGCCCACCAAAATCTGTAGTCTCCAGGTAGCCTCCAGCAATTTCACACCCTTAATCACTCACTGACCTCATCTGACTTTCCTGAAGACCCTCCCCAGACTCCTCCTCTGGACCACCTCTGGATTCCTCCCACAATCTTCTGTATATAAGATCCCATCTTGTCTCCCTGTGAGAGCACCATAGAATGACCTAACACAGACTAAACTAGATGTCCAATACAAGCGAACTCTTAATAAACTTTACTTTTCTTTGGCTGAGAGAAGGCTTGAGTCAAATTCACTAGGCAGGACCCAGCATGTTGGTATTTTGGGGTCTCCAGAGCAGAGCAACCTTAACCCTCTTTATGTGTGACCTCTTCAATTATATCTACCTTAAGTTTACAACCTAGCAGCACTATTCTTGGAGCACAGATGAAAATATAATCACTTTAGTTTTCCTTGACACAGAGTTGTTTTGCAGATAAGGTAAATAAAATGAGTCATTGAAGGCAGTGTGGTGCAAAGGTGAGATCACAAGACTTGGAGTCAGCAGACCCTTGTTACACAGAATCACAGAATTTGAGACCTGCAAGGGATCTTTGATCTCTGGTCCAACCACCTTATTTTACAGCTAAAGAGGTTATGATGGGCATTTCTTGATACTTAACAAGGGGGTGACCTTGGACTTTTTTCTTCACATGTAAATTTAGTGGGCTTGGGTTAGATAATTAATGATCAACGTTCCTCTTAACAGTAGTGCTGGAGCTGGCTCGATCCAACTTCTAGAGAGTCACTTGTTAAATTTTCAATGTGAGCACCTCAGAAAATGAAAAACCTATTTTCATATCAGGGTTTGATTTATTGTTTTGTTGACTACAGACTAAGAAAATGACGAAGTTAATGTAACTGATGCCAATTAAACTTAGAAGTGTGTGGCACGTACATTTCTTTTTCAGAGAGTCGACTGTTAACTATTCACCAGCACAATCTTGGCCTTCAGCTCTGACATTCCAACAGGACTCTCCAGGGGCACAACTGCCGCTTCTCACCCCCTAAGGGTTTGCAGACCCATGGCCTAAAAGGCCCTCTCCCTGGAAGGAGCCTCGGCAGCCCCGCCCATAACCTTGGGCCACTGCCCCAAGGCGTAAGTCTAGCTAAAAAGGGGATTAACGGTAGCGAAGGCCCAAGCGACGCGACCCGACCCTCCTCCGGACCACGAGCCTCACCTGACGCTGGGACCAACCTCAGCATCAGCTCAGGGCCAGAGCTCGGCCTCTGCTTGTGACGTCAGGAGCGTGACCCACCCCCTCCCGTGACGCAAGAGTCAGGCCAGTCCCGGCATGCACCGGGGCCGCCGGCAGTAGAGCGCAGTGAAGTGGAATTTTCCCTGTGAGCTACCCGCCCTTGCTCCTTCCAGCTGTAGCCGAGACCCTCCCTCCTATTATTGCCCCCCTCCCCAGCAGCCGCGAGCCAAGCTCCAACCGCTATCCTACGACCGCTCACCCGCCCCCCTCGCGCCCTCAGTCCTCCTCAGCCCCGAGCGTCGCCCGGCTTCAGCCTGTCGGACCCCGCTGCCCTCGTCGCGGTTGCCTTAGCCGTCGTGGTCGTCTCCGCTGCCGTCTGGGCCATGGCCAACTACATCCACGTTCCCCCTGGGTCCCCGGAGGTCCCGAAGCTGAACGTCACGGTACAGGAGCAGGAGGAGCAGCGCTGCCGGGAGGGGGCCCTAAGCCTCCTCCGACACCTGCGGCCGCACTGGGACCCCCAGGAGGTGACCCTGCAGGTAACGCCCATCCCCCCGGGCGGCGGGGTCCACCTTCGGCCCACTCTTCCTGCGTCTCCCTCCGGCTGTGACCGAACCGTCTCTTCCTGGTCCCCGGGGCCCGATTGCCATCCCCTCGTCCTCCTGTCACTCGAAAAATAAGCCCCGAGGTTTTTTAGACCCGAGTTGTAATTCTCCCCCTCCCCCCCTTAACATCTGGGAAGTGGCTTTGCCTGAAGCTCCCCTCCCCCCACGGTTCTTGGAGGAGAAACACAAACTTAACACTTGCCTGAAGCGGTCGGATAAATAATGCCAGCTCCTCCCCCAGCCCCACTACCGGAGAGTTTCCTGTTATTTCTTTCCCTTAGGGTAGTAACCCTAGCACTCTCCCCCACCCCCACTGCACCTTCTCAAATCCTCCCTGGAATTATGCTAGGGGATTTAATCCTCTCCACCCTTTTCGTTTCGAACCCCTCCCTCCCCTGCACCCGTGCGGGTGGTGCTGCTTCTAATTCTTTTCTAGCCGGGTGTTATCTGTGTCCCGTTGGAAAGGGGTGTGTACTTAACTCCCTTTATGGTAATGCCTAGTTTAGTTAGGTCCTTCCTTTGCGCTCCTTAGATTCTGTTTTATTTTAGTTTTAGTGTAAGTTTTCCGCAATGTGTTATATTGGTAATATGGTAGTTTGTTTAGAATAACTGAATGTATGTTGATTTCTCCCTTACCTACTTGACTCTTTTTTTTTAAAAACTTCATTTTGTAAACCTTGAGGCTATTATAAATGTCAGTTCTTGTTCACCCTATTCGTAGAAGTAGTTTTCTGTATAGAAGCACTAAATTTGTAAAATGATTTCCCCAACATGCTTTTTCTTTAATCCACGATTCATTTTTAAGTTTTAGGTTTACAAGAATGTTTCGTGGTAAACAAAGATAAATGTTAAAATTTTAATTTTAAAGTTCCAAGAACGTTTGGTATTTTCTACTTTAAAGTCCAACAAATGTTAAGAGTTACAGGCGGGTATATTGAGGAGAGCTGAAAGCCTCTAGTAGATAGTCGAACCTATCAATGTCTTGCAACAAAATACCAGACCGGGAAAAAAAATTGTCTAATGGAATGTTGCTTACCAAAATTTGCTGGACAAAAGCAGGACCCCACACCCACACCTTTAGACATTTTGTTAAATAAGCACATTATTTCCTTCTAGTTAAGGAATTATTTTCATAATTGCAAATTAGCAATTCGTTTGTGGGGAGTGGAGGTTTAAGTTGTTAACAGAATTTGGGCATCATATGGAAAAGTAGTCTGAAATTTTATTGTTTCAATGTATAACTGTTAACTACCCAGTAAACTTTGGTGCTGATAATAAGAGAAAGCACCTTAATCATTTCAGTACTGGCTTCATGGATTGAAACTATGAACTGGGATTTGCTTCAATATATGAGAATCATAGAATCTGTGTATCATAGATGGGCTTTTTATCTGAATATAGAAAAATAAAATAAGCACACATTAAAAAAAAAAACCAAGCCAGAGCATCTAGAATTTTTTTAAGACTTCAAAAGAATTAACCAATTTTTTGGTATAGGGACCACGCAGTCCCAGCTACTTCCTAATCAAGAATCCCTAGTACAATTTTCCCAACAAGTGGTTACCTGACCTTTTGAAAATCTCCTTTCCTTAACCTTCCCTGTTACACTTTGGGATAGAACTACTATTCTGAAGGTTTTTTTAAGTTTTTAAAAATAAGCTGAAATCTGTATAGATCTTTATATAAATCTATATTGATTTAACATATGAAAACCTCTCAAGTGTTATACTTGAAAATAATGATGTGGTTCCTTCCTACTAAGGTCTTTCATCTATCCAATCCTTTTATGAGGTATTGAGGAAGAACTAGCACCTCAGGTGTATGAGCTTGCCAAGCCCTTTTAGGGCTGCTCAGCCACCTTTGGTGTCCACCTGTTACCCTACTTTTACAGTGGCTCCTAGAAGCTGTAGCTTTTGCATAGGTCATACTCCAGGGGAGATAGGCTAAAGCCAGGTTAAGGGTAAACTATAGGCCTCAAGCCCACTGGTGATTTAGGGCAATGTCTACCCCAAGCATGTGAAGACTTCCTCAGTAGAATGGGCAGATGAGAACAGTTTGTTCCAGCATCCATGAAGGCAGCTGAGGCAGAGCTTGGTTGCCTGATGCCAAGGTCATTGATTGCATTTGGGGATGTTGCAAGTTGTTTTCACTTTTGTCTTGCCTCTACTCTGATTACTCTGGAAGAAAGAATGAAGCTAACCATGTTGTATATCTCTGGCTCACTTAAATCCAGTTCATGTGCAAGTCAAGACATCCCCCCAAGATATTATTGGTTCTCTTTGAAAAGGAAGGAAGAATAACAATGTATATGTCTCATTATTCTAGGTATTGAGGAAGTTTGGGAAAAAAAATAAACCAGTACCTTAGCTTTCAAGGAGTTACAGTCTAGTTGGGAAGTATGTAAATGTATATTCGACAGTAACTAATGCAGGTTGGAATTTGTTGACTGTATAAGCAGTATAAAAGTGTCAAAGTTCTGAAATCATGTTTCGAATGAAGACAAATGCTTGCTACCCTCTTGTTATATAAGAAAGATTTTTACCTAAATTTGGAAAATAATCTTAAATTTCCTCTATTACCACGAAAAACCTGGATCAAAAAAGCATCAGTGTTTCTGTCAATGACTCTAGCTATCTTTAATCCATCACATTTATACAGGTCTGGTCTTGACCACTGACTTTCTTCTAATTGGATCTTAGCAGAGTGCCTGGTATGTAGTAAGGCTTAAATAAGTGCTTACTTATTTCTACCTCTCCTTTTTCAGTACTCTGAGTTTTTTTTTTTAGTGATCTCACAGGAAATCCGGAAATTCTCAAAACAATTAATTTTAATTTCATTTAATTAAAAAATATATACATATATATAAAACACAAAATGTATTGTTTCTTTCCCTACTAGCCAACATGTAGATTATGGTTTGGAATAACCTTTGTTTTTAGTACTATGGTTTCTCTGTATGTCATCTGGAGATTTTGTTGCTGGCCTTTCATCAATTTGTCATTGTACAAGATCTCAGGAGAGTGAAAGTATCTTCTATAAGTATTAATAAGTCTACGGGCGGCTAGGTGGCACAGTGAGTAACAGCACCGGCCTCGGAGTTGGGATGACCCGAGATTGAAACTGGCCTCAGAAAATGAGCACCCACACATAATGACTAGCTGTGTAACCTTGAGCAAGTTACTTAACCCCAATTGCTTTAAAAAAAAAAAAGACATAAGTCTTCAAAGACTAGTGGCTGTGAATACCAGCAAGTGCAATTATTTTTAGTGTGAATATTGAGCCTTTTTCCCATATAAAAAGATAATGCTAAGACTTATAATGAAATTTACTGTGACTATGATATTATCAGAAGATGAACTTACCTTTCATATGCTATTTTTTGTTTTAGAAGTACATTAGATTTTATGCTGTAGAAACAATGCATTATTTTCCTAGATACTATGAGTATTGTGCAGGGCAGCCAGGTGGTGCAGTGGATAGAATGCTGAGCCTGGAGTCAGGAAGATTCATCTTTATGAATTCAAAACTGACCTAAGAGACTTTATAGTTGTGTCACCCTGGGCAAGTCACTCAACCCTGTTTGCTTCAGTTCCTTACCTTTAAAGAAGGAAATGGCAAACCACTCTAGTTTGCCAAGAAAACCTCGAATGAGATCATGAAGAATTGGACACGACTAAACTGAAAAACAAAATGAATGCTGTATTTCCCTGATTAACATCATTTTATTTTAATTATTTTAACTTTATGATTAAACCCAACACCACTACTGGCAAACGCCAGTAGCTAATCTCCCAAGATGAAAATTGGTCCTATCTAAGTTTAATGGAGTCCCTTGACTATTAGTCTGCCTTTTTTGCTTTAGGTCTTTGCTACTGATTTTAATTTCGCGGTAACTTGTCTTAGTTGCCTGGGGTAATGAGAAGTGACTTGTCATCAGTAACAATGCCATTAGTACTGTGTGGCTGTGGGACTTGAATTTAGGGTAGGTCTTCCTTCCTGACTCAGATTCCCTTTCACCAAGTGGCTTAGTGTCTCTTCAGTGGCATTATGTTGCTATTGGGTGAACGTGAACATTGTTGCTATGGAACTAGCTTTCCTGTCCCTCTCTTCCCACCTTTTCCTAAGGCTGTTTCAGAACCAATTAAGAGTTAGATGAGATTTATCTAAGTAAGTATACCAGTGAATTTAGAAAACACAAAATAATTTTCCTCGATAAAAGCTGAAATAGAAATTCTGAAAAATCAAAGAATAACAAAATTGAAACCAAAAATAAAAGGCTAGGTTTTTTTTTAAGCAAAACAATAAATAGACCATTAGAAAATTTGATTTTAAAAAGGAGGAAAAGCAGATTATCAGTATCAAAAATGAAAAAAATTCACAGTAAATAAGAAATTATTAGAAGTTATTTTACCCCAACTATATGCTAATAAAACCAACTTAAATGAGATGGAGGAATATTTTTAAAAATATAAAATGATCAGATTAGTAGAACAAAAAATAAAGAATTTAACCTAATCTCATAAATTCTTTTGTAGTCATTTTCATGGGACTATATTTTTCCTAGTATAGTTAATAGTTCAAGAAATATTTTTTTGAAACATAGTTGCATATCTTGATATAATTCACTTTATTAGACCAAAATGGAGAAACAATATCTCTTGGTCATACATTCCTAGTTTGGTAGGCTACTATACTTTGATGCCTTTTTTTTTTCTCCTCTCTGAGGAGAGGCAGTATGATACAGTGGAAAGAGCTCTCTACCTGGGTTCAGGTACTTTACATTTAAAAGCTTTGTGCCTCAGGAGCATAATGTCTTTGAGTTTCACTTTGTAAAATAAATATAAAGATACTTAGTCTACCTCTCTTGAGTTGTTAGGAAGCAAGAACTTTATAAACTTTAAAGTTCAATATAAATATGATTTATTATTTAAAAGATAAAGTCATTTTTAAAGCGTATAAGTTCCTGAAAATTTCCATGCAAATTAAATTTTTGTAAGCAGAATAGCATTTTGATTGTATAGGAGTTTGAGATTTAAAGGAACATCTGCCAAATTCTAAATAAATGTGACCTGGGCGTACCTCTGTATTTAGTTATATTTGGGTATGTGTTGTTGAATTGACAGAGAAAGGCCTTTCTGTCCTTTAACTGTTTTTAAAATTTTGTCTTTGTCTCTTAGATTGATAAAGGTTTGGGAAAGTTTTGGTACTGAAGTTCATATTGGAAATCATAAGACATCTATGTAATTTGCTGGAGATATTAACAGGAGTGACTGTTGAATGTGGGAAATCTTTGTAGTGCAGTAATCTTTGTCTCACCTCCTTAGTAGGTTCAAGAAAGGTGTCTGAAGTAAATATGTATGGTTTTTATATGTCTGTTACCTCTACATAGATACATATAAATACTATAAATCAATAAACATTTATGCTAGGCACTGTGCTAAACACTGGGGTGCAGAAAGATGTGAAAGACAGTACCTGCTCTCTAGGAACTTAAAATCTAAGGTAGAAGAGAAATAATCACATGCAAAGAAACAAACAAAGGAAGCCGTGAAAATAATTAACATCGGGAACATAACATACCAGAAATTAGAGGGGTGGGGGAATGGAAGGCTTCCAGTAAAAGATGGAATTTGGTGGGGTACTCAGAAGGGAGCCAGGGAAGTCGGTAGGCAGAACGAAGGAGAAATAGCATTTTACACATGGGGGATAGGCAGAGAAAATGCCCAGAGCTGAGAGATGGGAGCATCTTGTTTGTAGAATAACCCAATAGGTCAATGTCACTCAAATGAAGAGTGAATGTTGGGGGAGTAGGTGTAAGATGACTGGAAAGGGAGGAGGGAGCTAAGTTATAAAGGACTTTGAATGCTAAACAGAGTATTTTGTATTTGATCTTAGAGGGAATAGGGAGCCCTTGGAGAGATCATTGAGAGAGTTCATGACATGGTTAGAGCTGTGCTTTAAGAAAATCACTTTCGTGACTGAATGGAGGCTGGGTAGAGTGAAGAGAGATTTGAGGCAGACAGACTCATTAGTAGGCTATTACAATAGTCCAGGACTAGGGTAGAATCCGTGTCAGGAGAGAAGAATCATATTTTTGAGATGTTGCAAAAGTGAAATCAAAATGCTAGGTCTTTGTGATTTTTATTAATGAATAGATTAATTACCAAGCAAAGATTATATCTCATATAACAAGGTAAGTCATTCTGCCAAGGAATATAATATTGTTGAAGTTAGAGAAGGGCTAATAGTTATTTGATAGGAACAGGGTGTAAGAAGTCTGAAGTCTTTTATTCATTTTGTTCCTGTATTACTGAATTGGTTGGTAACTACAGAGAGATTATTTGCCTGTAGAGAATTGTTAACTGAAATGCCAGTGTGAGCCATTAATGTTTTGTAAGCCTTAGTGAAAGCTTTAAAAATAGTATTTGTTTTAATGAGTAAGGAGGCAATGTGGTATATAGTGGAAAGAACTTTGGGCTAAGAAGAGGCTTGGGTTATAGGCCTAAGTTAGCTACTAACCAACTGTGTGATTTTCATTAAGTTAAATTCTTAATTGTGAAAACTGGATAATCTCTAAGATCTCTTTTAGGTTTCAAATTGAATGCTAAAATGATCAAAAAGTAACTTCAGTTTCTGACAAATCAGCGATTCTTCAGTGTCTGAGACTATATTTGAACTTGGTCTTACTGCTCCAGTTCAGGAACTCTATCCATATTACCTAGTTTGTCTTGTCCATGTCCTCCCATAAATCCTCCACAGGGAATCCATCCCATATGGTAGGGGCATTTTTTGAGATCTCTTGACATTATACAATTGGCAGGGAAGATTAGTATAGACCAGGAATGGGAAACCTGTAGCCTTGAGGCTTCCTTTAATTATTAAGGGGATTTGTTTTGTGAAGTTTGGATTCAGTCAAAGGGCCACACTTGAGGACCTAGAGGGTCACATATAGCTTTGAGGCTGCAAATTCCCCTCCCCTAGTTTAGATGGTCTATTTAGTTATTACTTGTGCCCATGTTAACACTTGTCCTTTTCTGGTCACGTCTCTCTTTGGTTATATCTTTTTTGTTTTGTTTTGTTTTTTGGAGGGCAGTTGGGGTTAAGTGACTTGCCCAAGGTCACACAGCTAGTTTTTATGTCATGTGTCTGAGGACGGATTTATACTCAGGTCCTCCTGACTCCAGGGCCGGTGATCTATTCACTGCATCACCTAGCCGTCCCCTCTTTGGTTATATGTTGATGCTTCTCTCACAAGTTCTTCATTGTTAATATTTGAACCCTACTTGTGTCTGTTATACACTTCTCCCTTGACCTTTGGATGACTTTTCAATCAGAAACCTTCAAGTACTGTGGAACAATTTTGATATTAAAAAGATGGGTCTTGTTTTCAGGTAAAAACTTATATTCATTCGAAGAGTTGCCCAGTTTCCCAAAAGCAGTTAAGCTCACTCTTTATTCAGTTTTGGTTTCATTTTGTGGTCTATCCATGGGGTTTGTATGAGATATATGTATGGATGGACCATCATTATGTGTTGTCCAGTTACATACTATGTCTGGACAACAGGGCAGCTAGGTGGCACAGTGAATAGAATGCTGTACCTGAAGTCAGGAGGACTTAATAGCCTAGGGAATTCACTCAACCCTTTTTACCTCAATTCCTTATCTGTAAAATGAGCTGGAGAAAATGGCAAAATGCTCCAGGATCTTTGCCAGGAAAACCCCAAATGGGGTCATGGAGAGAGGGACATGACTGAAATGACTGAAGGATGACAACAATAACAAAGTCTGGACAGCAAGTATTATTTATTCACTAGATTTTTTTCCCCCTGTGCTCAAGTAGAAAGTTAAATGAAACCAGCATTTATTGGATTTTGTTTTTACTAATTGGCTTCCAGATTCTGTTGAGTCAAAGTGTCTTGGAGGTGTGGCTCCCATTCTGTTTCTATTGCCACTACCTGGTGCAAGTCACAAAAACCCAATCCCTGGTTTTTGTAATACTGTTTGAATCTGTTTTGACAACTAAAGCTGATTAATTTTCCTAAAACAGAGACTATAATATACTTTACAATTCCTTTGACTTACATCTTCACTCTACTTTTAGCCATCCCGATGTTTAACCATATTGTAGTTGTTACTGTCATTTGTAATTTTACCTTTAGGATTTTGAACTCAGCCTCTTAATACTTCCATTCCACCCTTTATCTCTAGCTGAATCTGTTCAACCTTATGCAAATCACTTATCACAGAATTTATTAGTTGGAAAGGACCTCAGGTCCTCTGGTCCAAGCCACACCTGAAAAAAAGTTGTATTTGGAACATCACCAGCAAATTTTCATCTTTTTGTGAAGAAATTCAGTGAGAGGAAGTCCATTATTTTCTGTTTACCAGAAGGGAAAGAAGAGATGAAGAAATGTCTTTCTCAATAAGGCTAATTTAAGTACTCTTACCAGAAATCAGTATCTCAAGAGTTGGAAAGGACCTGAAGAGGGAGTCCCCTCTACAACCTACTAGACTTCTTTTACTTTTACTTTTACTAGACTAATGAGGGGGAACCTATAAGTTTTTTAAAATAAGTTTTATTAATAACTTCTGTTTTTTTCATCATCAGAGTTGTCCCAGGTATTCCTCTCCATCCTACAGACTGTGTGTCTGTGTGTGTGTGTGTGTGGGGGGGGTGTTTATGTCTCTGGAGGAATTTAGGGAGGAAAAAAAAACTTACTGATCAGTACATTGAAAAAGACTGAAAAGGGCGGCTAGGTGGCGCAGTGAGTATAGTGTCGGCCCTGGAGTCAGAAGGACCTGAGTTCGCATCTGGCCTCAGACACTTAAGGCACACACAAATAAAAACCTAGCCATGTGGCCTTGGGCAAGTTACTTAATCCCAATTGCCCTCTAAAACACCCCCCCACCCCCCCAAAAAAAGACTGAAAACATGCAGGGTGTAACATCTGTGAACTTCCAACCTCTAGGAAGAGGGGGCTTAGGAGTGTCCTCTCATCTCTGCATTCCATTTTTGCTTGATCTTTGTAATTTGTTACATTCACTTTTGAGTTTTGGGGGTTTTTTTTGGTATGTAGTTCTTTCTAGTTATAGTACCTTCTTGAAGTTACTATATGTTGTTTTCTTGGCTCTGCTTACTTCTTTCTGCTTCATTTAGTTCATATAGATCTTTCCATGCTTCTCTGTATTCATCACACACATTATTTCCTACGGCATGGTAATATTGCATTACATTCATGTACCATATTTTGTTTCCAGTTCTTTGCTACTACAAAAAATGCTGATTTAAATATTTTAGTGTACCTTCTTACTAATGGCTTGTTTGAAGTATAAACTTAGTAATGGAGTTTCTGGATCAAAAGGTAAGGACATCAGTTACTTTATTCACATGATTTTAAATTGCTTTCCAAAATTGTACCATTTCACAGTTCTACCAACAATGTATTAGTGTGCCTATCAGTCAACATCCCCTTCAACATGGGGTATTGATATTTTTTGTCATTTTTATCAATTTGCAGGGTGTTGGGTAAAACCTTTGGGTTATTTGATTTTCATTTCTCTAATTAATGATGTGGTTGTAAATACTTGGCAGTTCTTTTTTTGAGAACTGGATCACTTATACTTTGGGGAATGGCTATTAGTCTTTTGTATACTAATTGTTTATAT
The DNA here is from genome assembly GCA_011680675.1 of Gymnobelideus leadbeateri. Classification (NCBI taxonomy): domain Eukaryota; kingdom Metazoa; phylum Chordata; class Mammalia; order Diprotodontia; family Petauridae; genus Gymnobelideus; species Gymnobelideus leadbeateri. The sequence goes on from WOXC01000553.1 coordinate 453,713, forward strand.
GTGTTAGGATACCAAACTTAATCAGAAAAATTTGATAGACATTTTTTTCTCCATTCTAACACTTACCTTCTTATGTTAATTTTATCTGTGCAGAAGCTTTTTTTGTTTTAATTAATCAAAGTTATCTAGTTTTAACTTTTCCTTTTTGGTTGAGAACATTTTCTGGCATATTTTTTAAAACTTAATTTTTCTCAAGTTTTTTTTTTTTGTCTGTGTTTCTTTAACAACTTGACTTATGGAAATGTTTTGCATGACTGTATGTGTATAACCTATATCTAATTGCTTACCTTCTTAATGGAGAGAATTTGGAACTCGAGTTTTAAAAACGAATGTTAAAAGTTATTTTTATAGGTAACAGGGGAAAAACAAAATACTAAATAACACATTAAAAAAAAGAATATATCTTCTACATATAGCTGTGAGAAGTATATGATCTGTTTGTCTTCTGATTTTTTTTAAAAGTGTGGCCTTAAATATTAAAGTAAGTCATTTATCCATTTGGAATAGATTGGGTAACATGGAATGAGGTGTTGATCTCAGTCCAGTTTCTGCCAAAGTGCTTTCAAGTTTTTTCTGCAGTCTTTATCATAAGAATTTTTTTCCCTAGGTAATTTGTTTTCTATTTTATCAGACACTGAATTGTTGAGTTCTTTCCCAGTTTTTGTTGAGCTGTTCCCAGTTTTCCTTTGTCTATCTAGTCTGTTCCATTGAGCTATTTTTTTTTTTGCTTTTTTTTTGGAGGGCAATTGGGGTTAAGGACTTGCCCAAGGTCACTGCTAGTAAGTGTGTCAAGTGTCTGGGGCCAGATTTGAACTCTGGTCCTCCTGAATCCAGGGCCAGTGCTCTATTCACTGTGCCACTTAGCCACCCCAGAGTTACCTATTTTTTAACTAATAGAAGGTGGTTTTTGATGACTTATGCTTTAAAATATAGTTCATTTCATAAAATATATTTCATTTCTTTAAATCATTTCCCTTGATATTCTAAATCTCTTGCTTTTCCAAATGAATTTTTAAAAATTATTTTTGCAAGTTCTGTAAAATGTCCCCTAGGTAATTTGATCGGTATGTCATTAAAACTGTAAATTGGGGCGGAGCCAAGATGGCGGAGTAGAAACAGCTCATCCAAGCCACTCTGCCCCCAGATTCCCCCCAAACTATGTAAAAGGGAACTCTAAACAACTTCTGGAGCCCCAGCACCCACAGAACGACACAGAGAAGCTAACCTCCCACTGAGGACAGCCCAGCAGCCCTGCAGGAAGGACCAGCTCAGCAGTCTGGGAGCTGGCAGCGTGTAGCGCGCAGAGCGCGGGGAGCCAAGCCGAGCAGAGCCCAGCCGAGCTGAGCCCAGGTCCCCGTGAGCCGAGGTTTTAGCCCCAGGGCAGCAGGGCCAGCAGCCAGCTGGAGAGACCCCAGAACACCAGCAGCTTTGGCGACTCCAGAATCATCAACATAGGCATGCCTAGGACAAAGTAAGAGGTTAGTGTCCTATGGACTTTGGGACCAGTATTTGGGGAATGCATCGGCTCCCTCCCCTGGGGGCTAGAAGCCGCTGAGGACACACACCATTTTGTAGTTTTCAGAGGTAGCTCCAGCTCCTGGCCTGCAAACTGTAGGGAGATCCAGCGATCAGTCTTGGGGGGTAATTGCTCTTGCTTTAACCTCCCTGGATCTGGATTGTGATCTAGGGTGGAAGTCGTGGGTGGGTTTACAGCTTGCCAGAAACGGAAGTTGCCCCCCACACGTTCGGGACGAAAATTCCTCTAGCTGGCCTTAAAGCCATAGTGTGGCAACAAGCCCAAAAGTCAAGTAATTAAGTGGCAACATGCCAAGGCAAGGAAACAGAAAAATGCAACCCTAGACTCCTATTTTGGGGGCATAGAGCGGGAAAAGGACTGTGAGGTCAGAAGTCCTGCTCCAAAAGCCCCAGGGGAAAACATGAGCGGGTTGCAGGCCATAGAGGACCTTAAGAAGGACTTTAAAAATCAAATAAGAGAAGTGGAGGAAAAATTGGAAAGAGAAATGAGAAGGATGCAGGAAAAGTATGAAATGAGGGTCAACAGCCTGACTGAGGAAACAACACCTTAAAAAATAGACTAACTCAAATGGCAAAGGAGGCGCAAAAGGGCAATGAGGAGAAGAATGCCTTAAAAAGTCGAATTTGCCAGATGGAAAAAGAATCTCAAAAGTTCACTGAGGAGATTCATTCCTTCAGAGTTAGACTGGAGCAAATGGAAGCTAATGACTTTATGAGAAATCAAGATGCTGTGAAGCAGATCCAAACAGATGAAAGATTAGAAGGCAATGTGAAATATCTCATGGGAAAAACCACTGACCTGGAAAATAGATCCAGGAGAGACAATTTAAAATTACTGGACTACCTGAAAGCCATGATCAAAGAAAGAACCTAGAAATCACCCTTCAAGAAATTCTCAAGGAAAATTGCCCTGATGTTTTAGATCCAGAGGGCAAAATAGAGGTTGAAAGAATCCACCAATCACCTCCTGAAAAAGATCCCAAAAAGAAAACTCCCAGGAATATTATAGCCAGGTTCCAGAATCCCCAGATCGAAGGGCATAGAATATAATATTCCAGACAGCAAAAGAACTGGGAATAAACCCAAGGGTCAAAACTGAGTATTTTGTTTCAGGGGAAAATAGGGTCATTCAGTGGAATAGAGGATTTTCAAGCATTCTTGAGGAAAAAACCAGAATTGAATAGAAAATTTGACATCCAGACACAAGAAGCAAGAGATGCCTGCGAAGGTAATCAGGGAAAAGAAATCAAAAGGAACTTATCATAGTTGAACTATTTACATTCCTATATGGAAAAGCAATAACTGTGACTGATGATATCTTTCTCACTATGAAAATAATGGAAGAAGGATGTGTGGTCATATGAATACATATGTGAATGTGTGTGTTTATGGTTACTGTTATATATGGATAGAGAGCATAGGTTGAATTTGTTGGGAAGGGAGAATACTCAAGGGATGAAATTATGAGGTGAGAGAGGAAAGTGGCAAGAGGAGATGGGGAGAGACAGGGTAGGGTAAACTATCTCATGTAGAAGAAGCAAGGGGAAGTGGTTGCAAGGGAGGGGGAGAATAGGAAGGCAAAAAGGCAAAACCACATTCTCATTGAATTTGGTTCAGGGAGAGAATGACATACATACTAAATGGGATATCTCAACCTGCAGCAGAATAGGGGGAAGAGGGATGAGAGGAGGGATGATGGATGGGAGGGCATCCTTGGGGGGAGGGGAGGTTGGAAGTACCCACTATAGAAGAGGGACAGGATCATGTAGGGAATGGACCAGGTGGGGGGTGGGATGAGTGGGAGGGAATTATAAGCAGCCTTGTACAATATATCTGCTATGATAATGTTTTGCATAGCTAGACATGTACAACATATACTGAATTACTTATCTCCCCAGAGGGAATGGGTGACAAGGGAGGAAGAAAATGGATCTGAAATTCAAGGTCTTAACATTAAATGTTTCAAATATATATAAATACTATTATTAATACTCTTTTGCTTATAATTGGGAGATAAGATGTGCAGGCATTGGGACACAAAGATTCACCGCCCTCTAATGGAAAAGTTGAAGGGGGTATGGGAGAAGGTATGGGGGAGAGAAGATTGGAGGAAGCGTTATCTTGTGGGGCTGCTTTTCTGGGAGGTTGGGTAGGGTAATAACGGGGGGGGGGGAATGATTGTAACTCAAAATCTGGTGGAAATGATTGATGTAAAACAGAAGTTAATAAAGCATTTGTTTAAAAAAACTGTAAATTAGGAAATGCTATTTTTATTGCATGGCTTATCCATGAACACTGAATAGTCCTCTGGCTTTTTAAGTTGTTCTTTATTCCTTTAAGGAACACTTTATAATTGACTCTATGCAAGTCTTTTGTGTGCTTTGGTAGGTCAATGTTCAGATATTTTATGTATTTTGTAGTTAAAGTGTAATAGGATTTCCCTTTCTATTATTTCTTCTTGGGTTTTGTAATTATTATATAGAAATATGGTTGTTTTTGAGGATTTATTATGTAGCCTGCACCTTAATTTTCTCAATTAGTATTTCTGCTGATTCCCTAGGATTTTCCAAGTATACTATGATGTCACCAGCGAATAGGGAAAGTTTTATTTCCCCTTAACTTCTTTCCTTTAATTTATTTCTTTTATATTATTGCTATTACTAGCATTTCCAGAATTATATTCTGTATCAGTGAATAAAATGGACATCCTTAGGGGCGGCTAGGTGGTGCAGTGAGTAGAGCATAGGCCCTGGAGTCAGAAGGACCTGAGTTCGCATCCGGCCTCAGACACTTAACGCACACACAAAAACCTAGCCATGTGACCTTGGGCAAGTTACTTAACCCCAATTGCCCTCCAAAAAGCAAAAAAAAAAAAAATATGGCATCCTTGCTTCACTCCTGTTTTTGGAAAAGGTTCTAGTATGTCCCCATTATATATGGTATTTACTTTTTATTTTAGGTAGATAGTGTTCATATTAAAAACAAATCCTTCTGTGCTCTTTGTGGGCTTTTGTCCTTGGCATATATTTTTATTTTTTAACAGTATTTTTTTCTCAGTTATATGTAAAGACAGTTTTTAACACTTGTTACAAAATTTTGAGTTACAAATTTTTCTGCTTCTCTCCCTCTTCTTAAAATGGTAAGCAATTTGATATGTTATATATGTACAATCATATAAAACATACTTCCATATTAATCATAGTTGTGCAAAACATCCCCCCAAAAGTGAAAATAGTATGCTTTAATCTGCATTCGGAGTCCCATTACTTCTTTCTCTGGTTGTTAATGTTATTTTCCTTCCTGAATCCTTTGTAATTGTCTTGGGTCTTTGTATCGCTGAGAAGAGCTAAATCATTTATACATCACATAATGTTTCTATTAACTGTGTATAATGTTTTCCTGGTGTATAATGTTTTCCTGGTTCTGCTCATTTCACTCTGCGCAAATTCCTATAAGTCTTTCCTGAATTCCGTCAGCTCATCATTACTTATTGTACAATAATATTCTGTTACATTAATATGCCACAACTTGTTCAACCATTCCCTAATTTCTGATTTTTTGTCACCTCAAAAAGACCTGCTATGTAAATGTTTTTGTACATATAGGTCTTTTTCCCTTTTTTATGATAGATCTCTTTAGGATACAGATCTAGTAGTAGTATTGCTGGATCACAGGGTATACACAGTTTGGTTGCCTTTTGGGCATAGTTCCAAATTGCTCTTCAGAATGGTTGGATCAGTCTTGGAGGATGGTCATGTTGTTTTGGTTTTTAGTATGACAATTGTGATGACATTTTTCCTAATGTTGAACCATCCTTGCATCCCTGGTATAAATCCCACTTGGTCATAATGAATGACTTCTTGGATAAATTGCTGTGATCTGTTTGAGAGGATTTTGTTAAAAATTTTTGAGTCATTCATTAATGATATTGACCGATAGTCTTCTCTCCTTTATCTTTTCCTGTTAAATTATTAGGACTGTATGGGTTCCATAAAAGGATTTCTTTTGTTAATTTTTTTCAGTATGGGTAATAACTTTTAAATTTTTTTTCAGATGCTTTATTAACTTCTGATTTACATCATTCATTTCCACCAGATTTTGAGTTACAAATTTTCTCCCTGTTTTTCTCCTACCCACGTCCCCAAAATAGCGGCCCCACAGGATATCCCCCCTCCAATCTGCTCTCTCCCATATCTTCCCCCATACCCCCTTTGACTTTTCCAGTAGGGCATAGTGGATCTCTATTCCCCAGTGCCTATATATCGTATTTCCCAATTACATGGAAAATAGTATTAATAATAGTATATACATATTTTGAAACATTTGGTTTTAAAACTTTGAATTCCAGATTCATTCCCTTGTCACCCACCCTTACTGGGAAGATAAGCAGTTCAATATAGGTTGTATGTATGTAGCTAATGCAAAACATTACTATAGTAGATATATTGTGAAAGACTGATTATATTTCCCTCCCTCCTATCCCACCTCCCACTTGTTGTTCTGTTCTCTACTTTGGTCCTGTCCCTTTTCAAAAGTGGGTGATTCTAACTTCCCTCCCCCCCTCCCCCAGCCTGCCCTGCCTTCCATCATCCCCCCTCTCATCCCCTTCCCCCCTGTTTAGTGTGTATGTCATTCCCTATGAGAATAAGTTTGACCCATTTCATTTTGCCTTCCTGTTCTTCCCCTCCATTGTAACCATTTTCCCTTGCCTCTTTTATATGAGATAGTTTATTCCATTTTGTCTCTACCCATCTCCTATCAATATATTCCTCTCTCACCTCTTAATTTCACCTTTTAAGTATCATCCCTTCCTATTAAATTGGTCCTGTGCCCTCTATCTCTGTATACCTGTAAACATATATACACATTCACATATGTATTCATATGCCCATATACCCTCCTGTATAGACATATATGTACATATATATGTGTGTATGTATGTGTGTGTGTACACACACACACACACACACACTCACATTTCTATTCCCTTCAACTATTTTCATGCTGAGAAAAGTTTCATCAGCTACAATTATCGTTTTTCCATGTAGGAATATAAATAGTATATAAATAAGTTATTTATTGGTATAATATTGTTATATAATATATATAATATACAATATAATAAATTATATATGATTTCTTTTCCTTGTTTACCTTCTCATGCTTCTCTTGCTTCTTGTTCTAATGCTTCAGGACAGTTTTCTTTAATTATTTCTTGTATTTTATCAAGATTCTCTTTTTGATCATAGCTTTCAATTAGTCTGATTTTTTTTGTATTCTCTTCTTGATCTATTCTCCAGATCTTTTGTTTTTCTTATAAGTTGTTTCACTTTCTCTTCTATTTTTTCATTTATATTTTGTTTAATTATTTTTTGGTCTCTTATGATTTCTCTGGCTTTACCTTTCCCAATTCTAATTTTCAAGGTGTCATTTTCTTAAGATTCTGGATCTCCTTTTCCAATTGGTTGACTTTCCTTTCATAATCTTCTTGTTTTTCTTGGATTATTCTTATTTTTTTCCCTTCATTTCTGTCACTTGATTTTTTAAAGATCTTTTATGCATTCTTTTTGGGCAAGTGATTTTTTGACATTATTCTTTGGAGTAGAATGGAGTTTCTATGTTTACCTGCACATTTTGCTTCCTGAGGTGCTATTTTATCTCTTTTGTGGGGAAAAATCTTGAGAGCTTGGAATTTTCAGACCTATTCCACCATTTTCCCAGAATCCTCTGATCTTTATAATTATTTATAATTCCAAAGCCAAATCACATTTATAAATCCTTTTCCCATAAGAGCTATATTTGAAGAGAAAACAAGCAAAATAAGTGTTAGGTCATTTATTCTTCTCACAGATCTAGGTGTTTTATTTTCCTTTTTGATCATAATTGGGTCTAGATTAGCCAATTCTCATCATTTCTTCCTTTCAAAAGGTAAATATAGTTATCCTTCTATTCACAGGTTTCATTCAGTTTTCACATTCCTATTGGCTATTTGTGGGTTGGCCATTAATAATTAAATGGGAATTTTTTGAGATTGCAGAGAACTTTGAAAATCACAGACATTGTATATGTAAAGAAAATTTTAAAAAGTACTAAGTCATAAATGCATAAATAATATGCACTAAGGAACTACTGGCTACTCATTCTTTGAGAACTCCTTTTTTTCTCTCTACCATTCCAACTCAAGTCACGTGACTTTCTTCTCCAGTGATCTGTGTATGTTGTGCTTTTTTGTAGAAGGATTTCTGTGAAGCAGTTGCTGTAAAGACTGCATAGTGTGCAAGATATTAATTTCTCTTGCATAGAAACTGCAACTTCTTTTATAGGTGCAGGTTTGTGGTTTTACTTGTTTTTTGTGTTAAATAATTATGATCAGAGCCCTCAAACCTCTCCAAATATATGTAAAACATGACTCTAAACAAATTTTAGAACTACATAACCCACAAAATGACAGAGTGAAACATGTCTCCAGCTGAAGACAACCTGGCAGGCCAACAGGAAGGGTGTAATGCACAGGGCTCAGAGTGGAGGATAGTCCTGTGAGGGCCACACTGGCACAGACCAGGTGGAGCTGGTCTCAGGGGATTGAATCACTGGCAGCTGTGGTGAGTTCCAGACTTATTAACCCACAAGTGAAAGGTCAGTGGGGAAATTGTATTGGACCTGGGTGAGAGAAGAGCAGCCTGACCCCAGCACCAGGGTAGCAGAGGTGGTGGTGGCGGCAGCAGTAGTAGGAGCAGCAGCAGCTGCTTCTGGAGTTCTAGGCCCACAGATGGTGGGGGGATGAGGTGGCTGATCAGAGGGCAGTTGCTCTTGCTTTGCCCTGCTTAGATCTGAGGCGCAGTCTTGGCTGGTGGTCCTGGGAGGAGCACTGAGGTGGCAGAGTTTATGGCAGCTATGGAGAGGGAATCCTCTTCACAGTTCTGAGGCAGAAAAGAGTGCCTGTGGTCACTCAGCAGACCAGAGAACCGACAATGGGATGATCCTTTGATCTCTATTATCCTTTGATCATGTCACCTCAGAAGAATTGAAAATTCATGGGTGCCTAGAAATAACTGTTGACAACAGCTGTGCAAACCCCCAGAAATTTAGGACAAAGCAATTGCCACTCTGGAAGCAGTCCTACTTTGGCAAAGTCAAGTAATTGGTTGGGAAAGTGAGCAAACAAAGGGAAAAAAATCAGACTATACAATTTTTTTTTTTTTTGGTGACAGAGAAAATCAAAACATAGGACCAGAAGAAGACAACAAAGTCAAAACTCCTGCATCAAAAGCCTCCAAGAAAAATAAGAATCAGTCTCAGGCCATAGAGGAACTCAAGGATTTTGAAAATCAAGTAAGAGAAGTAGAGGAAAAATTGGGAAGAGAAATGAGAGTGATGCAAGAAAATCATGAAAAAATAAGTCAATAGCTTGCTAAAAGAGATCCCAAAAATACTGAGGAAAAGAACCCTTTAAAAAATCAACTAGGGGTGGCTAGGTGGCGCAGTGAGTTAGGGCACCAGCCCTGGAGTCAGGAGGACCTGAGTTCAAACCTGGCCTCAGACACTTAACAACACAAAAACTAGCTGTGTGATCTTGGGCAAGTCACTTAACCCCAGTTGCCTTCCAAAAAAACAAAACAAAAAACTCAACTAACTCAAATGGCAAAAGAGACCCAAAAATTGCCAGTGAAGAAAAGAAAGCCTTAAAAAGCAGAATTAGCCAGATCGAAAAGACGCTCCAAAAGCTCACTGAAGAAAATAATTCCTTCAGAATTAGATTGGAGCAAATGGAAGCTAATGACTTTATGAGAAATAAAGATATAGAACAGATCCAAAAGAATGAAAAAATAGAAGACTTGTGAAATATCTCATCAGAAAATCAACTGACTTGGAAAATAGATCCAGGAGAGAGGATTTTAAAATTATTAGACTATCTCAAAGCCATGATTAAAAAAAAAAAAAGCCTAGACATCATCTTTCAAGAAATTATCAAGGAAAACTGCCCAGATATTTAGAGGGTAAAATAGAAATTGAAAGAATCCACCAATCATCTCTTGAAAAAGATTCCAAAAAGAAAACTCTTAGAAATATTATAGCCAAATTCCAGAGTGCCCAGGTCAAGGAGAAAGGAAGAAACAATTCAGATATTGTGGAAACATAATCAGGATAACACAAGATTTGTCAGCTTCTCCATTAAGGAATTGGAAACCTTGGAATATGATATTCCAGATGTGAAAGGAGCTAGGATTAAAACCAAGAATCACCTATCCAGCAAAACTGAGTATATAATACTTGGAAAAATATGGATATTCAATAAAATAGAAGACTTTTAAGCATTCTTGATGAAAAGACTAGAGCTGAACAGAAAATTTGACTTTGAAATAAAAGAATGAAAGAGAAACCTGAAAAGCTAAACAGGAAAGAGAAATCATAAGGAATTTATTAAAGTGGAATGTTTACATTCCTATGTGGAAAGACGATACTTGTAACTCATGAAACTTCTCAGTATTAGGATAGTTGAAGGGAATATGGGAATATACACACATACATATATGTATACATATATATGTATGGGTATGTGTATATGTATGTATGACTGTGCAAATATATGTGTATATGTATATATGGACAGAGGGCAGAGGTTGAGTTGAATATGAAGAGATGATGTCTAAAAAAGTTGAGAGGAATATATTGAGAGAAAGAGAAAGGGAGAGATAGAATAGGTAAATTAAATTATCTCACGTAAAAGAGGCAAGAGAAAGCAGTTGCAGTGGAGGGGAAGAGCAGGGAGGTAAAAAAGGAATGAGTCAACCTTACTGTCATTGGATTTGGCTAAGGAGGAAATAATATACACACTCAATTGGGTATCTTACCCTAAGTGAAAATGGGGGGGAAGGGGAAAAGAGGGAAGTATGATAGGAGGGAGGGCAGATTGGGGGTGGGGATAGTCAGAAGCAAACACTTTTGAAAAGGGACAGGATCAAAGGAGAAAATAGAATAAATGGGGGGATGGAATAGGATGGAGGAAAATATAGTTAGTCTTTCACATATAACTACTGTGGAAGTGTTTTGCATAACTACACGTATAACTTATATCGAATTGTTTTTCTTCTCAGGGGAGGGAGAAGAGGGAAGAATCTGAAACTCAAAAGTTTTAAAAGCAAATGTTAAAAAAAATGTTTTTCTCGCAACTGTGAAATAAGATATACAGGCAGTGGGGTATAGAAATTCATCTTGCCCTATGAGAAAGTAAGTGGTAAGGGGGTAAGGGGAGGAGTGGGGGTATAGAAGAGAGGGCAGACTAGGCAAAGGGATAATCAGTATGCTTGCCATCTTGGTTTGGCAGGGTAGGGGAGAGGTGGGGGGAAAAATTGGAACTCAATCTTGTGGAAATGAATGCTGAAAACTAAGAATAAATAAATAATAGCAAAAAATTTTTGAAAGAAAAAAAAACTTAATTGCTCCAGAGACTAAGGTTTGAACCATTGACTTAGCTTCCTGCCTACTAAGGCCAGTGCATGAGGAGTGGGGCCTCCTCAGATTAGATGGACTTACCATAGCTCAGTAAATCCAACAGTCCCTCTGACCAGATGAACCACTGAGTTAAATGCAGAGGGGAAAAAAGCTGTGCCTGCTTGAACCAGTGCTGTACCTTTGCTCATTATGCTTTTCATCCAGTTGATGAATAAATTTCTTTCAGTTAAATGCTAAATTTATTATTATTATTATCAGAATCATTAAAAATAAAAGTTTAGGGTGAGGCCTAGAGTTATTTGTGGTTTTTCACATTTGTACGATCCTGCCCCCTAACCCCTATGATTGTCGACAGAGGACGCTATTGAAACAAATCAGAAAAGTTAGATTGATTACCAAATTTGAATTGCTTATGCAAATAAATTTATACTCCTCAGAATTTATCTTGGAATTAAATTCCCTTCAAATTACTTTCATCTTCCATTGTTCTTCATTATGAACTTTTGCTTTTTTCAAGAGTTTCCTTGCTGTATCTGGTACACCTTTATCCTTTCCTCAGATTAGCATGCTTTTTTTCCTCATTGGTGGGAATTTGCTTTTCCTTTATCTCAGCCTCTCCAAATTTTCATACTTAAAGCTCAACTTAAGTCCAACCTTTTCAATAAAGTTTGTGTATTATTTTGGCCCATTTTGATATTATAGCCTATTGTTTCTTACATACATTTAGGAGAATCCAAAGATGTATAGTAGGAAGTGTACTTCATTGGACCTTAAGCCTGTTCACAGACCTGTTACTAACTTTGCCTTTAGGAAAGCTATTTCACTTTGCTGTTGCTTGTAAAGTTGATTTCAAACCTCTTCTGATCTTTGGGCTTGATGAGTAAAAGTATTATCATGTACCCCTCTGACAGTCTGGTATAAAGTCTTTTGGATTCTTTCTCAAGTAATGTTTTTAAATGTATAAAATAAAATACATGGGAATATAAAGAAACCAATTGTATTGGAATATTTGATTTAGGTAGTCACAGCCATGTTTCACATTCTGCCATCCTGGCTACCTACTTGCTTATCCACCCTACTGATAACTAATACTCCTACCCTCCTGCTACCTCCTTTTTTGGTTCTGCAGTCTGAATCAAGTCAAATGAATGTCAGTCAGGTGAGGGTAACTCAACTCACGCACTATCTATCCCCTATTAGTGTTGTTGCCCTATTAAAATTTAGCAAACTCCTTGAAAACAGGTACTACCATGCTTTTGTATTTGTATTCCCTGCAATTAATACAGTCCTTGGTTACATAGTAGTAGGTACTTTAATAAATGTTTTTTCATACATCCATTCATTTACTCTTTGGTTTTTAATTCCATTTAGTTATTAGTTTTTCATTGGCACTTTGATCAAGCACATTTTTAAGGGGGAAATTGTGTTAACCTCCTTAGCTTGAAATCTTTTGGATTTTTATCTGTATTTTCTTTACCTTCTGATGACCTAACATAAAAATGTTAAAAACCAGTAAATTATTGACCATATATTTTTCTTTCAACCTCTATTTTGCCCTCTGGATCTAAAACATCAGGGCAATTTTCCTTGAGAATTTCTTGAAGGGTGATTTCTAGGTTCTTTCTTTGATCATGGCTTTCAGGTAGTCTAGTAATTTTAAATTGTCTCTCCTGGATCTATTTTCCAGGTCAGTGGTTTTTCCCATGAGATATTTCACATTGCCTTCTAATCTTTCATCTGTTTGGATCTGCTTCACAGCATCTTGATTTCTCATAAAGTCGTTAGCTTCCATTTGCTCCAGTCTAACTCTGAAGGAATGAATCTCCTCAGTGAACTTTTGAGATTCTTTTTCCAAAATCTGGCAAATTCGGTTTTTTTAAGGCATTCTTCTCCTCATTGCCCTTTTGCGCCTCCTTTGCCATTTGAGTTAGTCTGTTTTTTAAGGTGTTGTTTTCCTCAGTCAGGCTGTTGACCCTCATTTCATACTTTTCCTGCATCCTTCTCATTTCTCTTCCCAATTTTTCCTCCACTTCTCTTATTTGATTTTTAAAGTCCTTCTTAAGGTCTTCTATGGCCTGCAACCCGCTCATGGTTTCCCCTGGGGCTTTTGGAGCAGGACTTCTGACCTCACAGTCCTTTTCCTGCTCTATGCCCCCAAAATAGGAGTCTAGGGTTGCATTTTTCTGTTTCCTTTGCCTTGGCATGTTGCCACTTAATTACTTGACTTTTGGGCTTGTTGCCACACTATGGCTTTAAGGCCAGATAGAGGAATTTTCGTCCCAAACGTGTGGGGGCAACTTCCGTTTCTGGCAAGCTGTAAACCCACCCACGACTTCCACCCTAGATCACAATCCAGATCCAGGGAGGTTAAAGCAAGAGCAATTACCCCCCAAGACTGATCGCTGGATCTCCCTACAGTTTGCAGGCCAGGAGCTGGAGCTACCTCTGAAAACTACAAAATGGTGTGTGTCCTCAGCGGCTTCTAGCCCCCAGGGGAGGGAGCCGATGCATTCCCCAAATACTGGTCCCAAAGTCCATAGGACACCAACCTCTTACTTTGTCCTAGGCATGTCTGTGTTGATGATTCTGGAGTCGCCAAAGCTGCTGGTGTTCTGGGGTCTCTCCAGCTGGCTGCTGGCCCTGCTGCCCTGGGGCTAAAACCTCGGCTCACGGGGACCTGGGCTCTGCTCGGCTGGGCTCCCGGTGCTCTGTGTGCTGCGGGCTGCTGGCTCCCAGAGCACTGCGCTGGTCCTTCCTGCAGGGCTGCTGGGCTGTCCTCAGTGGGAGGTTAGCTTCTCTGTGTCGTTCTGTGGGTGCTGGGGCTCAGACCATATATTTTTAAAGTTGTTAATTTTTAAACAAGTTATTAGAAGATTTAAGGTCCTGAATAGCTAAATTCATTAACCCAGGGATTCTGAGGATTAAAGTTTAACAGACTATAAGATAAAGTTCACGCAAAATTAACCTTAAATTTGTTATGATTGGAAGAATAATTTTATATTGTATTTCTTTTATTTATATATTTATTGTTGCTTTTTTGGAGAGGGGAAGGTAGGACAATTGGGGTTAAGTGACTTGCCCAAGGTCACGTGTGTTAAGTGTCTTAGGCTGGATTTGAACTCAAGTCCTCCTGACTCCAGGGTCAGAGTTTTATCACCACGCCAGCTAGCCGCCCCCTATATTGTATTTCTTGTTGCTTAAAACTAGAGCCTTACTACTTAGAGTGAAAAAAATAATTTACTTATGATAGAGGAATACTATTGACATTTGTCCTTGGATTTATTTAAGTGGTTTTTACTGACAAGAATGCATTTTGTCTGATCAGAAATGTAAACTAATTTGTTTTGAAGTAACTTTTGCTTTGAAATATATATATGTATATGTTTTCTTGGAATTAGTTCTTTCAATAGTCTTGAATCTGGCCCTGTTAGATAAAGTACTATAAATGCTGTGACAAAACATTTTATTTTAATAGTGTTTTAAAGTACTTTTGCCTACATATATTAGCTGCAGAATTTATTTATTTATTTTGAGGGGACACAAATTGTTGAAACATTTTATGGAAAGACAAAGATGTGGAACATTGTCAGCATTTCACTTTGTTTATGGGCAAAGTTTCCACATATTCTGCCTTTTATTTTGTTGTGGTGAGGTGCAGCATAGGAAGATCAGATCTGTTTTCCTTACTAAACCTCCTTAGAGGTTGTATAGAAATTCCCTCAATAAACAATGTAAGTTACTGTATATTTAATCTTTTAACGGTAAATATGTACAAATATGTACATGTATGTGTGGCTGTATGTAAAGGGTGTCCCAAAAATCTTAGTGCAGGTTTAATATTTAATAACTTAAAACTGCACTAACACTTTTGAAACACCCCCTGTGTGTATATAATAACCCTTATATTATAAAGGTTGTTATATTTTGTACTGTTGCTATAACAAAAGATATATCCATGCACATACCCACACATAATGAAAAAGTAATGATCAAAAGAAATATATGTATATAATATTTCTTTCAGTCATATTCTTTCAGACAGTGTTATTAATCATCAGTACTTTGAAGTTGATAATTGTTAGTTCCACATCATATATAGCTACACATTCTCATTAACTCTCTTCAATCAGTAATTATTTATTAAGCACCTATTTAAGTGCACAGATATATGCACTTGGGATACAAGTGCAATAATGAAGTAATTCCCATTTGCAAATTTATATTCTAATGAGGGGAAGACCAGTACATATATAAATATAAAATGAATAACAATACATAAAAGGTAGTTTGGAGGGAGGGTGCTAACAGATGGGAGAATTTGGAGAGGTTTCATGCAGAAGATGGTTCTTGAGCTGCAGGAAGGAAGTGAGGGAATTTATAAGGCAGAGATAAATTCTTTTTTTTTTTTGTTTGTTTTTGTTTTTGTTGTTTTTTTTTTTTTGAGGGCAATTGGGGTTAAGTAACTTGCCCAAGGTCACATGGCTAGGTTTTTGTTTGTGTGCGTTAAGTGTCTGAGGCCGGATCCGAACTCAGGTCCTTCTGACTCCAGGGCCGATGCTCTACTCACTGCGCCACCTAGCCGCCCCCAGAGATAAATTCTTGATAAACTTTAAACCTTTCTTTTATTTAAGTATAGATGCTAATACTTTAAATATGGTAGACAGAATTATCCCCAAATAAAATAGTATGGTGCAATGGAAAATGAATTGAATTTGGAGTCAGAAAACCTGGATTTTCACTCTAGCTTGTGTGCCCTTCGGTAAGGTGCTTATCTTCTCTGGGCCTGTTTCTTCATCTCAAAAATGAGGTTGTACCAGATGACAGTGTATAGCCCTAAAGCTATATTGTTAAAAGTGTTTTTCTTCTACTGGATTGAGAATATTAAAAAATTAATTTTTCCCTTCAAATTTGTGTTAACTTCTTTGCGTTTTTCATTTGTAACCTCCGTCCTACCCTTAATGGTATGTATATTAAAAATAATAATAATACTAATTTTGTCTTACATTGCAGCTGTTTACAGACGGGATCACAAATAAACTTATTGGCTGTTATGTGGGCAACACAATGGAGGATGTGGTACTGGTGAGAATTTATGGCAATAAAACAGAATTGTTAGTTGACCGAGATGAAGAAGTGAAGAGTTTTCGAGTGCTGCAGGCTCATGGCTGTGCACCACAACTCTACTGTACATTCAATAATGGGCTGTGCTACGAGTTCATACAGGGAGAAGCATTGGATCCAAAGCATGTTTGCAATCCAGCTATATTCAGGTATGTTTTTTTGTTAAAGAGTTAAATGACTAAGGAAGTATTTTTCCCAACTAGATTATTTTTTTAAAATTCAAGATTTTGGTTTCAGAAGATTGTCACAGAATTTTTGGCAAGAATATTTCAAAGCATGATATATAAATGCCAAATGTTTTCCCTTCCTTGGGTTAATTTAACTTAACATTTTTCTTAGCACTTCTGGGCTAAATAGAATTCTAAATAACTTTTTATTGATAAATTTATATATTACATAAATTTCTGAATATACATATATACGTGTGTGTATGTATGTATCCTTGTTCCCTCCTCCCCCCTAAACCCTTTCAATAAATAATAAAGGAAGGAAAGCAGTTTAGCAAAACTTAACATAGAAACTTGAGTCTGACAATATATTCACTGTTCATACCCGTAGATCCCTAAACCTCACCTTTGCAAAGAAGGGAGGAAGGTACATTTTCTTATCTTTTTTCCTGGGCAGACTTCTCATCACAGTTACATAGTGTTCGTTTTCTTTTTGTTTTTTCCTTTTATACTGTTAACAGGCATGGTGTATGTCATTTTCCTCATTCTGTTTACTTTCACTGTGCATCAATCCATCTAAGCCTTTCCATTCCTCTCTGAATTCTTCACTTTCATCTTTTCTTCTTATGATACTAATATTCCTTTATATCTATTCATGTGTATCATATTTAGTTTAGTGATTGTTCAGTTGATACATGGTCTTGTTCTTGAACCATAGACTTAGAGCTGGGAAGGACCTCATTGCCATCCAGTATAACCTGTGCTCCCAAAGGAATTCCTGCTGTGTAACCTACCTGACAAATGGTCATTCAACTTCTGCTTGAAAACCTCCAATAAGAGTAAAGCTACTACCTCCTCAGGCAACCAGTTCCACTTTTGGGCAGTTCTAGGTGTTAAAAAGTTTTGACATCAAACCTAAATTTGCCCCATTGCTCCTGTTTTTGCTTTTGGGAGCCAATTATAACAAACCTGCTTCCTCTTTACGCATGACAGCTCTTTACATACTTAAAGACAGTTGTCCTGTCCTTCGGGGTCTTTTTTTCTAGGGTAAAAATCTTTACCCAGCTGATCCTCATTTGACAGGAATTTGAGACCACCATCCCAGTTGCCTTCCTCAGTGCTCTCCAGCTAATTATCTTTCCTAAACTGGAACCCAGAACTGAGTGCAATATTCTGAGCATAGTCTGTTAGCACAGTCTTGCTGGCCTAGAAACTCTGCCTTTCAAGGCAGCCTAGGATCACATTAGATTTTTTTGTTTGCTGTAACATGCTCCTGGCTCGTTGAACTTGACAGCTCGTTGAGCTTGGACAGACTTCAGGAGATAGTGGAGGAAAGAAGGGCCTGACATGTCCATGGGGTCATGAAGAGTCAAACATCCCTTTGCCTAGTGTAACCCCTGAAAATATCTACCTCTAGTGAGGCTAGAACAGAAGGGGAATATGAAGTGGGATGTGAAAACTCACCAATGAGTCAGGCACACTGACCCTTTTGTAATTCATACAGGTCAATACTGGGGAAGGTGGTGAGGGTTGGTACCTTAACTAGCAACTCTGAGAAAAGAAGCAGTATGGTATCCATGTCAGCTTAAAGACACTTAGGGAGGACCCTTAACAGTTAGCTCATGTGCCCATGGACTAGACTAATAGGCCTAGGTGAGGTTTGAGGTCTCTCCCTCCCCAACCAACCTCCACCTTAAGAAACCTTTACTTGATCATATTTCCTTAAGCTATCATTCTATATTTCTTCCTTTTACTACTTAATTATTAGGAAAAAAACTCTCATTCTTTCCCCTTACTATTCTCATATTCATTTCTAAATCCCGTACAACCTGGCTCCAGCTTCTCTCTAAGGTTACCAACAATTGAATAATTGCCAAATCCTGTGATCTTTTGTTTTCATCCTTGATCTCTGCAGTGTTTGATACTTTACAACCCCCTCCTTATGGATAGTCTCTCTCCTCTGGGTTTTCATGGATTTGCTCTTAGCTTGGTTCTCTTTTTATCCATATTACTATTATTTCTCCATCCTTTTTGCTGTATTGTCATCTATGTTTCTTCTACTTTTGTTGAAGTTGAAATACTGTGATACTCTATCCTTTGGCTTATTCTTTCTCTTTCTTTTATTCCTTGGTAAATACATCATTTTCTATGGGTTCAGTTATTATCTTTATGCAAATGACGCTTAGATCTACTGGACCTTTCCTCTTCTCCTGAACTTCAGTTTTGCACCACCAGTTGCCTTCTGGGCATCTCCACCTAGATGTTTGCATAGGCATCTCATTCATCATAACCAAAGAACACTCATTTGTATTTTTAAAATTCAGTTTTATTTTCAGCTCTGAATTTTCTCTCTTCCACTTCCCATGTCCCTGATTGAGAAAGCAATATATCTGTATCTGTATATGTATATGTGTGTGTGTATGTGTATGTGTATGTACATATATGTCATTAAGCAAAACAAATTCACACATAAGCTGTGTTCCCCTCTTCTTTCAAAAAAAACCAAAACCTCTTTTTGCATTCTGACTCTATCAGCTATATTGGGAAATGGAAAGCATATTTCATCATGAGTCCCCTGGAATTGTGTTGAACAGTCTTTCAAGTCCTGCCAAAAAGACTTTCCTAAGTTTTTCAAAATCGCCTAGTGTTACCAGTTATCACTATATCACAGCATCTCCCTGCCCCCTTTATCTCATCCTTTTATTAAATAAATATACTCAGGTTTATAATCTTGAGGTAATTTGTCTCCTAACTCTGCCTTGCCCCCCATATCCAGTCAATTTCCAAGTTTTATTTGTTGTACTTCAGTGATATCTCTCATATGTGTCTCCTTTTTTCATATGACCACCACTCTTCTGTGACTCATCATCTGTTACCTGGACCATTGCAGTAACTTTCTAATTGGTTTCTCTGCCCTTCAGTCTCTCTTCTGCAATCTGTCCTCCATTCAGCTGCCAAATTGATATTCTTAAAATAGTCAGACTACACAAGAAGCTTTAGTAGCTCTTTTTGTTGCCTGCAAATACTCTATTCAGATGAATGCCTCTTTTCTGTTCTTTCTGTACAGTTTTCCTACTCTCATTTCTCTGCTTTTGAATAAGCTTCCCTCTAATATTTGAAAGGCACTTCCCATTAACTCTGCTTCTTTGAATTTTTAACTTCAGCCAAGGAACAATTCAAATATGCCCTACTAAAGATCTTTTCTGCTTTCCATAGTTATTAATTTGCCTCTCCCCATTTACTTTGTATTTGTTTATCCTCTCATGATTCTGTGAGTAAAATGTAAGCTGCTTGGGGGCAGGGATTTAAAAAAATATATATTAAATTGAGGCAGCTAGGTGGCGCAGTGAGTAGAGCGCTGGCCCTGGAGTCAGAAGGATCTGAGTTCGGATGTGACCTCAGACACTTAACACACACACACACACACACACACACACACACACACACACACACACACACACACACACACACACACACACACCTAGCCGTGTGACCTTGGGCAAGTTACTTAACCCCAATTGCCCTCCAAAAAAAAAAAATTTAAATTGATAACACACAAGAAAACCTTTTTTAAAAGTTATCTGCAAATAAATTATTACTCTTGAGATTCTTGACCTTTTCTTCCTCCTTATGAAATTTATTAATTTTTTTAGAGCTCTATAAAATACTCCTTTGTTAGTTTGATTGATTTGAGGTGATTTAGGTAGTGTCATTTGGGGAAAAAAATGAACCTCACAGATAAGAGATGGGAAAGAGGTGTGGCTTTATAATCTTTGATGGTCTGCAGGTGCCATAAAAGAGTAAAGAATGTCATGTGGATGCCAGAAACAACCAGTTTGATCCTAGACTGCATTGAAGTGGGTATAATATTGTCCAAGACTAGGGAGATACTGTTTCACTGTACTCTCTCTTAGAAGAAACAGATCTAGAGTAGTCTGTAGGTCACTTGCTCAGTAGTTTAGGAATGATATTGATAAGGATGTTGAAAGTATTCTAGAGATAGGAGTAACTAGGATGGCGATAAAGGACTGTTAAGCCATTTTAGTGAAGTTTACTTGTCTAATACGTTCCAGAAATTTGGGTTTGCTGTTTACCTTTTTTATTTTTGTATTTATGGTCATGAGAGGTTTTAGACTTTGAGATGCAAATAGTAAAAAGTGATACGATAATATTGCCACATTACCTGGAAGATATAGAAACAGTCTGGGTGTTATAGGCAGCCAACAGTCAGTACTTAGACATCAAGCAGAGAGTCTTGAACTGATGCAGAGTGAAAAAAGCAGAAAGAGCTGGGAGGACAGTACATACAAGGACAACATTTTTGACATAAAAACTACTTTTGAAAGACTTAAAGAGCTCTGACCAGCCATGTCTCAAGTGGATTTGTGATGAAGCGTTTTATTTCCTGACAGTAAAGTGATGGAGTGAAGGTGCAGAAAAAGAGATGAAGTTTTGGACGTGGCCACTGTGTGAATTCATTTTGCTTAATTGTGCTTGCTCTTTTTTTATTGGAGGATAGAGTTGAGGGTTTGAGAACAGGTTGTTAGCAATAGTGTTGCCAAAAAAAAAATAAAGGACCCCAAAAGACAGTTGTGAAACACTTGTTTTAAATGCTCAGAAGAAAACTCAAGGAGTTTTGAAAACAAATTGTGGGATTTATTATATCTTTTTTTTTTTTTAAACAGGTGTATGAAATGTTGATAGAGGGTTTTATGTGTGGACTTCTTTTTGTGTTCTGTATAAATGGAAATGTTTTAGATAGTAGGAAAGAAAGTTGCATAGAGACCGTTTAGTTCCTTTTTTGTATTGAATTGTTTTGCACCTTAGTTAATATAGATAAGATTTGGTTTTTAAGATACACTTGTTTTCACCATCTTTGTGTATATATAAATGGGTTTTTTTTGAGCTGTTATAAAATTTTCTACATAAATGTTTGACTGACTTAAGCTGTGATCTCCCAAGAAAGTTATTTCAGGTAGGCTAGCCAGAAACGGGCTAGTTCTTTTAAAAAAAAAAATTTTTTTTAATCTTTTTAGAGGGGGGAAGGCAGGAAAGTTGGGATTAAGTGACTTGCCCAAGGTCACACAGCTAGTAAGTGTTAAGTGTCTGAGTTCAAATTTGAACTGAGGTCCTCTTGACTCCAGGGCCAGTGCTCTCCTCACTGCACCATCTAGCTACCCCCTTGGGCTAGTTCTTCACTAAGCTGCTTGAGGAGCACTACCTTTGTGTATGGCTCTCTCAGCATAGTACATAGCACATAGTAAGGGCTAATAAAAGGTTATTGGTTTATTGATAGTGGCTTGTGGCCTCATACCAAACCAAGTATAATATATTTGTCAGTGCAGAAAGGATTACTGAGCTTTCAGTTAGTCTATTCATCTGTAGCTACAGGTCATTTGTGATCATAGTTAAGAACATACTTTCAAAATAAGAATATTTTAATTAATCATTTTAAAAATTTCAGCTTTGATTATATTGTACCTAATGCTTATGACTAATTTTGATAGTAAAATGAAAATTCTCAGAACAAATTAATGCAACAAAATCATGGCATAATTTAATAAAACTTTGAAAATGGCTAAACAAATTTACTGGCAACCCACTAGGGCTTTCTTATAAAGCTTGAATGTCACTAGAAATTTAGGTTAGAGTTTAATTAAAAATAAGAGAAACTGTTTTTAGATTAATTTCAGAGGTCCTCAATGTTTTTCTCTTTAAGCATTTATTTATAAACGGCATTTTGGTCTAGGTACCAATTTGAGAGTACACTAAAACCTTCCTTGTTAAGATTAAGGGGAAGGCTATTTTGCATTAAAAAAAATCTGAATTATAGGATCATAGGATTTAGATTTGTAAGGGACGTTAGAGAACATTTAATTCTGTACCATTTTTTTTTCTAGAGGAGGAAACTGAGAGGGAAGATATTTTAAAACCCCATTCCAAATAATAGTTTTATTAACTTAATTCCCAGCCAAAACCGACATCTACTCTCACAATCTTTCTACCATTGACCCTTTATCCTTTTGCCCTCCTAGCTGGACATTGAATCACCATCCTGTAATCCCTCTCCATTCTCACCTGTATACCTGTTTCCCCCTTTCCAGTAGTGGCAGGCTGTTTTTGTGGGACAGTTACCCCCTTAACTAAAACTTTAGGATTTCTAGTTCTTTTCACCTTCCCTGTAGGTTTGCTCTCTTATGTAAATATTCTCCTATGTAAAGACAACATATGTTGTCTTCTCGAGTTAGAATATGAGTTTTTTGAGATCAGGGACTGGCTTCCATTTATATCTCTAGTACTTAGTGCATAGTAAAATGCATAAAGATGTTCATTCATTCATTTATGCTCATATATACGCTTTAGTAACATATAAAAAATTGCAACGTCTTGCTGGATTTACTATAATAAAGGGCTGTGGAGCAAGGCATATTGGTGGGGGAGGAGAGAGGCATTTTTGTTCTTTTGTGTAGGCTAAACACCCTGGCAGTCTTATCATTTAGTTTCCTGACATCTTTTTTTCATGTCATGAAAATATATACTTTAACCTAGCCATATCCAAATTATTACAAGTATTAGTAAAGCTTTATAAATTAGAGTTTTGAAAAAGTGTATTCTTTTTTTTTTACAAGTAGCAATTAAGAACACACAGGTGATATACTTTAACTGAATTGTTCTTGCTGTAAAATCTCATTGTCTCTAGATAACCACTTGAAAATTTTCAGAGCCAGATCATAAGGTTTTTTGGTTTTGTTAGTTTTTCTGAATAGTTTTAAGGCCAGTTAGTAGTTCTTGAATTTTCTCTAGTCTTAGACAAGATTCTAATCTGGTTTTGATTTTTACTTTTGTTTTACCAAGTTGATAATCTGACTTCATAGAGCTGATGTTGAAATTTTTTTTATTTCTCCCTATTTAAAAATAAAACTTATTTATTTTTGACATTCTTTTTAAATTTTGAGTTCCAAATTCCCTCCCTCACATACTCACTGAGAAGGAAAGCAATATGATATCAATTATACATGTGAAATTATACAGAACTTTGCCATATTTGCCATATTTCCAAATAAAGTGAGAAATTATACTTCAGTTTGTATTCAGTTCCTCAATTCTCTTTCTGGAGGTGGGATAGCATTTTTTCATCATGTGTCCTTTGGAATTGTCTTGGATCACTGTTATTGATCAGAGTAGCCATATCTTCCACAGTTAACTATTATCATAACATTGTTGTTACTGGGTACAGTTCTTCTCACTTCATTTTGCATCAGTTCATCTAGGTCTTGACATGTTTTCCTGAACCTCCCCTGCCCCTTATTGTTTCTTACAGTACTCCCTCAGAATCATAGACCATAACTTTTCAACCATTCCCCAGCTGATGATCATCCCCTCAGTGTCTTCTTCTTTGCCACCACAAAAAGAGCTGCTATAAATATTGTTGTATGTATAGGTCTAATTATTCTCTTTAGGCCATTTTTTATGGTATTGTTAGGTATTGCCACATTCAGTGCATTCCAGTTCACTCCTTGAAAAATGTAAATATTCATAATAGATAGGAGTAATGCTTTTCAGGGACTTTTTTTTTCTCTTTCATTTTTTAATCCTGAATCATATGTTTTAACATTTTTCATGTTTTTCCCTTCGCTTTGGTTCAGTAGACATTACTAAATATCAAGGTTAATGTTGACTCAATTTGGGGACTCTTTCTCTTCATGTAATTTCTTTAGTTTTTATCCTTTGCAGTAGATGTTCATGATAGTTTGTTTATATTACTCACAAACACTGCAGGATGAGATGATGATTTTCTCTTTACTAGTTTGTATTTGGCCCTTCTGTATTCGTGGCAATGTGTAATACTATGAATTAAACAGTGTGTGTGTGTTGCTGAAAATCTGTGGTGTTCAAAATGCAAGATTCACTTAAAGTAACTACTTTTGAAATGATGTAGAAGTAAGTTTTAAAATTTCTGTTCAATGTTCTCTGTCTTTTAGCCACAGTGACTCAGCTCAGGATTTTTTAGATTTCAAGTTGTACCTTTGAAAAACATCTAAAAGTTATATTAAGCCATAGAATATTTGAGATCATCTAGTTAATCCTTTTTTTTTTTTTAGAGTTGAGAAAAGTAAAGCCCCACAGCTCTTTCATGATTTGATTAAGATTATATTGTTTTCATTCATTTTCAGAGAGGACCAGTGATATCACAGGGTGATGTCTTGACTTGCACAAGAAATGTATTTAAGTGAGGTCGTACAAAGTCATTAGCCTCTGTCTTCCAGAGTCATCAGAGTCTAGTGGCAAGACAAAAGTCAGGACTACTGGCTTGGTTGCGGTGGATAACCTTGGCATCTTCAATGTCTGATCAAGCTCTAAGTACTCTGAAATACCTGCTTTAGTCACCTTAATGGCTACTGAAACAAATTGTTCTCATCTGCCCACTCTGCTGGGGAAAGTTTTCATGTGCTTGGGGTAGACATTCCCCTAACTCACTGACAGGCTTGAGACCTGTCAGTTAACCTGGTTTAGCCTGTCTGCCAAAATAGTTTTACTGGGGTGTAGCTGCTGCATCTAGGCTATAGCTTCTGGGAGCCAAGTGTAAGTGTTGGGTGAAAGGTGGACACCAGAGGTGGATTAGCAGCCCTGAATAGGGCTAAGGCAAGCCCTCATATTGAAGGTGCTAGCCTTCCCTGAACACTCCATATACTCCTTAAAAATACATAGCAAGTTAATGTCAGAGCAGAACTCAAACTTTGGTCTCCAGATTCTTACTCCAGTGTTCTTTTCACTAATAGCCATGCTGCCTCCATAAAACATCTTCCTTAGACATAGTTAAAAAAGGCTCATTTCTCCACCAGAACTTTGTCTTTGGAGTCAGGCCTGATCTATGGGTCTATATATTTGTCTGTGGGCTTTGTATCAAGACACTGTTTTGGGATTGCTGTACAGATTTTCATGAATAAAAATTCCTATTTCCATAAGTGCTTTAAATTTTTAAAATTTTATCATGATAAGATGTCATTTATTTTTAACTAGCAGTACACTATAACTACTGTTAAATAACTATACGGCGTTAGCCCATAGAACATGTGGAGTATGTGCAAATATTTAATAGTCATATTGAAAAAACATAAAAACAGTATGTATTTTGGTGACTGGACTATAAATAATTCAGGTTTATTAATAAATCTTGTATACTTATATGTAATTTATTTTGTTTCATCTATAAACAGGTTAATTGCCCGTCACCTTGCCAAAATTCATGCTATACATGCACACAATGGCTGGATCCCCAAATCTAATCTGTGGCTAAAGATGGGGAAATATTTCTCTCTTATTCCCACAGAATTTGCTGATGAAGATATTAATAAAAGGTAAAAACTAGTGCACTTAAAGTTGTGGAAATTATTCTTTGATTTTTGTGCTGACTTCCTGTAGCAGATAGTATTTCAAAATTAAGTATTGGGTTTCATACAGAGGAAATCCTTATAGGATTTTGCTTTTGCATTGAAGAAAAATCAGGGATAATTCCTGACAACTAGATGGTATTGAAGAGACCTAAATAACAAGAAAAGGCTGGTAGTGGGGTAGTGATGAATGTGTTTTTGAGATTCCCATCAATAGGGAAATCTGAAACCCGTATCTATCCTAATAATCATTAAGATCTTCCTCCAGTAGGTGCTGCATTATCATTTGCTTTGACTTAGGTGCCATGACTTAATATAGAAATATTACAATGTACTGAAAGTAAGAGTGTCATGACTTTATAATAATAATGAAATGCCAGTGTTTTATGAAAATTAAGATTTTTAAGTATAGAATGCTTCCTATATTAGTTTAATTACTGGAACTGTACCTAGTCCCTGCTTCAGTTGACTTTATGATTTTTAGAATTAAATTAAATTTAGAATTAAATTAGAATTCTCAAAAGCACATATTTTCTATGTATTTTCATTATTTTTGTTGATAAAAGTTTTAAATATTTTTAGTGACATACTCTGAATAATAGTAACGTTAAATCAGAAAAGTTTACATTTATTTAAATTGACAGGTGCATTTAGAGATTTATGTTTCAATGCTTCAGAATACTCTTTATGGTTAGTAGCAGCAAAGACAAGCAAGAAATAGATTTTCTCTTTGAAAAGTATTAGAATTGATTAGAGGCATAACTTTATACAAAATACAATATAAATAGGAAACAAGCCAGGAGTTTTAAAATCCAGCAGCTAATGAAATTAATTGTTGCTCTAAGTGAAGGACACTAAAGTTTGCAAAATCTATTTTTTTAAAACATGTTTTCTGTGCCACTTTACATATTTTAGAATCACTTTGATGAAGTCCTTTATGATATTTTTCATGTCTTCAGAAACCCTTGGGGGGGAGAGGTGTGTGTAGCCTGCTTGATCCCAAGTTTCCTCATCCCTTCAGGTCAATAACTTCAAAGACCAGCTATACAATGCAGATAATGATACCTGAATACAGAACTTTCTTTACTGGGCTGTTAATAGGCTTAAATATGATATCATATAAAATACTTTACAACCTTCATATAACTGTATAAATATAAGCTGTTATTAACCTTTTATCCATCTTCAGTTTTGTGTTATATCTGACAAAATGTAGTGTAAGTCATAGGATTTAAAACATTTAGAAATTTAAATTTTGAAAAAGGACAAAGAAAATATAATGTAAAATTATCTCTTAAACTTGAAAGGTTCGTAAAAGATGTGCCAAGTCCCCTTGTTCTTCAGGAGGAGATGACGTGGATGAAGGAGATACTTTCAAACCTGGGCTCACCAGTTGTGCTTTGTCATAATGACCTGTTGTGTAAGAATATAATCTACAATGAGAAACAAGGTAGGTATCTGACCTAGCAGTAAGTAAATTTACTTATATTATAGTCTGACTCATTGGCTCTCTACCAGTATACATGATTTTAATTGAAATGCATAGATATAAAACACATGAAGTCTTATGTCATTGATAAATGAAAGTGCCTCAGGTAAATTAGCATATTTCTATATATATCTTAATCAGGATTGAACTGAGTTATTAAGTAGTTTGCATTTTAGAAACTGTCAGATTTTTTAAATTTAAGAGGTACTTAAATTTTTAATATTGTAAATTTAGTTGTAAAACTTGTTGGATGCATAGTTTAGAAGTGTCCCTAGTGGTAAAGAGGATTTGTTTTCCTTAATGTAATGTTTCCTGGTATTAATTCGTAGATTTTTATTTTCAACATTGGGAAGGACAGCAGACATAGGAGTATTTAGGTTTCCTGTTTTCAGTTTTTTTATTTTGACTTGTCACATAATTTGGTGCCAGAGAACAGTCCTCAGTGATGAAGTTGTTTACTAATGCTTCTTACACTTGATCATTTTATTCTTATCTTCTGAAGTATATAGGCATATTCTCATTAAAGATGTTTGATAGTTTTTTTTCCTTTGAGATATTTGTGAGGTAGACAGTATACTTCTTGGTGGTAGGATATTTTGGTTGTTGCTTATACTTTGTCATAAAAACCGCCTAGAATATTTATATTTTAAAAACTAGTTTGGAAGTTTGAATATAAACTTCTAAGACTAAGTTGTATTATATAGTTTGGATCAGATGGTTTGGGGTTAGTATTTTAAAGTAAAATGTTTTGGGCAAAAGAAACTCTTGTGAACATATTTTCATTATATTGGGTAATGATGCAGTTGGCTGCATTTTATAATTTAAAAGAATGTCTTTGAAGATAGCTACTTTGTTTCTTAGTTGGCAGTAGTATTTTAGAAGAAAAAAATTGTGGAAAATGCCAACCTATGTAGCCATCCTGGTAAGATATTATTAATCATATATCAAAAAGTTACCAACTTAAAAAATATTTCTTTCTGCCTCTTGTCATTTTTAAGTTGGGAATATACTAATCCAAAAGTTTAAAAGATGTTCAGTTATATGACTTTAAGTAAATCAAAGGAACACTGTCAAGGTTAGTTGATATCATATAAGCTTTTCAATTAGCTGTTTGGCTCTTCCTTCTAAGGAGAGTTTTTTTCTGTGGGGAGGCATAGATTTAGCTTTTAAAAAAAAATATGCTGGTAGCTGTTATAATAAACTAATTTTGTGTATTTATGGGAAAATAAAAATTACAGTTTTGCTGGGGGGTTGTTCCTAACATGAATATACATATACATGTATATGAAAACCTGACAGTGTTCTTTAAAATTGTATTTTACTGTGTGTAATATTTGTAATACCCATATATTAAACATTATGCTAATGACCGGATCTCAATGCTGTTTGTAAATGAAAACTTTGTTATGCAATGAAAGCCGTGTCTTTTAAATTTAGTGCAAGGCCTGTTAACACATACTTTACATAGTATAATTAAATTAAGGGGACTTCATCTTACATTTGAAGTGGAAACTCAGCTTTATATTTAATTACAAGTTAACCAAAAAAAGTGAGTATTTGTTTCTAAATAGAAGTTTATTTTTTAACCTTTCCATATATTTATTTTCCAAGTTTCTTGTGCTGCATAGTTTTTCTACAGAACAAACTTTTGAAAAATCAAGTATAACTGTGAACTTAAAAAATCAGAATACTTTTTCTAAATGTTTTCCCTTCTTTTTAAACACTGTCTTATCCCTGTTTACTTGCCAAATGATACTAAAACACTCATATTTTTAAAAGTTAACCTTTAGGAACCTCTCTGAAGGGGTATACTTAAATCTTTGCTTTTAGGAAAGATTTCAGGATTGGCAGCTTGAGACCATTTTTATCTCCCACAAGCAAAAGACTCTAGACTTATTGTTTTATATAACAGTATAGCTTCCAGAATACAATTAGCAACAGAACTGTATATAAACATTTTTTAATTACTCCCCAACTCCCCTGATTTGCCCCTTAAACTGACTGAGTACCTTATAACATTCTTTGTTTTTTGTTATCTGCTATGTGAAAAATTTATAGATTAACATTAAGAAAGTAGTAGCTGTGACATCAGGGAAAACAATTATTAAGCACCTAGTTTGTGCCTGGTAATATGTAAGACTCTGGGCATTAAAAAAGGCAAAAATTAGAGTAGTCCTGACCCTCAAGGAATTTATTAGGAGAAAACAGCATATATCTAAGTAAATACAATACATATGCAAAACAATTACCAAGTACTTTTAGTGGATTGGGAGAGTGGTAACAAAATGGGAGTGGGGGGAGGTGCAGGGATGAGCTGGAGGAGAGAAAACACAAAAGGTTTCTATTAGAAAATGATATTGATCTGAGCCTTGAATGAATTCAGCCTTGGTGAAATGGGAAATCATTCCAAACAGGAGGGATACCCTATGCAAAAGCATCCAAGACAGAAGATGTAATGTTAGATACAGGGTATTGTCAGTAGGTTAGTGTAGCTGTGAGAGTGTGTAAGGAGAAATAATGAAAAATTCGTCAATAAGGATAGGTTGGAGGAAGATTGGGAAGAGCTTAGACAAATAGGAGTTTGGAGATACAAGGGCAGAAGAGAAAGTTCTCTTATATTCTCAGTAAAAGAAATGGCCTCATGGTCCAGATTGGGGGAAGGAATTGTGTGAGGGACTTGGGGAGGTTTTAAATAGCCACTGCAGTGAGTGGGATAGAGAATCAATTAGAGAGGAGTGAAAAGCTTGCTTTGCTATGATGAAGGTCCAGTAACAAATTTTAGTGGGCCTAGCTAGACAGCTTGGTGGCATGGTTTCCTCTAGTTGTTTAGTAGCATGTAAGGAAGAGCATCAGATGTGGATCATTTTTCAGGGTATGAGCAGTGATAGATTGGAGGAGTTAAAGGATTTGAAGATAGAGGACAGTATTGATTTGAATTGGTGAACTCTTTTTTAAAACTGTGGGGTCCTGACCTGCAGTTTAAGAAGTGCTGAAGGGGTGCTGAGTTGAAAAAGTTTAACAAGCTCTGAACTGTAGGATCAGGATTGGGAAGTGGAGGAAGAGAAATGAACCACAGTGAAGATTAAAAATAGGTTTAGGGCTGGGTGGAGAATCTACAGCCTCGAGGCCACATGTGGCCCTCTAGGTCCTTAAGGACAGCCCTTGGACTGAATGCAAACTTCACAGAATAAATCCCCTTAACAAAAGGATTTGTTCTGTAAAACTTGGACTCTAAAACTTACACCCTAGGACCTAGAGGGTTGATTGTGGCCTTGAGGCTTTAGGTTCCCCACCCCTGGTTTAGGGAGTAGAGAGGCAGAGAAAGAGATGAAATAAAGTTATGATCTGACAACAGAATTATAGACTTTATGGTTATAGAAGTGGGACTCTTGAGGGTGGTGGTGAGATCAAGCAGCTTACTGTCCTGATGTGTCAGGTGGAGTGGAGGAGTATGATGTCATGGATATTGGTGAGACAGAGGAGCTTAAGAGATTGTGATGTTTGTGAGAACATGAACACGTATGTTGAATTTTTCTAGTATAAGAAAAGGAAGTGGGGATAGAGATGAAGACTGAGCCAGGGTCTGAATGCTTTTAGAAAGAAGGGAATGGTGGCTTGGCATTAGTAAATAATTGCTACCAGGTAGACTTGGCTCTGCTCTCAAGTAGTGGGCTAGACTAGGGTATGGCCCTCAGGGTAAGTACAATAATAGTTGGCAGTTATATAAAGCTTTTAAGGTTTACAAAACACTTTTCTCACAAAAATAGGCCCTGTAGTACAGATCATATATTATTATAATTACCAGATTGTAGTTGGGGAATGGAGTATTAGGGAACTTTACTACAGTTTGTGGGGAAGCATCAGAGCCAGAACTCCAAGTCTTTTGACTTTTGAGTCCTGTGTTCTTTCTGCTAAATCACACTGTCTTGATCTCTCCTAGGCATGAAGATTGAGCTTAAATTAGAGTGGTTAAAGTGATATGAGGAAAAGGAGAACCAATCAGTAAGTGCTTTTTGCTAGGGAATACAGAGACATAAGTGAAATAGTTCTTTCAAGGAATTTAACATTATGTTGGAGGAGACAACATCTACAATAGAAATACAGGTACAAAGTAATGACAAGTTTTGGAAGTGTGTGAGGCGCTCACAGCTAGGGAAGGGAGAATCAGAAAAGATGATCTTGGAGGTAGGATTATTTTAAGATTGTAGCTGTAGAACTGTGAAGGATCTTAGAGGTCCTCAGATCCTCCAAGAACCAGATTGGGAGATACTTGAGGAAACTAAGGCCCACAAAGGCCAGGTGACTTGTCCAATATCACATAGGCAAATAAGGGACAGAGTTAGGATTCAAGGCCAGGTACTCTAATATTAAATCCAGTGCCACACTGCCTCCCAAGTTTTTGTAGAACTTGGCAACTGTTTGGATTTGTGGTATGGGTTCTTAGGAGAAGAAATAATCAGAAGGTGACTTTGAAGCTTCTAGTTTGGGTGGCAGTTTTAACAGTAGAGAAGTTAGGGAAGCAGTCAGTTAAAATAAATACAAGGTGGGAGTTCTAATTAGAGATTGAGGAGTCTCCTGCATTGATTGTAAAAAACATTTGAGTGGATGAGATTGAAGAGTTTTTAGCTAGAGAAGGAAAAGAGGACTAATGACAGAAACTTAGGGATGCATTGACAATGAATCAGTGTTGGGATGAGAGCCTATAAAAGTATTAGACAGGAGGGAAAGAGTATTGGAAGCCGAGGATAGAGACTTCGGATTAACACTGTCAGGTGCTTTAGATGAAGTTAAAAATGATGAGTAATGAAAATTGACAATTGGATTTGATAAAAGGGGGGTCTTTTTTTCCTCCTTTGGAGAATATATTTTCAGTAGATTGGTAATGAGATTTCAAGATTTAAGATTTGGTTGACTTGCCCCCAAAGGCTTGAGCAAGTCATTAGTAAATGATATTTTTTTCCTTGAAAAGGTAAGATAGGTACACTTGCCAAATAATAGTTAGAATTTGTACTCCATCCTTAAGGTTATCCATTTATTATGATAAATTAAAGAATGATATAAATACAAAATAAATAAGAAATGCCATATTGGTCTAAATATACTGCCATTTCTGTTTTGTATAAAATCATAAGTAGGGCCTATAATTTAATTCAACAAATATTTATTAAGTACCTACAGTGTCACGCACTGTGTTAAGTACTGGGAATACAAAGATAAAAATGGAAATAGTTCCTGACTTCAAGGACCTTACATTATGCTAGGAGAAACATGCACGCATACAGAAAATAATTTCAACATATGTGTAGACAAAGTAATTTCATAAGTGAATCCACTAACAATTAGGGGAATCAGAAAAAGCCTTTTGTAGAAGGAAATAGTTAAACTGAGCCTTGCATGGATCTAGGGATTCCAAAAAGTGAGGAAAGAAAATGTTTTATGCATGAGAGAACAGTCACCTGTGCAAAGGCACCAAGGCAGACAGCAGAAGGTCATGTACAATGGACAGCGAGGACAGTTCGGTCAGAATATAAATTTTGTGATAGGGAAGTACTATGAAATTTATCTTCAAGAACCAGATTGGGAGATACTTGAAATATCAGTTTGTATTTTATTCTGAAGCCTCTTGAGTAAGAAGTAATATGGTTGGTGCTTGAAAGACAGTCAACATGGCATACAGTGATGGCAAATTATTGGACTTGGAATCAGGAAAGCCTAGATTCAAACCTTATATTGGTTACTCATCCTGATTCTAGGTATTTAACTTCTTAGCCTTCGTTTCCTATTCTGTAAAAGGGTGGTAACCTCACCATCCCCTCAGACTATGATGAAATTTATATATACACATTTTTATGTGTATGTTTACATGTATGAGAGCTTTTGTGAACATCAAAAATCTATATAAATAACAGACCATTTAAAATCGTTACTGTTTAGTGTGTACTGATCTTATTTTTCATTTTTTATGAGATAACTACTGTAGGTACAGGTTTAGATCACATTTGGAAGTAGCCTGTATTTAGACCAATATAATAATTTTGTTTATTGGCTTCCTGATTTATTCTGGGACTAGTTTTCCAAATACTGAACCTTCTAGACTCACACTATGCCACTGTAGTAAATATCTTTGATTCTCAACATTTCCTTACTTGCTGTTAATACTACTAAGTTGAGTTTATATTGTTTGATTACTAAGTAGTTTAGCCTTTTAACAACTCTGAGATGATGTATATAAGAGCATTCTCTTTGTTTTATAGGTTATGTGAGGATTAAAGTAAAAAAAGACTCTGCTCCTTCCAGTATTTCTTTGTTCAAGTCACTTATTTTTGTTGGGCCTCAATTTTCTGATCTGTAAAATTATAAGAGGACATCTGAGGTTCCCTCTGGCTCTGAATACATGCTTTTATGACTTTCTCAGGGTCACATAGATAGTAAATAAGAAAGACTGGGCTCAAACTCATTGTCTGACTCCCAGTCCAGAGTTTTTCCACTAAAAACATGTTTCCCTTCTAGATAGGTCAGCAATTATGGATTAATCTTTTGTGATGTTGCTGTTAATCCTCAATATGTTGTCAGAATGACCTGTGGTGACTTCTGTATCATTAGTAGAAGATCCAGAAACCTTACATTTAAAAAAAATTTTTTACTCCAAATTTTACTTGTTGAGACATGTATAGTTATAATATAATAATATATTAATAATATAATAACATGTCTAGTTAATGAAGAAGATCAGATCAAAGATCTTTAATTTCAGTTCAAACCAACAAACATAAGCACCTGCTTTACACAAGACACTAGTGCTAGTCTGATATAGGTGAAAACAAGAAAAAATTGTTTGGAAAGGAAAGATCATCTTCACACATTTCTGGGTTTTAACAATGGATATAGAAAATGGAGATGACACTTGTTGAATAATTCACTTTTCCTGGTTACAAGTCTAATTCTTAGCATATTTGTTTCTGTTGAAATGACTATTCCTGTCTTCATTTACCAAAACTTTAAAAAAACATCTTAATGTAAAGAATCATCTTTTGTAGAAACAAAGTGATTTTATTTTTACTGTAGTTATTCTTTATTTTTGGTAACACATTTCACAGTTGCTCCGAAGATGAGAATCCCAGTTAAGATTCCAGCTATTCAGCATCAAACAGAAAAAGAAATACTATCGGTCTTGTACTTAAAACCTCTGCAGACTAATCCTAGTAAGAAATGAAATCAAAACAGAGAAAGATACAATACCATTGTTGTATTTAAAATCTAGTGAAATGAGCCCTTGAGTTATAAATGTGTCTCCCCAAAATATCCTGTTTATTTCTACTTCACTAACAAATCAGGCTCATATATTATAATTGAACAATCAATTGAAGTTTGAAATGTATAATTGCCAGCTTTTTAAAATATCCTTTATTTTTAGTTGATGAATCAGTAGCCAAGAAACATTCCTGTTGCACATTTCCTGTTCAGAATTGTTTCCAAATCGCCATACTATAGGATATTGCCTCCATATGTTTTATATATAAGGAAATTGAAGTAATTAACTAACAAGGTACTATGATTTGTATTTTTTTCTCATTAATCTCTGTATACCCTTTCTCCCCTCTCCTATACATTCCTAAGCAGTTTAACACCTTTCCCTTTTTGAGACTACTGAGCAATCAGTTTTAGAATCTTAGAGTTGGGAGAAAGTTCAGAAGGTATCTAGTCCAACCTCTGTTCATGTCTTGAATCATTATCTACAACACTCCCCACAAGTTCTCACCTAGTTGTTTCTTTTTTTTTTTTTTTAAAGCAATTGGGGTTAAGTAACTTGCTCAAGGTTACACAGCTAGTCATTATTTATGCGTGGGTGCTCATTTTCTGAGGCCGGATCTGATCTGGGTGTCAACTCCAAGGCCGGCGCTCTTACTCACTGCGCCACCTAGCGGCCCCTTTAGGGCAATTGGGGTTAAGTAACTTGCCCAAGGTTACACGGCTAGGTTTTTGTTTGTGTGGATTAAGTGTCAGAGGCCGGCTCCTCAGGTCCTTCTGATTCCAGGGCCGGCGCTCTATTCACTGCGCCACCTAGCCGCCCCACACCTAGTTGTTTCTTGAAGATGACCTCTAATGGTAGAAAAATTATTATTTCTTCCAGTTCCATTTTTGTATTCTAGCTGTTTGGAATACTTTGAGCTAAAATTTGCCTTTCTATAACGTCCATAACTTCCCTCCTATAACGTTCTTCCCTATAGTGGAATGCCTTCACCTGACAACTGATTCACATATTTGAATACTGCTTTCATATACGGTCCCCTGCCCTACTCCCACATTCCTTCAGCAGGTCATATTGCTTACCTGTGTCTGTAAATGCTTCTGAATTTTCCTTTAAATGTTTTGCTTGTAGATATAATACCTTATATGTTTTGTGGCCATACAGTGAAACCATAATTTCTCTTGTATGGAACAACTCAGTTTGAGATGATACTAGGTTATTTGTGTGACTCATTGAACTCCAAGTATGCTTTAAAATGAACTGCTTTATAATTATATCCCCTTTCCCCATACTTGTGCAGTTTTATTTTTGAAACTAAATTCTGGATGCAAAGACTGGGTGATCACTTTTCAATTATGTTATAGTTAGGCTTCTTTTTTCAGGTATAGGTTGGACTGAGTGTCCACTAAATTCTCTTTTAAGTCAGAAATTGTTTTCACATAGCTGCTTCATTAAGTTTTATCTTGTTAGTTTAAGCCTACAATTCTACTGAGTCTATTCTAAGACCTTAAATGACTGTCAGTTCTGTGCTAAAGTATTCATAATACTACTTCTTACCTTGGTCCTCTACTGGCTTATTTTTTCTTATGTCTGGGAGGAAACCTGAAACCATATCGAATAAATTACACATAAACTTAGTAAGGTTATAGTTAATAGTAAGGGTTGTAGTTAATGGCCAAATTCTGATTTTAATAGCCTTAAAATTCTTCTGTTTTAAAATGAAATAATATTCTTAGAGCAACTGAATTGAATTGAGTTTTCCTGAGTTTTTAACAGGTTATACAAACAGTAGATACAGTACAATAAAAAAATTAACATTAAAAATTAGTGGGGGCAGCTAGATGGTGCCGGGAATAGAGTACCAGCCCTGGAGTCAGCAGGACCTGAGTTCAAATCCAGCCTCAGACACTTAACAGTTACTAGCCACGTAACCATGGGCAGGTCACTTAACCCCAATTGCCTTCCCTTCCTCCCCCTCAAAACAAACAAACAAACAAAAGAATTAGTAGTCCTTTGTTAGGTCCATTTTGTGGGAAAATCTCAAAATGTTGGCCATGTTATATAGACTAATAATTATTAGCCTACTAACAAAATTATGTACAAATTCCAAAAGGATAGGTGTTTTCTACTGAAATTTTAGAAATATGAAGGATATTGAATTTTTAAAGAAGTAAAACTCCAGTCCAACTTGTTACATTGGGAGTACATTTTCTAGTACAGTCCTCTGATTTTCTGGCACATGAAACAAGGGAAGTACACATCTTCAATCTTAATCTGTTGCAAAAGATTAAATTTAAAGTTGAGTTCCACTTGAAGTTGTGACAATTTGAAAAAGAAGATAGTTAATGCGGACTTTTTTCTTTAATTTTTTTCCTTTTAAGCTTTGTGTCTTGTAAAATGTGAGTTTGCCAAATTTTCTTCATCTGCTACAGATTAGGTATGCCATTGTTGCTGCCATGTGGCGGCGTACACCGTGCTTCTTAAACGCACTGACTGGAGGTTTATCGCATCACTTGTTCACATGCACGGAGCCTGGTAACAGCCTCATCTGTATCTTGTTAGCTTCATTTTCTTATTTTTTATTGCATTAATTATAAACAATATAGCATTTAAAATAAAGGTTAGTTGTAATGAATTAATGCCACTACAACAAGTCTATGCTAAAACTTCCATATCAAAATAGATTTTAACTTTTATTTAAATTATCTATGTTTTTATTAAGTTGTGTCCACTGTGGAAGCAGGGGTTGTTTTTTTTTTTTTACCTGCCATTTTTAACTTTACATGCCAAATTTCCAGTACACGTATGAAATTGTTTTTGTTAGTTAATTCACTTGTGGCAAAATTAAACATCAGGACTGGGCTGTGTATTTTTATTGGCGTGAAACAGTTAAATTAACTCTAGAATTTCTAGAGTTAATTGTGCTTCGAAAGCTAAAGCAATCAACAGCTGCATAGAAAGTAACATTTATTTTACCTGTTGATTCAGTATCATGATAAAGTAAACCTTTACTTATTGGGGTTATGGAATACTGGAGTTAAAAGGTACTTTGATTTTGTTTAGTTGCTTTAATACAAACAGGTTTAATTTAAACCATTATAGGCAGTTAAATCATGATCCTCCCTTCCCCACCCTTTTTTTTTAAGATAATAATAGCTCACATTCATTTCTCTACTTTATGTTTTGTAAAGTATTATTCTCAATAATAAACAATTCTGTGAAGTAGGGCAATAAAAGTTCTTATTTATGTCATTGTGGTGTAGTTGGAAAAGCACTAGATTTGGAGTTTGTAAAGACCTGGATTTGAATCCTAGTCCTGCCATTTACTAGCTGTGTGGTTTTGGGCAGGTCACTTAATCGCTTTGAGACCCAGTTTCCTCATTTGTAAAATGGAATATGTGCAGTGTCTACTTCACAGGGTTGTTATTAGGAGCAAATGATATGCAAACCATAAAGTACTATTGCTGTTATAATGTTACTTACATTCTCTACATATTATAGATGAGGAAATTTAGGCTCAAAGAAATTAAGTAATTTGTCCAGCGTCTCACAACTTCTTAGGTGTCACAGGCAGGGCTTAGATACAGGTCTTCTAACTTCAAGTCCTGTACTCTTTTCACTATACTGTATTGACCTCATATTTTTAGGAAAAGAGATTTGTTAAATTTACTTTGATCACCCATTCTCTTGTTTATCAGGAAAATTGCTGAAGAGAGTATATATTTAATATGGATTGCAATAATAGTGTAGATTACTCTCAAGAGCTAGCATTTGAATTTAGACTTCACTGTTGCTTAAATAAGGTCACATTTTCTGTATTAAATGCATTTGAATTAAATTTTTTTCTGCTTTGTTCAAAGGACTACCATCTGCCTTGAATCTTTTCGTCATACCATTTCTGCTTCTCTGGTTGGCTTTGATAAGAGAGGCTTCACAGCATTAAACACAAATCTCTAACAAGACAATACAGTTCAAGATTTGCTAAATCTATTGCTATTTGGAAAATGCCAGTGAATGGTTTGTGTCAGTGTAGATTGACTGTTTTGATTAAATTGTCAAACTGTTGGCTGATTTTTTTTTTGATCTGGCCTTAAGTAGCCTTTTGTGGGCTCCCTATACCTTTCAGTATTGAAAAATAAAATTTCTAATTAGGAGCTTAGTACCTTTTTGGGTTCTTAAATGGAGAACCACAATGAAATATGTAGGACTAAATATTATTTTGTACATGAATAGCTAACTTTTGTAAAGATTTTGTGTAACAAGTTTAAATATTAGGATATACTGCACTGGTTAACACACCTACATATAGATTCTTAAAACTGCATAATTGTAAGATCATTTCAATAAACATCATGTAGATTTATTAGAAATGAATGATACCCAAGTCATTCATTTTAAAATAGGAAATTACTAAGGGATTCTTAGCTACCTCTAGATCAAAATCTTAATAGAACAGACTTCCCAAAATACAAATCTTTTAACATGTCAACCTACTTTAACTATCATAAAGCTTTGTGACTTAAATGTATTTGAGGAAGTTCTTGTGGTACAGTGGAAAGAACACTGAATTTGTAGTCATAGTAGACTGAGTTCCAGTCATAGTTCTGCTTTGTATCACCTCTGTGACTTTGGGCAAGTCACTTGACCTCTTTGGCCCTCATTTTCCTTATATGTAAAATGAATGAAGGATTTGGACAATCTGATCTTTAAGGTCTTACAGATCTAAATCAATGATGCTTTAATCCCTTAGAGCTATGGTTCAATCTCTTGTAGGGAGGACATAGTTTAAAAATTATTGTTACATACAAATCTATAATTGAAGCCAATAGAGAGATAGTGTGGCATAGTACATAAAATACTGAAGTTGAGGACAAGAAGATAAGGGAATCAAATCCTACCTCTTATCTTTAGAAGCTGTGTGTTACCTATGGGCAACCCATATAACCTTTGAGCCCCAAAAGAATTTCTATGTCCATAAGTAAGATATTTGCTGTGATGTACAGCAAGGTTTACGTAATAGAAATTCCTACACCATTAAAATCACAAGTCCTTGAGGTATGAATGTAATCAGAGCCAGAAGAGTTTCAGAATAATTAGAAAAATATTTTCCTTTAGAAATGACTCTTGAGCTTTTTAGTATTAAATTTGCTCACTAAACTCATTTTTTAGTTGTTGGATTAAGTTACATTAAAAAATTATAAGTCATTGATAGCTTTAAAGGATATCACTCCTAATAACGATATCTATGGAATTAAACATTCTGTCTAGAACTGCTCTTTGAAGTATCTGATGCCCTCGTGTGGTGAAAAAATAATTTCTATTTTTGTTTAAACCTAGAGAACCATTTCATTTATTTTGTTTATATTTGAACTTCTGACATAATTGAATGCTGATATTAACAAATATGCTGTTGACTAGAAAAGATAAATAATTTCAAAAAATTTTAAAGCTCAGTGCCATAAAATTCACAGCCTTACCCTGGTATTGTCTCAGAGCTGCATGTAACTGAGCACAAACAATGAGACAGAAAGATTGGAGGATACTTAAGCACAAGTAGTATAGGGGTTTGTACCTCTTATATGTGACTTCTTATGTCTTTTTTTGTGTCTCACGTAGGTGATGTGCAATTCATAGATTATGAATATTCTGGCTACAACTACCTGGCATACGATATTGGAAACCATTTCAATGAATTTGCAGGTAAAGTCTGAATTTAACTTCCAAAACTATGGAGTCAGATTCTTCTGGAGCAAAACCAGTATCTAATAGACTGATGAAATAGTTTATTGACCTCAGAAAATAAGACTTATTTAGTATTTGATTAAAAGTAAAACAAAACCAAAACTCATTTGAAGAGAGTAACAATTTTTTTTCCTGTATTTCCTTTAGCCATCTCTTTGTATGAGTTTGCTTTGTTTTAAGGTAATTGTAATAATAATGGTAGAAAATACAGCAACCTCTTTTTTAAAAGGACTTAGTAAATTTACAATTAGAAAGGATTACAACCTATTACTGTAAAGCACCTGAAGAAAATA
The DNA here is from genome assembly GCA_011680675.1 of Gymnobelideus leadbeateri. NCBI lineage: Eukaryota > Metazoa > Chordata > Mammalia > Diprotodontia > Petauridae > Gymnobelideus > Gymnobelideus leadbeateri. Next base: position 494,155 of record WOXC01000553.1, read on the forward strand.
CTAGAATTTCATGTTTATTTCATATACCTATTGTGGGAAAATATAAATATAGCTTATTTCAACTTTGAAGCTAAGTTTAGGAACTTGAATAAAATTTTTTAAACTGACAGGCATGACTTCTATATTAGGAAACCCTATCTCTAAAGGGACAGATGTTGAAGCATCTCTTCAAGTATGCAAAAAACAGTTTTAGTGGTCTCAGGTTTGTGTACAAGAGGAATAACTTCCCCTCTTTCCTCAAATAAAAATACTTATTTTAAGACTTTAGGGGCGGCTAGGTGGCGCAGTGAATAAAGCGCCGGCCCTGGAATCAGAAGGACCTGAGTTCGGAGCCGGCCTCCGACACTTAATCCATACAAACAAAAACCTAGCCGTGTAACCTTGGGCAAGTTACTTAACCCCAATTGCCCTAAAGGGGCGGCTAGGTGGCTCAGTGAGTAAGAGTGCCAGCCTCGGAGTTGGGATGACCCGAGATCAGATCCGGACTCAGAAAATGAGCACCCACGCATAAATAATGACTAGCCGTGTAACCTTGAGCAAGTTGCTTAACCCCAATTGCTTTAAAAAAAAAAAAAAGAAAAAAAAAGACTTTAAACATTTTGAAACAAGTATTGTTTTATTCTGTTAGAAGTTTAGAAGATTAGAATGTTCTGCCAACAGTTTCTCCCAAATGAGTCATTTCTTTGAAAATAATTGACACTACCAATATGTTTATCAGCTTTAATTTTTTTTTCTTTTTTTTGGAGAGGCAGTTGGGGTTAAGTGACTTACCCAGGGCCACAAAGCTAAGACCAGTCAAGTGTCTGAGGCTGTATTTGAAGTCAACATTCTCCTGATTCCAAAGCCAATACCCAACTGTACTACCTAACTACCCTCTGTCAGCATTAAATTTTTAACTTATGATGTGCTTCAGATGTTTTGATTTTTGTTAGCCTGTTACCAGTTCCAAAGTCATCTAGGGAGAAATTTAATCTCCTGAAAAATTTATTGGTGGCTTTCAACTTCCCCATTTTCTAATATACTTAATAATTAGAGGCATAATCCATTAACATGCCTTTTATAAATAGTATTAGAGTCTGGAGTAAGAGAGAGTCATTCACAAATGAATTCACTTCACTGATCTCTGAATAAATGACATAGATGGTTAGCAGCACCATAAATTCAAAGAAGGGTAGAGATCACTGTAGACTTGACTGGTGGAAGAGATGCCTTTGAAGAATATGTAGCATTTCAACAAAAGAAAATTGCAAAAAGGCAATTCAGGCACAGTATAAATTATTACAATTTAAATGAGATATTTGAATAACTTTTTCTAGAGTTTTACCAGTCACTAAATGCAATTTGATATTTGGTATCCTGATCAAGATCTGGTATTTTTTTTTTTATTTTCTGAGAAAAAAGACGGTAACAAATTGTCAGTGTGGCCAGAATAAGATTTTCTTTTATCTTATTTTCCCCTCCCCATTTTAGGTGTAAGTGATGTAGACTATAATCTCTATCCAGATAGAGAACTACAAGGTCAGTGGCTGAGATCTTACCTTGAAGCCTATAAGGAATATAAAGGATTTGGGACAGATGTTACAGAAAAGGAAGTAGAAGTACTGTTTATTCAAGTTAATCAGTTTGCTTTGGTAAGTTTAAATATAAATGGTTGCTAAAGATTCTTCTCATAATGTAATTAATGGAATTTGTAAATGTTTTTTATCTTTCCAATAAATAATGCAGTTAAGTCATTTTGAGTTGATATGCATTTTGTAAATAAGGAACTGATTCAGTGTACAAGCTAAAGTAATTGAAGGGATCGACCATTTCATGATTTCCCCCTTTTTCTGCAAAGGAATCTTATATGGATTAAATCTCAGTACTAATCTTTTTGTAGTAAAAATTTTAATATACCTGAAGTAGACTTAGAATTAAGTTTATAGCTCATTTCCACATTTGATCTATTATCCCTTGGGTCATATGATCATAGATTTAGTATTGAAAGAGACCTTTAAGGCCATCCAGTCTCATTTTACAAATGAGGAACTGGTTGTAATGACTTTGTCCTATAGAATCACTGGAATGTTAGAGATAGAAGAAACTTTAGAGATCATCTAGTCCAAGCTCCTTTTTTTTTTTAAACACACAGGGAAATTAAAACCCTGAGAAGTAGGTTGAGAGGTAATTAGTAGCAAAGACAAAACAAGAACCCAGATCACTTGATTCCAAGTCCAGTGCTTTTTGTACCATAGCTCACTGCCTCCCTTTTATTTATAGTACACAACATTTCAGCTATATTTGTCCTGTAACACTTTAATATATTACAATGTAATTTAAATCATCACAGGATAGATTTAATATCTTCATTTTGTAGGTAGGAAAAAGAAATATGATTTCATGATTTATAAATACAAAGTATTTCTGCTTGATATAGACTTGATGGCTTTTCTCTCTTACTTTCCCTCTCCTGATTACAATCCTCTTTGGAGTCACAGTAATCAGTGTTTACTTGATTCCAAGATAGCCCTTTCTTACTTATGTAATAGTTCTGCCTTAATTTTATATTTTATACATCTAAATAATTTGAAATCAGTTTTCTTGAGGATACAACAAAGTTGTCACAGCATTCACTAACTAATTTGACACACCCAAGGTATCATGAAATTACCTTGGGAAGCATCTGTCCATTGATTCTTTTTTTTTTTTTTTTTGCCTTTTGGAGGGCAATTGGGGTTAAGTAACTTGCCCAAGGTCACATGGCTAGGTTTTTTTTGTTTCTTTGTTTGTTTGTGTGTGCTTTAAGTGTCTGAGGCCAGATCTGAACCCAGGTCCCTCTGACTCCAGGGCCGACGCTCTACTCACTGCGCCACCTAGCCGCCCCTGTCCATTGATTCTTTTTTTTTTTTTTTTAAGCAATTGGGGTTAAGTAACTTGCTCAAAGTTACACGGCTAGTCATTTTTGATTTATGCGTGGGTGCTCATTTTCTGAGGCCGGATCTGATCTCGGGTCATCCAAACTCCGAGGCCGGCGCTCTTACTCACTGCGCCACCTAGCTGCCCCTTTAGGGCAATTGGGGTTAAGTAACTTGCCCAAGGTTACACGGCTAGGTTTTTGTTTGTGTGGATTAAGTGTCCGAGGCCGGCTCTGAACTCAGGTCCTTCTGATTCCAGGGCTGGCGCTCTATTCACGGCGCCACCTAGCCGCCCCCATTGATTCTTAAAAGATTCATAGTTTAATAACCTCTTTCCTTAAGTCTGGTATGATATTAATGATGAGAATGGAAACAAAGGACGTGTGGAAATTGCTAATTTTTAGTTGAGTGGTTGAATGGTGACTGAGAAGACTTGATTCCCCCAGCTTTAGTTCTTGCTTTTAGAGATTGGAAGTAAAGCTTTTCCTGATTTCTTCCACTTGTTAGCATACTATTCTACTCCTTTTCTGAACTTGATTTGTAATTTTTGCTCTGTGTATGCTTTCTGATATACATGTTTTATGCCCCAGTAGAATGTAGTATCTTTGAGGACAGGAATTATTTTTGTTTATTTTTTTTTTTTTGGTGCCTTGCAATGTGTAGTAGACATTTAGAAACCTATTGTTGATTTGAACTAAATGAAATTTGAATTGTGAATTATAGGATTTAGATCTGGGGGAATAACTTGAGATAGAAAAAGAGAGCATATATCAAGTATTTATTACTGTGCTATGTGCTGAGGATACAAATACAAGCAAACTAGACATTCCTTGTTCTTGAGATGATATTCTAATAATGGAAGTCAACATATGAATATAGAAAACAATATATAAAGGGGCCTTGAAAGGGATGTGAGAGTGGAATAAGTGTGAAGTGATAATCTGGGAAAAGTGGCCTAGAGGCCTGGTTCCTGGCAAAAGAAGGTAAAAGCTTGCCTATCTCAGAGTCAGGTCACCCAGCAGTGGTGGAATCTAAGGCTGATGGAGTACAGAAAGCATGGTGCAATGTAATTGCTAGTCCATTTTATAGATAAACAGGCCCTGATTGAAGATTTGAAATATGTGACTATATTGAGAGTAGATGAGGTGAGATTGGGAAACATTTAAGAACATTTTTGTGGGAACATAAGAGTGTATGAAGAGGAAGTAGTATGAAATACAGGTACGAGAGTAGATTGTAGCCAGATTGTGGAGAGCCTGTAATGCTTAACTAGGGAGTTGGTGTTTTGTCCTAAAGGTAGTCACTAAACGCTTTTGAGAAAAGGAGTTATATAATCATACTTGTGCTTTGTGAAGATTTTTTTTTAAACAAATGCTTTATTAACTTCTGTTTTACATCATTCATTTCCCCCAGATTTTGAGTTACAATCATTCCCCCCCCCCCCCCGTTTTTCCCCTATCCACTCTCCCAGAATAGCAGTCTTGCAAGATAACGCTTCCTCCAATCTGCTCTCTCCCATACCTTCTCCCATACCCCCTTCGACTTTTCCATTAGAGGGAGGTGAATCTTTGTGTCCCAATGCCTGCACATCTTATCTCGCAATTACAAGCAAAAGAGTATTAATAATAGTATTTATATATATTTGAAACATTTAATCTTAAGACCTTGAATTTCAGATCCATTTCTTTCCTCCCTTGTCACCCATTCTGGGGAGATAAGTAAGTCAGTATATATTGTACATGTATAGCTATGCAAAACATTATCATAGTAGATAATATTGTACAAGGATGCTTATAATTCCCTCCCACTCATCCAACCCCCCACCTGGTCCATTCCCTACATGATCCTGTCCCTCTTCTATAGTGGGTACTTCCAACCTCCTCTCCCCCCAAGGATGCCCTCCCATCCATCATCCCTCCTCTCATCCCCCTTCCCCCTATTTTGCTGTAGGTTGAGATATCCCATTTAGTATGTATGTCATTCTCTCCCTGAACCAAATTCAATGAGAATGTGCTTTTGCCTTTTTGCCTTCCTATTCTCCCCCTCCCTTGCAACTACTTCCCCTTGCTTCTTCTACATGAGCTAGTTTACCCTACCCTGTCTCTCCCCATCTCCTCTTGCCACTTTCCTCTCTCACCTCATAATTTCACCCCTTGAGTATCCTCCCTTCCCAACCAATTCAACCTATGCCCTCTATCCATATATAACTATAACCATATACACACATATTCACATATGTATTCATGTGACCATATACCCTTCTTCCATTATTTTCATAGTGAGAAAGATATCATCAGTCACAGTTATTGTTTTTCCTTATAGGAATGTAAATAGTTCAACTTTGATAAGTTCCTTTTGATTTCTTTTCCCTGATTACCTTCTCAGGCATCTCTTGCTTCTTGTGTCTGGATGCCAAATTTTCTATTCAATTCTGGTTTTTTTCCTCAAGAATGCTTGAAAGTCCTCTATTCCACTGAATGACCATATTTTCCCCTGAAACAAAATACTCAGTTTTGCTGGGTAGGTGACCCTTGGGTTCATTCCCAGTTCTTTTGCCCTCTGGAATATCATATTCCATGCCCTTTGATCCCTCAGTGTAGAAGCTGCCAGGTCCTGTGCTATTCTGATTGTGTTTCCACAATATTGAAATTTTTTCTTCCTGGCTGCTTGGAGTATTTTCTCCTTGATCTGGGGATTCTGGAACCTGGCTATAATATTCCTGGGAGTTTTCTTTTTGGGATCTTTTTCAGGAGGTGATCTGTGGATTCTTTCAACCTCTATTTTGCCCTCTGGATCTAAAACATCAGGGCAATTTTCCTTGAGAATTTCTTGAAGGGTGATTTCTAGGTTCTTTCTTTGATCATGGCTTTCAGGTAGTCCAATAATTTTTAAATTGTCTCTCCTGGATCTATTTTCCAGGTCAGTGGTTTTTCCCATGAGATATTTCACATTGCCTTCTAATCTTTCATCTGTTGGGATCTGCTTAACAGCATCTTGATTTCTCATAAAGTCATTAGCTTCCATTTGCTCCAGTCTAACTCTGAAGGAATGAATCTCCTCAGTGAACTTTTGAGATTCTTTTTCCATCTGGCAGATTCGGTTTTTGTAAGGCATTTTTCTCCTCATTGCCCTTTTGGGCCTCCTTTGCCATTTGAGTTAGTCTATTTTTTAAGGTGTTGTTTTCCTCAGTCAGGCTGTTGACCCTCATTTCATACTTTTCCTGCATCCTTCTCAATTCTCTTTCCAATTTTTCCTCCACTTCTCTTATTTGATTTTTAAAGTCCTTCTTAAGGTCCTCTGTGGCCTGCAACCCACTCATGTTTTCCCCTGGGGCTTTTGGAGCAGGACTTCTGACCTCACAGTCCTTTTCCCGATCTATGCCCCCAAAATAGGAGTGTAGGGTTGCATTTTTCTGTTTAATTTGTTTCCTTTGCCTTTGCATGTTGCCACTTAATTACTTGACTTTTGGGCTTGTTGCCACACTATGGCTCTGCTGCCAAACAAGAATTTTCGTCCCGAACGTGTGGGGGACAACTTCCGTTTCTGGAAGCTGGAAACCCACCCACAACCTCCACCCCAGATCATAATCCAGATCCAGGGAGGTTAAAGCAAGAGCGATTACCTCCCAAGACTGATCGCTGGGTCTCCCTACAATTTGCGGGCCAGGAGCTGGAGCTGCCTCTGAAAACTACAAAATGGTGTGTGTCCTCAGAGGCTTCTAGCCCCCAGGGGAGGAAGCCAATGCATTCCCCAAATACTGGTCCCAAAGTCCATAGGGCACTAACCTCTCACTTTGTCCTAGGCATGTCTATGTTGATGATTCTGGAGTCGCCACAGCTGCTGGTGTTCTGGGGTCTCTCCAGCTGGCTGCTGGCCCTGCTGCCCTGGGGCTAAAACCTCAGCTCACAGGGACCTGTGAAGATTATTTTAACCATTATTTGAAGGGTGGATTAGAGAGGGGTGAGACTAGAAATAGAGAGACGGATTACGAGACTTACTGTTATCTAAGAGTTGATGGTATGTCTGAACTAGGTTGTTAACAGTATAAATATGAAGGGGTCAAATGAGAGCTGCTGTCAAGGTAGAATCCATAGGACTTGGTAAAAACTTGTGGGAGGAAAAAAGTTGGAGATGGTAGAAGGAAGAGTCAAAAATAAATGTTAGATCTATTTGACTAGGAGGATGGTGTTCTCATCATTATAATAGGGAAGTTGTTGTGGGGTGGAGAGTGATACTCATTTCCAGACTTTGTGTAGCTTGTGGAATACTTGGTAGCTGGTGGAATACTTAATTGAATTCTCAGATTTGGAACTGGGTGTAGGCTAAAGGTATGTACCTATGTAGACTTGTGATACATCTTTGTAGAGATTGCTAAGTAGAATACAGCAAGAGAAAGAAGGAGGGGGCAGCTAGGTGGTGCAGTGAGTAAGAGCGCCGGCCTCCAAGTTGGGATGACCTGGGATCGAAACCAGCCTCAGAAAATGAGCACCCACACATAAATCATGACTAGCCATGTAACCTTTAACAAGTTACTTAACCCCAATTGCTTTAAAAAAAAAAAAAAAAGAGAAAGAAGGAGGAATTGTGGTTGATCCTCAGTTAAGGAGTGAAAAGTTAAAGATGAATCAGCAAAGAGGACTCAAAAGAGTAATCAGTCACATTGGGGTAGAACTTGGAGAGCAGTGTCTTAAAAACAAAGGAGAAAACAAAATGAAAATGAGACCTGTGTTATGTTGAAAAAAGGGCAAAAAAGAAAAAATCCACAGTATTTTAAAAATAGGTCTTTGGGATGAAGCCACCTTATAGAGGGTTGAGTGAATGACTGTTGAGGAATACAGTATATTATCAGAGGTAGCACTGTCCAGGAAAGGTATTTGAGGGCAGTGGAGACCCGAGTATATTTGTAGGTGGTAGAAAAGGAAGCTAGAGGGAGAGATTGAAGACTTGGCATGATTAACTGGAATATGACTCAGGAAGGGAGAGTATACTTAATTCAGAAGAAACAGGTTAGGTAAAGAAGGGATTGGGGATGAAGTAGCATTGTATCCTTTTCTTTTTTTTCCCACTTTTTGGAGGGCAGTTGGGGTTAAGTAACTTGCCCAAGGTCACACGGCTAGGTTTTTGTTTGCATGTGTTAAGTGTCTGAGGCCAGATCCGAACTCAGGTCCTTCTGACTCCAGGGCCAGTGCTCTATTCACTGCGACACCTAACCGCCCCAGTAGCATTATATCTTAACAAGATATACTTACGTGTGGAAATCCAGGAACTAAAGGGGACAGTCTTCATAGTAAGCATTTGGGTGATCATCAGCAAACACAAAACTAGAAATGATATCATTGGATTATGTTTGTGGGAATCCTGGACAGAAAGTGGCAAAAGTGTACAAGTTTATAAAACAGGTCACATTTCTGGCATGGAGGCACATTGTAATAGTGATAAAGATTTTTCTTTTCTTTTTTTTTTTTTAAAGCAATTGGGGTTAAGTAACTTGCTCAAGGTTACACGGCTAGTCATTATTTGTGTGTGGGTGCTTATTTTCTGAGGCCGGATTTGATCTCGGGTCATCCCAACTCCGAGGCCTGCGCTCTTATACTCACTGCGCCACCTAGCCGCCCCTTTAGGGCAATTGGGGTTAAGTAACTTGCCCAAGGTTACACGGCTAGGTTTTTGCGTGGATTAAGTGTCTGAGGCCGGCTCTGAACTCAGGTCCTTCTGACTCCAGGGCCGGTGCTCTATTCACTGCGCCACCTAGCTGCCCCAAGATTTTTATTTTCAATCCCAAAAGTTCTCTCTACCTAACACAGAGCAGCTATTGACTTCCTTAATGATTTTATTTTTTACAAGGTGGAGAAATCAACCAAGGGAAATATATAAATCCAATTCTTGTCTTGGTCTGGGACTTGGAACAAGGGAGAACTTGTTATGGTACAGTAGAAAAGAACTGGATTTTTAGAGCCACAGGAATTGGGTTCAGTTCCAGGCTTTGCCATCTGTGTAATCCTAAGCAAGTCACTTTCTGGCCTCAGTTTCTTCATCTCAAATGTGAGGCAGTTGGATTAGGTAACCACTGAGGTCTCTTCTACCTTTAAATCTGTGCTGGGTTGGAAATGATGGGAACCTTGTGAGAAAAGTGATAATTCCTTTAAAATGTGTTGATACAGAAAAGGTTAAGAAAGCTGAACATAGCTAACTAGCTATTCCAGAAGTATCTTCTAGATTTGATTAGAGATTTCAGAGAGTTCAGAGAAAGGTTAAAGGCAGGATTATATGAAATAAAATGCTGCAGGGGAAGACAGTGTAGAATAGATAAAACCTTTCAGAAACTTCCTAAAGAAGTCTGGCTTCGGGGCGGCTAGGTGGCACAGTGAATAGAGCACTGGCCCTGGAGTCAGGAGGACCTGAGTTCAAATCTGGACTCAGACACTTAACACTTACTAGTGTTGTGACCTTGGGCAAACCCCAATTGCCCTGCTCTCCCCCCTCCAAAAAAAAAAAGAAAAGACAAGAAGTCCGGCTTCACCTGTTGTCAGTCATTGAAATTGTTCTTTCCAGAGCCACCATCTTGTTTTGGTGGCCAGTTATTTCTGACTTTTGAAGTCCCCAGATCTATTCTCTTCTTCAGCTTGCTTGCTTGTCCCTCATGCCAAGAGAAAACTCAAGAGTTCCATGCTATTTGTATGGTGGATTAGTAGATATAATTTACCTAGGTTTTAGCAAAGCATTTGACGATAGACTTTCATGCTATTGTTAGGAAAAGATGGGTAGATTTGTACTAGATTATAGAGTAATTAGATGAAGTTAGACCTCTTTGAATGTCTAACTGGAGAGTTTGTTGTCTGCTTTGAAGGGATCTCCAGTGGAATGGCCTAGTTATCTGTGTTCGGCCAGTTGCTGTTTTTACTTTTTAATCATGATTTGCCTGAGAGAAGATAATGGCCTTATTGAATTTGCAAATTATAGAAAGCTAGAAGGTATTGCTGATAAGCTATGTGACAAAAGTAGCCTCTAACCAGAGATATTAGGCTAGATATTAGATAATAATGACATTTAGTGGGAATAAATGTAAAGTCTTGGGTTCCAAAAATCAATTTTACATGTTAACCACATGGAGGGAGGTGTACTTAATAGGAATTTATCTGAAAACTACCTAGAGTTTTTAAGACCTATATTCTTACCATGAGTCAGAAATGTAATATGGTAACCTAAAAAACCCATATGATATAAGGCTCTTATTAAGAAGAATAGAGTAGGGGTGGCTAGGTGGCACAGTGAGTAAGAGGGTCAGCCCCAGAGTCGGGAGGACCCGAGATCGGTTCTGGCCTCAGATACTTAACACCTACATAAAAAAACTGGCCTGTAACCTTGGGCAAGTTACTTAACCCCAATTGCTTTATAAAAAAAAAGAAAAATAAGAATATAGTAAAGGTTAAGGAAGAGATAATCCCCCTGTACTCTGATCAGACCACAAGATGTTAGGTTCAAAACTGGTTATCACATTTTCAGATAGGTTGGAGGGTCTTCAGAATTGTTAAACTTTTAGTGACTTGCCCATATAAATATCAGTTAAAGGAAATGTAAATGTTTAGTTTGGGAGACAAAAAGACTTGGCATGGGGGGCGCATCATAACTCTCTTCAAGTATTTGAAAGGGCTATTATGCCAAAGGATTTTGTTTTGTTTTGTTTGGCTTCAGAGGGCAGATTTCCAAGCAGTAGATATAAGTTGCAAAGGGCTAAATTTAGGAAATAGAAGGAAAAGCTTCCTGATAATCCAAAAGTGGAATGAATTTCTTCAGTACATTCTCTAGTTCCTTGAAGATTGTCAAGTAAAAGCGTGTTATATATGTTGGTAAAGTGGACTTATTCAAATGTGGACTAGATGTGACCTCTAAGATTCTCCTCAACTCTGAAATTCTGTAATTCTGTGATTAATAGATAAATATGGATCCCCTCTTCCCCCAATCATCACTAAACAAGGTCCTGCACATTGTTGTCTCTTAATTTTTATTAGCTCCTCAATATAGTAGAAGGCGAGGCCACATGCAAGAGAGTGAGAAGACAGGGTGGAATTAAGACAGTAGGGAATTAAATATTTCCTGTGAGAAATAAAGAATAAATAAAAATATTGCCTTGCATCATTGAAGTTAGTAGAAATTGTGGGGAGCCAGATTAGCAGCACAGTTTTGTAATTTTTTTTAGCAGTGCTTAGTGGTCTGGGACTTGGAGCAAAGAAAGTGATGTAGAGTGCGAAGGGTTAAGTGATGTGATGTAAGTAATGGGTTTTAGTTATTTTGAGGATGGAAGGAATACTTCTGAAAAAGATCGAGAATGCAGTGGAGTTGGGTTTTTTGTTTTTTGGTCTGAGGGGATGGTAAGTACATGGATCGTGATGTGTAACAGGGAAGGCATAAGGTAGAGGAGGAGGCATTTTCTTCAGCAGTTGCAGAGTATAAGGATTAGAGACAGAAAATTAGAAGGTAGCCTGGAAGAAATGTTAGAGATTGCTGTTGGGGTAGGAGTGCTTCCTGAATTTAAATTAGAATGTTGATGCTTTAGGTAGAATCAAACTTATTAGGCGATAGTTAAGTTTCTCAAACAATTAGATTTTATAATAATTAAAATGTCATAGTTGACTTTATGATAGACTGTAGTGCATGTAAAACTGTAGTCTTGAGTACCAATATTATAGCATAATCTTTCTTTTCAGTCTGTATTTTATATTAATTTGATTTGTTCCCCACAATTATTAGTTGTTTTTTTGACAAATAATTTTCATTTACAAGCTTTGTGATTTTGAATTTCATTTCCTCTTCTCTAAAATGGGCATAATAATGTTTTTACAATTTATTTTATAATGTTGCCAGCACAACACTTTGTATGATATGAAGTATTATGTAAATGATCATCCTTATTATTACATTGTTTAATTTTATGACCTGAAAAGACAAATTGTGCTCTTACCAATTAGTTAACAGAAATTTAAGTTCCCATGTCTTCTCCTTACTCCCCCATTCATCTACACTTATACCAAAATTCACATTGCTTTTGGCATTTTGATATCATATTTTACATTTGGCTAAAGTTTATGCTAAGAAATAAAGATTTCTGACAGTAATCCATTATAAGAATCAGCATCTGAAGCAAGACATAGCAGTTATTATAATTGTTAAAAGCAGTTAATTATTAAACATGTTTCATTGGATTGTGGAGATGATCCTAGATTTTTTAAGATTCTAGGCTAAAGTAGAATAAATTACAAACTGGAAAGGCTTTGAGTTGGAGCTTGTTGATAGAGTTTGTGTCTAGTCACTAGTCAGACACCATCTTAGTCAAGTGTAGAGAAGCCTATTCTAAAGTTATGGACCACTGGATAGTGAATTTTGGGAGACACATGAAGATGATCCACTGAAGTATAGAAGGATAATGTGGACTCCATAATAATGGAGTCACAAATCCTTTGATCTATTCAGCTTAGTATTAGTCCTTCATAAGTGTCATTGCTGAACAAATTCTGCTTGTTGATGCAATTCAGTAAGCATTTACTAAATACCTAATTATCAGGTACTGTACTAGGTTCTCATACAAATACCAAAGTTAGACATTCCCTGCCCTCAGAGAACTTCTGTAACTAGGTAATTTTGGGATGTGGAAATATACTAATAACTGGGAGAATAAGAAAAATGCTCATAAAAGAAGCACTTGACCTTAGTCTTGAAACAAGCTTGGGATTCTCAGATGTACAAGTGGTGGAGGTAAAGCATTCCAGGCATGGACAGATAGCTTGTGCAAAGGCATAGAGACACAGCATAGAATGTCACCTAGGGAACCAGATGTTTTATTGGAATATATTGTGTATGAAGGAGAATAATATGAAATCATTTTAAGAGATAGCATTTTATTCTAGAAGCAGTAGGAAGCTTCCAAAGCTTTTGGAGAAGAAAGTGATGTAATTAGACCTGTGCTTTAGGAATATCACTTTAGCATCTATGTGGAGATGGATTGGAGAAGGGAGAGACTTGTTATAGCAAGACCAATTAAAAACCTGTTAGAATAGTCCTCATAATTAGGTAATGAAGGGAAAAGAGGTTGTGACATGAGTAAAAGAGGGGAACAAATGCAAGAGATGTGAAGACAGAATAAGATTTTGCAACTAATTGAATAAGAGGTGAGAGAGAAGGGACAATCAAGGATTGACCTGGTTCACTGGAAGAGTGGTAGTACCAATCAGAAAATTAAGATGGGAGGAGAGTTTTGAGGAAAAGATTTTGCATTCCATTTTGGATTTGCTGAGTAGGAGCTGCATACAAAATATGTAGGTTGAAATGTCCAACAGGCAGAGGGAGATGTGGGACTGGAACTCAGGAGAAAAATGAAGGCTGTATTTTGGAGTCATCTGCATATAATAGTTAAACCCATATTAGATGATGTGAGTGAGATAACTAAGAGTATAGGAGAGAGAGAGAGGAGGAGGTCCAAATTAGAGCCCTGTGATTATGCATAGGGTTATTGATTCTGTTAAAAAAAAAAAAGACTGAAAAATTAATGATTGATTATACAAAGAGGAGGGAAGCATGACAAAATAGGGTCCCCAGAGTCCAAGGAGAAGAGAGAGGAGGAGGAGGAGGTCTTTAACATGTTGACTGGTACAAGAGAGTTCAAGAAGGATGAGGACTGAGGAAAGATTGTTAGATTTACCAATAAAGAAAATATTGGTGACCTTGGAGAGAGCAGTGTAGGTCCAGCAGAGTAGTAGGGTTGGAAGTCAGATTTCAAGGGAATGAGGAGGAAGAAGTGTGTAAGTAGAGACAAGGACAGTTTTTCCTTGGAGTTTGACTGTAAAAGGGACAAAAGATATTGGATGATAGCTAGAGAAAGTATTAAGATCAAAATGAATGGTTTTTTTATGGATAGAAGGAAACTGGACATCTTTGTAGGCAGCAGGGAAGGAACAAGTAGATAAGGAAAAAACTGTAAATTAGAGAGAATGTGGATGGTCAAGGGGCAGACTCCTAGAGGAGACAAGGATATGAAATTAAAGACATAGGAATTGGCATTGGCAAGGAGAAGAGAATGGTGCTGATATTTTTTTATGTGTAGAGTTAGGAAGAGGGATCTTGAGACATGAGGCGTCACTTTTCAGTTAAATATGATTTGTGGTCCTTGACTGAGAAGGGAGGAAGATGGGTGGCTCAGATAGCTTGAGGGAAAGGAGTTTTTGAAGATAAATGTATGGAAATATAATAGAGTCAGGGGAAAAGCCTGTTCACGTACACATAAAAACAGCACTTATTCTGGAACACCTTTTCCACACCAGTGGGGGGAGGAAAAGTGTTTTCCTACCAAAGAGGAGAAATGGCTTTGCCTGTGGTTCACAAGTTAGTAGCAAAGCTATGCCTAGCATTCTTTTGACTGCATCTAGCTCCTGTTTCTCTTAAAGTGGGTGGGATGTAGACAGGGTTATAAATTCAGAGGAAGAAGAGAAGAGAGATCCCTGAAGTCTGAGAATCTGAGTTTGAAGGGACTTCATAAAGCAATCATTAAATCTTTGAGCCAACAGCATCTTAGACAAGTAGTCTTGACTTCTTTCCAAGGAAGCCTATTCCATTTTAGAATAACTGTTAAGAATTATTCCTTACATGGAACTGGAATTTGCCCTCATTGTAGCTTCTACTCATTCATTGCTCCTGGTTTTTGCCTTCTGGGGCCAATTTGAAAAAGAAAGATAAGATTTCCTAGAACAAGCAAGATTTAGAATCATAAATTTAGGGCTGGTTGGAATCTTAGTATCCCCTCATCTTCTAGAAGGAGAAAACAGGCTCAGAGAGAAGTGACTACACAGGTAACAGGTGTCAGAGCTAGGATTGAAACTCAGGTCTCCTGAAACCTGGTCCAAAGCTCTTCCAAGTTATAGCCCAGTCACTTGTTTTGCTCCCCACTCCTTATTCCCCACCCCCATAGGTAGCTATAATTGGTGCTGAACAAAGAAAAATAAAAAGATGTAGTCAGAATCTTTAGGCGCTTATGATTTACCATTTACAAAACTTAAGACATAAAAACATGAGGTATTGATATACAGATAAAAGCATAGGCATTTAAAAATAAGCAGAAACAATTTGTTTAAAGATGAACTACGTGGCAAAAAAAATGTTAAAGTTAGCATGTTGTTGCTTGTCTGATAAAGTGTTTTGTTGAATTTCATGAAGTTATTCTTTTCCTTAGGCTTCTCATTTCTTTTGGGGATTGTGGGCTTTAATTCAAGCCAAATATTCCACCATTGATTTTGATTTCCTTGGGTAAGTTTTGATTTACTTAAGCATATATATTTTTTTGTTTGTTTAGGATCTAAAATCTTGGTCTAACACATAGAACTGATGTGAAACATAGGCATTACATTCCTTGAAATTGTAAAGATATTTTTGGATGGTAAATCTTATAGTGTCTCTATCTTAAGCATTAGAGGTAGTTCTAAAAAACATCCAGTAGATGGCACAATAAACTTAAAAATCTGCCATTAAGTCCTGAAACTTTTTTTTAAAGTAAAATCTGTTTAGGTTTCAGATTCTTGAAATAAGATTTCGCATGTTTTCAGCCTTTACTAATTTTGCCATAATTCTTTTTCTCACTAGGTATGCCATTGTTCGTTTTAAGCAGTATTTCAAAATGAAGCCTGAGGTCACTGCATTAAAATTACCTGAGTAAAGGAGAATATTTAGTTAACCTCAAGTGGCTAAGCAATCCTTGTGAACCATTTTTGAAAACATACTGAACAGCTAATATTTGTTAAAATCTATAATTTCATTTGGTTATCTTGCTTTATAAATGATGCCTCTAAACAGCCAACTTATCTTTAAATATTAAATCTAATTCAGAAATGTACCTACTGTCATTATGAGATGGATTAGAAATTTGTTAAATCTGTAAAGGTCTGTAGAGATGGCAATCTAATCCTTTCTTTGATCATTTAATGTATGTTATATGTTAATTATTTATTATAGATTTAACATGATTCCATTGCTGCTTTCATCAGTTTTCTGTATAAGAATTGAGTATAGGCAGTGAAATTGTTTGTCATTTTTTAAAACTTTAATTTTTCACGTTAGATTAATTTAGGTAAATGTTTTTTTGGGGGGGGGTGTTCATTATAAATAATCTTGTTGTACTGTATGTGAAGATGAGTCATTTATTCTTGAAATGCCAGGGACAGGTATAATAAATTTAGACGATTGCTTTAATTTTGGGCTAGGAAGTAAAACCTTTCACGTCATGGTACATTTTCTGAGTTGGATACTGGAATGAATTTGCTCCTGGGAATTTTTTTTTTTTTTAATTCTCCACTGACTGCACAGTGTGGGAAAAGAAATTTCAGTTCCCCTTTTAATCTTGGAATAGATTTACTGACTGAATCTTAGCAAAATCTTTATGATAGAAGATGCTTTCTTATCTAAAATGTGAATATTTTTCACTATTCCCATTTTGTGACATAAGTTTTTTTCTAAATTATGTGTAATTCTGTATATTGAACAGCATTATGATCTTTTTAAAACATCTTCTATTTGCTGCAAGTAGGGCAAATCAGTGAGCAATTCCTCCTTCATTCCCCACTTCCCCCCCAAAAAAAAGGAAGAAAAGGAAGCATTTAGTTATTCAACCTCAGTGCTCCTAACTTGGTTTTATATCTTTAGCACTTCGATTCAGTAATACCAGGGAAAAAATCAGAAAATATGCAGACTTTTAACAAAATGGCTGTTGCTTGATGAATGTCTATAAAGTTCAAAGTGATATATGGAAGCTGTGAAGAATTAAATATTTTAGAGATGAGTTTGAGAATTTTATCATTGTACACTTAAATTGCTATGCCAAGAAATCTTTGAATTCCAAAATGTGAACTAGGGACTTTAAAGGGAAGATGTGTATTATTTTTTTTTTAAGGACACTTGTTTAAAAAAAAAATTGGAGGGTGGGGCCTGGTAACCCAGGGCAAGGGAAGAAGGGACTTCTGTAAGGTAGGAGTTAGTTTTTAAGCCTTGAAATTGCTGTGTGAAGTCTAGTAGTCAACTTTGTAAACAATTGTCCTGACAAGCTTTGCACTTTGGTCACATAAGTGCCCGTATAAAGTTGACATAATGTGCCTGCATATTCAGAATGTGCAAGCACAAACAAAAATAAATATTGCAGGGAAACACACACTCTCTCTCTCTCCCCCTCCCTCTTCTTCTTCTCCTTCTCCTCCTTCTCCTTCTCCTTCTCCTTCTCCTTCTCCTTCTCCTTCTCCTTCTCCTTCTCCTTCTCCTTCCTTTCTTCTCTCTCTTCTTTCCCTCTCCTCCCTCTTATAAGAATGTTAATTTTCAGAGTATTTACCTTCTGACAAGCACTTTTCAAGATTCTTGAAAGCAATTTTTAGAAAACTTTAAAGATCATTTAAAGGTGAAAAATTCATTAAGTAAACATCTTAAAAGGAATTTTCATAACAGTATTAGACCACAATTCACCTTTCTACCTCCCCTTCAATATTATTACAATTAGTCACATTTTGGTTTTATTTTAAACCTACGAAATAATAGAATCAGTAGCTTCTGTTCATTTGACTGAAAATCATATCTATGAAAATGGAAAAATAGTTTTCCTATACCATTGGAAATGTTTGAGTTTATGAAAGTTCTTTTGGTGGATTTTTCATCTACCTAGGGTAATATTTGATAAATACTATGGAGAAAATACAAAACACTTTGATTTTTTACTTTCTGGCCATGTAAGGAATAACAATTTGTATCCTTCACTTCCTTGAGAATGGGAGAAAACAACCTTTTTCTTCTTTTCTGAGGTTGTCTTCTCAAGCTGGTAATTGTAGATTTGACTATTTTCACCAAGCCACTACTGGAAATCTAGTAGAGCATCAGCTGCCAGCTACTTCTCTGTTCTAGTCATTTCTTAAGGATTAATATTGGGATAATGAATTGGGGGGACAATCACTTCTGCAACAAGGATATGCCTAAGTCACACCTCATTGTGTATGTCGATAGTGGGCATATGTATTGTCTTGTTATATCTATGAGAAGGAGGAATTGGGAGTGAGGGAGTGGTATTATGATTGTTTAATTCCACTGGTTTATGGGATCATAGTGCAGATAGGGCTTAAACTCTTTTAGAAAAATTAAAATTTTCTTCACAATAACCAATTAAGAAATCATAAAAGAAAAATCTCAGAGCTCTAGAAACATTTATTTGTGACTTGCTAAGATGCCATTCTGTTGCCTTTTTTCTATGCTAAGTTAAGGGGCTTGAATGTCATGCATAACTCAACTTGTAGTAAACCTGGTATTGAAATAGGGAGAGGGTTATATAAGTGACATTCATGTATGCACAATGTTAGTCAGTAGACCATAGTGGCCTGGGTGCTTTAAAAAGCAACATTGAGTATAAATTATTTTCTTTTTTCTGTCACCACTTGTAAAATCAGACCTGGTTAATCATGTTTAATTTTTTTCTTGTCCTTTATCACTAATCTCTGGAAACCTAAAAGGTGTGGCAATAAGTCACGCACTTTTAGTATGCTTATTTGTTTACTTGGAACATAAAATTAACCAGGTCTGGCTATGTATATAAAGCAATGTAAATAAATATGTGTAAATTAGTGTGAATTGTATCTTACACTTAAGAGCTTGTGCATTGCCTTGTATTCTTTGCTTTTGTAGAAATATTTCTATAAATAATCAAGCTCCTTATCTCCTCACCTCCTTTTTGCTGCTGTTGTTTGTTAATCTGGCATATCTAATTACCCTGTCTATACAGTGGGAAGATAAGACATAGGGAACTTATGAAAAATTATAATATAATGTTACATTAAGGGCAGTACTTATTTATTTAACTCCTCAGTATCTAATTTGTTTTTTTTGTTTGTTTGTTTGTTTGTTTTTTTGGGGTTTTTTGGAGGGCAATTGGGGTTAAGTAACTTGCCCAAGGTCACACGGCTAGGATTTTGTGTTTTTTAAGTGTCTGAGGCTGGATCCGAACTCAGGTCCCTCTGACTCCAGAGCCAGTGCTCTACTCACTGCACCACCTAGCCGCCCCTCTCAGTACCTAATTTGTAACCTTTGTTAATCTTATGATGAGTTAGCACTTAGGTTTTGTGAAGTAAAGATTCTTGGAGATATAGTGATTTAATTCAATATAGTCTTGGGCAGATAGAACTGAATTTTTTAGTTTTAATTATACAGTATTTTGAGTTTAAAATACTAAACAAATAATTGAAAGCTAAGATATTATTACCCTTCTCTATTTTAGAGGAATTGAGCTCTTTTACATCAAAAGGAATCTGATCTTGATATTCCTATCTCTTAAAAGAAAATTTTAAGTTCCTACAAACATCGGCCATCTATCTTAACTTCATAAGTACGTTTATTTGTTCTAAGATGGTAGAAGAGAATAAGATGTTAGTCCAGCTAAATAAATCATTTAAAGTATTACCTGATTTAAAGACAAATTATTCTTTCTAGAGTGTTAGATAAAACAAACCATTCCATTTAAATTTTTACATGGTTTGATCACTTTGGTTTAATTCTCAGCCTTTCTGTAACTTCTTGTAGATCCTGACTTGCACAAAATATAATTTGGTTGTCTTAATTTCTTATTTACATACTGCCTTTGATAGTATTTTAAATCTGTATAGTTTTAGGACACAGAGAAACTATTAAATATTTCCTGAGCTTTCATTTGGTAGAAAAACTGATTCAAGTTTTTTGAAATTGTCCAAGGAAGGGTGATAGTGGCATTAACTGTGATTGCTTTAAACTAAAAGGAAATCCTAATGATTTTTCCTCAAGGAACCAAGAGTTATAAGCAAACAGTTATTAAAGTAGCCACATCTTCTTTTGAAAGTTGCTTTGTGGGAATTATGTACTGTATTTCTTATTTGATTTCCATTTTCCTCTCATGATTACAGGCTATTGTAAAGTCATTTGACTATGTGGAAGCCTATGCCACATTTCAAAGCAATTGGCATGTTATTAAGAAATTAGAATAGTGTTTGGCCAACCATTTCATGGTATATGTGATTAGTCATTTTTTTTAAAAATCACTTGTCACAAGATTGGAATATGTGCAAATGTGTATATATGTGTATTGATATATCATGTAAACTTATGTGTGGTGACAACTACAATATTTACTTTTAAAACACACAAGATTTTCCCAATATTTTAAGCCCCAAAACTCAATTTGTTGCCGTCAAAGAAAATACTTTGATTTATATCACCAATTGGCTTGTGAATAGAGTTAGGGTAGTAGAGTTGTTATGAAAGTATTCCATCAGACTTAATTAACACATAATCCAGTGACATTTTTTAAAAATATTTTTTCTACCAAAACTTGAAAGTGAAACCAATAACATGTATTAAGCAGATAGAGGGCAAAACAGCCCTGATGTTTCTACTGCTTATTTTATTTTCATTGATCTTGTTAAAGGTAACTAAATATTACTCGAGTCTTAGAATTTTCCAAAAGAAAAATGATGAAATTACAGGTAGAAAATGATCATATATAAACTTAACATGTTTGTTAGTTTCTGCCCTGGTCTACCTTCATCTTTTCTCCATATTAAAAATATATGATAGGTTGTGGATTAGATTATGAAACAACATGTGTTCTCTCTACTCATTAACCTTTTAATTCTGATTCTGAAAATTTTGTTTAGCCAAAACCTTTTTTTTTTATTTTTTTCAATTATTCAGGAACTATTAGTCCTTGTGCAAAATGTAACAATTTGTGGTGGTGATAGGTTCTGTTTTACAATATTGAATAGTTCCAGCAGTGGGAAATAGAAGATATCCTATGTTGTATTTACCTTCCTTATTTAACATTGAACTCTCTTTACTGGCCATTGGGTGTGAATTACAAGGCAAAAACTATCTTAAAGGATTGGGAGGTTAGAGGGGATTAGGAGAGGAGATTTTCCATGATAGTGAACCTCACTTGTATATGTCATGAACTCACCTCTGTGGCCTGGAAAAGACCTTGGAATGGAAAAACAAGATGCTTAAAATCTCTTTGCATCTACCTGTTGTATGCTGCCATATGTACTTAGTGTGGTGTGCTACACAGGAAATTGTATTTTCTGATCATCTGAAGTAGGTTTTCTAAATGAGTTGTTTCCTAGAGTTTTACGACTCTAGCAAAACTAAATCAACAAAGCCTAAGTAAAAAACATTTTTTATTTTACTGTACTGAATTTCAAAAGCCTTTGTACATCAAAGTCACTTTCCATAACATCTTAAGTATTTTTTAAATTTAAAATACACGTTTTTGGAAGAAGATAAGTTACTGCTTTCAAGATCTTAAATGACAACTTCATTAGAATCAGATGGAAAAAACAAAATTTGAGTGATTCAAAGTCATTGTATTAGTTGTGTTAGTTAGATTTGGAAATTGAGGCATAAGGCTTAAATTTGTATTTATCAAATGTGAACTGTAGTAGTGTGATGCTGCTTTGTATATATAATGTAAGTGCTACGCATAGTCTCAGCACTGAAAATGTATTGATACCTCTCAAATGAGTTCAACTTGAAGTGTAGGTGTTTTGATATGCTTCAGAAATGTGTGTGTCTGAGAATCTGTTAATCTGTTTGGAATTGAAGATACTTCCTGTTTTGTCTCATTTAATTTAAAATTTAATTTTGATCCTTTTACTACTGTTAATTTGTCGGTGTGTTCTGTGGATACATTGAGGTTGCTGGTTAAGACAACTAAGATGTTAACCTCATTTATGTTTTGGCTATGTGTTCATAAGCTATTATTGGAGTTGATTGTATTTCTTTTTTAAAAGTAAGTGATGTTTAAGCTTTGTTTTTGTGTATAAATCCTTTTACCATTGATTAAATGAAGGAATGTATCTTTTTGAAGAGATTTATATTCTGTAAATAAAAACTGGTTGTAACAATAAAACTAGGTTCTAACTTCCATGTATTCAAAGATTTTGTTGATACTTCAAACTTTTTTATTCTAGATCACTTAAAATTATTCAGTTAATAAGTATACATATTCAAATATATTTTTGGAAAGTCTTTTGAACTAATCATTCTCATCCAGTTTGTAATTCCCTGCTTAGCAGATAATAGGAAAAAGGAAATCTCCTTGAAAAAAAATATGGAGAAAGCAATGTTGAAATGAAATAGAAACCATAAATATTCATTTTGATAGATCTCAAATCTTGTTGCCATAGTTTAAAATTGTGTTATGGCAGACAGGAACTATGAGGGGGATAGAAAACTGAGTGAGATGTATTCCATGCCTGTAAGGGGCTTATTATAATTTAATGGAAGGGATAAAATGAGTACACACACAATACCCAGGGAAGAGAGTGTGACAAGTGCTTCTATAAGGGAGGTTAATAAGAAGTGGAAGAAATAAATGGTTTAATGAATGGGGATTCAAAATTTACCCTGAAGCTAAAAGCTTTTAGAACAAAAAAAATACTCCATTTTTCCTTAATTTGTAAATCTTTTATTTGGTAATTACTTTGTAAGAGTTTTGAAAATTGCATTTCTTTGATGCCATTGATAATCCTGACCACATACCCCAAATGAATATATTTTTAGTGACTCTCCCAACAAAGTCTTCAGTCACATCCTACACACTTCCAGAATCTGCCTCTGACCTCTTAATTAAACTTTTCTCCTGTTCACATAGTTGCCAATCCAGTCAAACTGGCATACTGTCTCCTGTACATAACTTTTCATTTTTACTTTTATGCTCTTTTTGGTTCTTCATGTCTTATATGCCTTCCTCTCATAGCTTGGAATTTCTGCCTTCATTCAAAGTAGCTTGGGTGCCATATGTCTTTTCCTAATGCTCTTGTTAACTTTCTCTTAAATAATATTAATATACTTTATATATTTAACTTTGTGTTTTATGGATATATGTGTGTGTGTGTGTGTGTATATACATATATAACACGTATATGTATATTACATGTGGTAGTCTGCCCCTGTCCTCCCCCTCCTCCCACTTCCACCACCAAGTATGATGATTTTCTTTTTCTTTGCATTCAATTTATACTTGTGTGACTTTGGGCAAGTTCTTAAAACTCTGAACCTTAGTTTTCTCATCTGTCTAGTGAAGGGGTTGGACAACATGACTTCTAAGGCCCTTTTCTGGTCTAAATACCTTAATCCTGTAATTCTCCAGCACCTAGTAAAGTACTTCAATATTTGTCTTATATAAAACAAAACGATCATTTGGAAATGTATAAGAAAACTGACGTTTCTAATCTCCATTAAATAGTACAGTAGAGGTTTGTAGATTGAGACATTTTGAATGTTACAGTTACTCAGGAGATTTGGTTTTTGTTGTTGTTTTCTCTAGACCTGACTTTATCTTAAAACTTCCAAATGTATAATCTTTTTCTTAGTTCAGAGCAGTCACCAGGTAACTTAGAAGTTTTGCTATTACCTGGGACATTGAAGTTAAGTGACTTGACCAAAGTCAATATCTAGGTCTTCTGGGTCTCCATCCACTGAAGCAGGCCACCTCTCCTCAAACTTCATGTTATTATTAATTCAACAATTAACATGAACTGCTTGTTGTATACAAGGTACCACACGTTTGTACTGGGGATACAAAAAAATAAATAAATAGTCCCTGCCCTCCTTAAAGAAGTTAAATTATCTAGGGTTATAGGAACAACCTATCGAGTATAATGTGAGCACCTGAACTGAAAAACCTAAGGATTCTTTTTTTTTTTTTTTTTGGTTTTTGGAGGGCAATTGGGGTTAAGTAACTTGCCCAAGGTCACACGGCTAGGTTTTTGTGTGTGTTAAGTGTCTGAGGCCGGATCTGAAGTCGGGTCCTTCTGACTCCAGGGCCAGCGCTCTATTCACTGTGCCACCTAGCTGCCTCAAAACCTAAGGATTCTAAAGGTGCAAGTGTGAAAGTAGTACCTGCCAGAGAAGTATCAAGAGATACAGGAGATGGGGAATGGAATGCTGAGCTTCTAGAACACATGTAAAATGAAATGTGTGAAAGGAATTGTGAACAGGCCGAAAGGTGAGCTAGAGCCAGATGGTGCTCAAAATCTAAGGCCAGGTTGAAGAGTTTATATTTTACTCTAGAGACATAGGGCCTGTAAAGGTTTTAAACAGGAGTTTGACTGAATTGGTTGTCCAAGGGCAAAGTGAAATTATATACAAAAAGGGTTCTCCCTCATATAGTCTGAAACTCTCTTTACCTTTTTGCTCTTTCCCACCCTCCCCTTTCCAAGTCTGTGCCATGTGAGAATGGAACAGAAACCACACATTTAATTTCAAAGTTTTCACGGAGTTAACGGAATCGAGTTTTAACTGTCCACTGATGGATTGCAGGGAAGAGTTTCCAAATGATAGCACATCTATAATCTCACAGCTTTTGTGAATGGGGAGGGCCCCCTTAGACTTAGGAATGTAAGATTAATGATGAACAAAAGACAGGGTATATTAACAAAAAGACTGAGCAAATATATCAGATTTCAAACTTGAAGGAACCTCAGAAGCCATCTATTATTCTAATCCCTTAATTTTATAGATAAGGAAATGGGCTTAGTCTAATTGACCTGCCCATGATCACAGCTAATGTCAAGATAATCTAGGTCTTAAGGGCTTCTGATCTAGCATAATATATATTATTATTCTAATACAAACAGTTTTCTAACTAAAATCAGGGAAACAATAAAATAGACTTGAAACCAAAGGATATAGTAGACAGGAAATTAATTGGCACAATACATGACAAGGGAATCTTTCTACTTTAACAGTCCTGGTAAACTTTTCCTTTGAGAGTTGCTCGTGAAACAAGTTCTTGAGGTTGGCTAGTTTAAGGGAAGATGAAAGAAGATATCCTTAACAGATACTTGTGTAGATTCTACAGGGATAGTGTGGAGGGTGACATCCCCAAAGTGAGATACTTGTTTTTTTGTTTTGTTTTTAAGCTTTTTGGAGATGGTAAGGCAGGGCAGTAGGGGTTAAGTGACTTGTCTGAGATCACACAGCTAGTAAGTGTTAAGAGTCTGAGGCCTGGTTTTAACTCAGGTCCTCCTGAATCCAGGGCCAGGGCTCAATTCACTGTGCCACCTAGCCACTTGAGATACTAGTTTTTAAATTGCTCATCAAAGGAGGGGAAAATTAGGGAGATAACACTTATGATTCTATGCTATAACTAACCATCAATATGTATTCCAAAAAAAGTATACACCTACGTACTCAGTTATGTATTTTTTTGTTGTTGAGACAGCTACATAATTGGTAGAATGCTGGACTTGGAGTCAGGAAGACCTGAATTCAAATTTTGAATCAAAGGATAGATGTTTGTCCCTGGAAAAGCCACTTAACCTATGAAATTTCAATTTCATAAAATGGGAGTAAAACCTACTACACAGTTGTTGAATCATAAGAGAAAACACATATGAAAGAATACCAGAAAATATCTTGAAGGAGGAAGCAGTAGAAGTTCTCTCTCCTGTAACTCCCAGCAAAGATTTAGGTAGAGTTCACCAGTAGTGATAGGAAACCCAAGAAGAAGCCACCATGGATAATTTCCAGTCCAAGTTTGCAAACTTAGTTCCCAGGCAAGTAACCAGGGCATTAGGTTTGTAACGGACATGCCTGCAGCTCAGTAACTGGGAGAAATGGAAATCAACAAGTGATGGAGGGACTTGGGGAAAACAGGTATATTAATCACTGGTGATGGGACTATAAACTAGTACAGTCATTCTATATAGGAATTTGAAACTATACCCCAAACACTTCTGAATTGTGCATACCCCAGCAATGTCATTAATGAGACTAATAATTGACAACAAAAAGGAAAAGCGTCCATATGTAAAAACGTTTCTAACAACTCTTTGTGGTGGCAAAGAATTGGAATATGAGGGGGGTGTCCATCAATTGGGAAATGACTGTACAAGTTATGGTTTATAAATGATGGAATACTATTGTGCTTTAAGAAATGATGAAGGGGGTAGTTTCAGAGAAACCTGGGAAAACTTGTATGAACTGATGCAAAGTGAAGTAAACAGAACCAGGAGAACACTTTATATAACAATATTGAAAAGACAACTTTGAAAGACTTAGAATTCTGATCAACACAGTGATGAACCACAATTTTTGAGGACATGTGATAAAACATCTACCTCCTGACAAAGAGGTAATGAACTCAGAGTGCAGAAAGAGACGCTTTGGGGGGCATCTAGGTGTCGCAGTGAATAGAGCAACAGCCTTGGAGTCAGGAGGACCTGAGTTCAAATGTGGCCTCACACTTAACACAAAAACTAGCCATGTGACCTTGGGCAAGTCACTTAACGCCAATTGCACTCCAAAAAGAAAAAAAAAAAAAAAAACAACCTGGCTTTTTTTTTTTGGACATGGTCAGTGTAGGGTTTTGTTTTGCTTGACTCTACATCTTCCTAGTGGGGATTTTATTTTTCTTAAGTTTGGGGGAAGGTGGGAAAGAATATAGACCTAAGAGTAAAATAAAATTGAATTTTTTAAACAAAAGAAATCATGGGGGAAATCTGCTCTGATACATTGAAAATAGGAAGGAAATGTGAAAATTGAATCTGCCAATCACTTCTGAAAGAAATCCCAAAATGAAAATACTCTTGAATGAGGTCAAAGAAAACAATACTGCAGAAAGAATGGTTGAGGTACTAAGGAGCCACAGTCACTATGATTTGAAAGTTATCACTACAAAGGAGAAGAGAGGTTGGAACATAATATTTCAAAGGGTAAAAGGTTGTAAAAAAAAATTTTCCAGCAATGAATATAATCTTACAGAAGAAAAGAAATAGACCATTAATAAGAGCATTGCAAGCATTTTTGGTGGAAAAAAATAAGAACTGAGTAGAAAACAAGAATTTAGTAGGAAATTTGAAATATAAACATGAGTTAAGAGAAACAAAGTAAAAAAAAAGCAAGAAATCTGAAGATTATACAAAGATGAAGTGTTTGTAGTCTAATAAGATGGAGTTTATTACATGTCCTCTTAGAACCCTATCATCAGGGGCCATATAGGGATTGAGTTGTGGGATGTAGCAAAAGCAGTTCTGGGGGGAAAGAAGGGAATCCTGTCATTAAACACATTCATCAGAAGAGGAATGTGGGAATAAGGAATTGTATAGTGAAGATAGGTAATGGGGCTTCAATGGAGGTTCGGAATCACTAGGATGGGGAGCCTGAGTGAGAGAAGTGAAAATTTCTCAGCCTATACTTTAAAATCTAGTAAGGCTTTTTGTGGGAAACAGGCCCAAGTTCCTGTTCTCCAGAAATCGAATGATTTACAAGGACTCAGAGTGGTAGGCAGTCACCCCTCTCCTCAGTGACACCTCAGCCTAAGATATGCCAAATAAGGACAGAAGTGCTTTCTCAAATGTATACTGGGTGGTCTACTGTTTCCTTGTTCCAGTAATTGAGGTAGATTGCAGTGCTTAGATTGTGCACCTGACTTCCCACCAATGGAAGAAAGCTACTTCTCCCTGGCCATTTGTTAAAAGGAGGGTGGCCCTTTCTCGAGATCATAATAAACCTTTTTTTCTGCTTCCTACCTTGAGAAACAGACTCTGAGTATTATTTGGGTAAGGATTTCTGTTGCACACAGTTTTGGGGGTGCACACAAGCCTATGACCAGATATGAGTTGGTTAATTATTAAGTGAAAAACTTAATGAGATTGTCAAAGTCAATAGTGGTATAACATCAGTGTAGTGTCCTTTCAGAGCCTTGCTCCATTCAGGTTGGAGAACAAAAACTTGAAGCAGAAGGAGTGGAAATACTCTCATTCCCTAAGGCAGGAGACCAGACTGGAAATTGCCCTCCCTCAGGGGTGGGAGACTTGTATGATGGGTTGGCACTTCTCGTAGGAAGCTGGAGAACAGGCAGAAGATGTGTGGGGCACAATGGAAGGTGCCTACCTCTCCCCTCCCTATTCTTCTTCTCCCTTCCCTATCTCTCACCTCCGCTTTCCTCTCCTGCCCCATCCACTCTCCTTTCTCCCCTTCTCTCCCTTCTCTCTCCCCACTCCTCTCTTCTTCCCTGCAGAGACTGGAGACCAGGCAGAAACTGCTAAATTTATATTTCTAAGTTACAGGTTTGAATATGGCACTTCTCTGTCCCAACCCCCACCCCTCCATCCCCACTCCCCTTACCTCATTCCTACTTCCACCACCTCCAAACTTCATTGGTTCATAATTAAGTCTAGGTTAAAATAGAAACTCCTGGTCTTTGCTATTATTTTGGGCTCCAGGCTTTCTTTGGATCTCTGGGAACTTAGAGGAGACAGTGTTGCTCATGGAAGAAAAATGCCTGCTGCACTGTAAAAACAAGCCATGGTGCCCATGAAGACACTTCTTACCTGCACCACTTCAACTTATAACCACTGTGGAAATATGACCCCAGCCTGCAAACGCCACTTTATCCAGGACACTTGTCTCTATGAGTGCTCTCCCAACCTGGGACCCTGGATCCAGCCGGTGTCCTCAAGCTGGAGGAGGGAACCAGTGTAACCAGTGGTGGGAGGACTGCCAATCCTCATACCTGCAAAGAGAACTGGCACAAAGGCTGGAACTGGACTTCAGGGATTAACAAGTGCCCAGCTGAGGCTTCATGCCACCCTTTAACATTTTACTTCCCCACACCAGCCTCCCTCTGTGAGAACGTTTGGAGTCACTCTTATAAAGCAAGCTCTTTTGGCCAGGGCAGTGGCAAATGCATCCACGTGTGGTTCGACCCAGCCCAGGGAAACCCCAATGAAGCTGTGGCTAAATATTATGCTTTTGCCTCTGCCCCAGGCATCTTCAGTTGGGGGGCCAGTTTCCCCTTGTTGACTTTGACACTGCTGTTGCTTCTCTGGGCTTAACCCTCATCAGGCATAAAATCTAACCAATCTACATGCAAAACCACAGCCAAGATTTACTCCCAGTCTGACACCCCTGGACCCCAGCATCCTGCCTTACACAGTCTGACTCTCCTGAAACCCTGGCTTCCCAAGTTGAATTCTTCCCCCTCAAACCTGAGCTGTGTGCTTGGAAACCTATACCTCCACACACTTTGGATTTCACATTCCCCACCCCACTACTGAGGGAGCCAAGGAGGGAGCGCTTTCCTTTCTCCCCACTTTTAAGTAACTCCAACCGCTTCCTCTGCATAGCCAAGTCCACTCACCCCCCTTCTCTTCTTTAGAGGAAATTAGATATGATTACTTCCCTCTCTAAAGTAAAACCCTCCTTCCTTCCAGTAAGGATCATTTCATTGATTATATTTGTATCCCTAGAACCTAGTCCATTGATAAGTAGGTGCTTAATAAATGTTGATTGATAAAAAAAAAAAATAGAAACTCCTTGAGGCCTGGCATTTAAAATCCTTCAAAGTCAGGCTTCTACCTACCTCTTGAGACATTTCATATTCATGCAATCTATAATCCAGCCAAACTAGCCTACTGGCTGTTCCCATACTCCCCCATGCCTTGAATTCACTCCATCTTCTTCTCTAGCATTTATAAGCCTTGCCTTCAAGGCTCACTTAAGTAGCCTCTTTCTACCCAATCTTTCCAGATCCAGTCGTTAATACCCTTCTGCTTTTCAAATGATCTTGTCTATACTTATCTGTGTTACTTATGTTGTATGTTCCCAGGGGAATATAAGCTCCTTGAGAGTATAGGGACTGTATAATTTTTGTCTTTGTATCCTCACACAGTACCTTGCACATATTAGGTACTTGGTGTTTGTTCACAGAATCATAGAATTTCAAAGTAGGAAGAAACCTTAGTGGTTGTTTCTTCAAATATATACCTGAAAAGAATACCTGCCACAATATACCCAACAAATGATCACTTTTAAAAATTCATTTATTTATAACTTTTGTTTTTATATCACCTAGATTTTCCCCTCTTCTTCCCAGAAAGCCATGCCTTATAACAAAGAAAAAATTTTTTAAAAGTGAATAAGAAGTAAAGTTTAGCTGAACCTAAGAATTTTTTTAAAAGGTGAATAAGAAGAAAAATTCTGCTAAACCTATCAATGCAGTAAATCAGGAAACACACACACACACACACCACACCTGTTATATGAAATGTTCCATAGCTGATCCCCTCCCCACAACTGAGTTGTAGAAGAGTGGGGTGAGATATCTTCTTCTATCTTTTGAAGGGAGCCAAGATTATTTTTTTTTATAATTTTACAACATCTGTTTTCAACTTTTATACTTTCCACTTCTTGTAGTCATTGTGTATACTGTTTTCCTTTCTCAGTTTATCTATTTGCATTAGTTCATGTAACCATTTTCATGCTCCATATTCATCATATTTGTCATTTCTTATAGTTCAGTAATATTCCATTACATTCATGTGCCACAGTGTGGCCATTTTCCAATTGGTGGGCATCTACTTTGTTTCTAATTTTTAATACCACAAAAAAGTGCTGCTATAACTATGCTGTATATGGAGTTTTTCAGTCACCATTTTGAGGTAAGAGCATAAGAGTGAAATTTCTGGGCCAAAGGGCATGGGCATTTTAGCCACTTTATTTGCATAATTCTAAATTGCTCTTCAGAATGGTCATGCTCATCTATAGCTCCACTAACAATTAGTAACAATTAGTATGCCTGAGTTTCCACATCTCCCCAACATTGTCTATCCCATCTTTTGTCATCTTTGCCAATTTGTTGCTCTGAGTTAAAATCTCAGAGTTTCTTTGATTTTCGTTGCTCCTACTATTAATGAATTGGCACATTCTATCCCATGGTAGTTAAAAGCTTGCACTTCTTCATTTGAAAATTGTTTGCTCATATCCTTTGAACAAGTAGCCTTTTTGCCTTTGCTTGAAAAACTTCAGTGGAAGGTTATTCCACTTTGAAACAGTTGTAATTGTTAGGAAATTTTTTCTTACATCAAACCCAAATTTCTTTTCTGTAATTTCTACACACTGTTTCTAAGTCTTTCTGCCCCCTGAACTGAAGAGAACAAAGGTAAATCCTTCTTCTACATGACAGCCCTCCAAATACTTGAAGGTGGCTATCATATGCCCTTTGAATTGTCTATTTTTTTTAAACAAATACTTTATTAACTTCTGTTTTACATCATTCATTTCCGCCAGATTTTGAGTTACAATCATTTTCCCCCCATTATTCCCCTACCCACCCTCCCAGAATAGCAGTCCCTCAAGATATCGCTTCCTCCAATCTGCTCTCTCCCATACCTTCTCCCATACCCCCATCGACTTTTCCATTAGAGGAAGATGAATCTTTGTGTCCCAATGCCTGCACATCTTATCTCCCAATTATAGGCAAAAGAGTATTAATAATAGTATTTATATATATATTTGAAACATTTAATGTTACGACCTTGAATTTCAGATCCATTTCCTTCCTCCCTTGTCACCCATTCCTTCTTGGGATATAAGTAATTCAGTATATGTTGTACATGTCTAGCTATGAAAAACATTATCATAGTAGATATATTGTACAAGGCTGCTTATAATTCCCTCCCACTCATCCCACCCCCCACCTGGTCCATTTCCTACATGATCCTGTCCCTCTTCTATAGTGGGTACTTCCAACCTCCCCTCACCCCAAGGATGCCCTCCCATCCATCATCCCTCCTCTCATCCCCCTTCCCCTATCCTGCTGCAGGTTGAGATATCCCATTTACTATGTATGTCATTTTCTCCCTGAACCAAATTCAGTTTGAATGTGGTTTTGCCTTTTTAGCCTTCCTTATTCTCCCCCTCTTTTGCAACCACTTCCCCTTGCTTCTTCTGCATGGGATAGTTTACACTACCCTGTCTCTCCCCATCTCCTCTTCCACTTTCCTCTCTCACCTCATAATTTCATCCCTTGAGTATTCTCCCTTCCCAACAAATTCAACCTATGCCCTCTATCCATATATAACTGTAACCATATACACACACATTCACATATGTATTCTTATGACCACACCCCTTCTTCCATTATTTTCATAGTGAGAAAGATATCATCAGTCAGTTATTACTTTTCCATATAGGAATGTAAATAGTTCAACTTTGATAAGTTCCTTTTGATTTCTTTTCCCTGATTACCTTCTCAGGCGTCTCTTGCTTCTTGTGTCTGGATGTCAAATTTTCTATTCAATTCTGGTTTTTTCCTCAAGAATGCTTGAAAGTCCTCTATTCCACTGAATGACCATATTTTCCCCTGAAACAAAATACTCAGTTTTGCTGGGTAGGTGACCCTTGGGTTCATTCCCAGCTCTTTTGCCCTCTGGAATATCATATTCCATGCCCTTTGATCCCTCAGTGTAGAAGCTGCCAGGTCCTGGTATTCTGATTGTGTTTCAAGATATTGAAATTGTTTCTTCCTGGCTGCTTGTGGTATTTTCTCCTTGATCTGGGGATTCTGGAACCTGGCTATAATATTCCTGGGAGTTTTCTTTTTGGGATCTTTTTCAGGAGGTGATTGGTGGATTCTTTCAACCTCTATTTTGCCCTCTGGATCTAAAACATCAAGGCAATTTTCCTTGAGAATTTCTTGAAGAGTGATTTCTAGGTTCTTTCTTTGATCATGGCTTTCAGGTAGTCCAATAATTTTTAAATTGTCTCTCCTGGATCTATTTTCCAGGTCAGTGGTTTTTCCATGAGATATTTCACATTGCCTTCTAATCTTTCATTTGTTTGTATCTGCTTAACAGCATCTTGATTTCTCATAAAGTCATTAGCTTCCATTTGCTCCAGTCTAACTCTGAAGGAATGAATCTCCTCAGTGAACTTTTTGAGATTCTTTTTCCATCTGGCAAATTCGACTTTTTAAGGCATTCTTCTCCTCATTGCCCTTTTGGGCCTCCTTTGCCATTTGAGTTAGTCTATTTTAAGGTGTTGTTTTCCTCAGTCAGGCTGTTGACCCTCATTTCATACTTTTCCTGCATCCTTCTCATTTCTCTTTCCAATTTTTCCTCCACTTCTCTTATTTGATTTTTAAAGTCCTTCTTAAGGTCCTCTATGGCCTGCAACCCGCTCATGTTTTCCCCTGGGGCTTTGGAGCAGGACTTCTGACCTCACAGTCCTTTTCCTGCTCTATGCCCCCAAAATAGGAGTCTAGGGTTGCATTTTTCTGTTTCCTTTGCCTTGGCATGTTGCCCCTTAATTGCTTGACTTTTGGGCTTGTTGCCACACTATGGCTTTAAGGCCAGCTAGAGGAATTTTCGTCCCCGAACGTGTGGGGGGCAACTTCCGTTTCTGGCAAGCTGTAAACCCACCCACAACTTCCACCCTAGATCACAATCCAGATCCAGGGAGGTTAAAGCAAGAGCGATTACCCCCCAAGACTGATCGCTGGATCTCCCCACGATTTGTAGGCTGGGAGCCGGAAATGCCTCCGAAAACTACAAAATGGCGTGTCTCCTCAGCAGCTTCTAGCCCCCAGGGGAGGGAGATGACGCATTCCCCAAATACAGGTCCCAAAGTCCATAGGACACTAACCTCTTACTTTGTCCTAGGCAAGTCTATGTTGATAATTCTGGCGTCTCCACAGTTCCTGGTGTTCTGGGGTTCCTCCAGCCGGCTGCTGGCCCT